>CM029013.1:5857826-6271469 GCA_016801055.1 Panax notoginseng
ACGAGATAGCTGAAGACTTAACGTACGAGGAGGTACCTGTCAAGTCATGGATAAGAAGGAGCATGTCCTACGCACGAAAGGTCATACCACAAGTTAAAGTTTTGTGGAGAAACCATGCTATTGAGAAAATGCCCTGGGAGTTAGAAACGGAAATGAAAGCGAGGTATCCTCATCTTTTCGAAACACCAGGTACGTATGTCAATTTCGAGGACGAAATTTCATAAGGAGGGGAGGTTGTAAGACCCCAAATTATTAATAAATGAAATTTAATTCCTCTATTTATTATTTTGAAATATAAGGGTTGATTTGATTAATGTGGTTAGTTATGGATAAAATGCGCAAATATTTTAAATAAGCAAGTGGTCCTAAAATATTCATTATTGTCGGAGAATATTTGTTTGGTCGTGGAATATTCTTGTTGTCGGGGAATATTCGTACGACGGCGCAGCCTTGTGTGGGCCCCATAACGGAAAGCGATTGGATGAAAAAAAAACGACAAAAATAAGTTGTTTATAAATAACGGCATAGTTGTTACCGTTAATACTGTTAGAATACCCGGTGGTTAAAACACAATAATACGCGTTGTTGCACAGTAGCACACGATATTGCACCAATTATTGATTCTTACGAAAGAAGGCACTACCAATAATTATTACAGTAATTACTGTTCAATATTGTATTTTATTGATTCAATAATTGCTGCGTTGATATTTTATATTACTGTTATTTTAATAATTGTCACTACACAGTATTTTCTATTATCGGAACAATAATTCATATTATCTGAATAATATTATTAGATAACATTATTGGCAGTATCTAGAAAATTCTGTCTAAGGAGAGGTTTGGTCATCTAATTGCGCGCCAGTAAGGAGAGATCCTTATTGGAAAGCCCCCCCTTTCCTGGGAACGACCTAGTTGCCAGTACTGTGATTCTGTAATATTATTTGTGTATAATTAATTATTGATTTATATGATGAGGAAAATATTAATTTTATGTGGATATAGATGGAGAAAATTTTTAATGTGACAATTGTTGAAAATTAATATTTGTCTTTTTCTGATAAAATAATTCATTTAAATATATTATTTTAATAATATATTGATGGTGATATTTTTACAATAAATGTGGAATATATGAGTATATGAGGAGGAAGAGTATTTTTGTGGTATTAAATGATTAACACATATTTTGTGTGTTGGTGGACATAATTCTTGACCGAAATTTATTATTGACTATAAAATCGTCCGTTTGTGGATTTCGGTCAATTTCTGTTTGGAATTTAGAAAAACTTTCTTCTGCAAAGTTGTAGAGAATTAAATTTCCTATAAAAACTTGAAAGATTCGAATTTTCTGATAAAAGGGCTATTTATTATGAATTATTGAAGTTCTAAAGTTCCGAAATAATTGATTTTTAGAAGTTTTATTTATTATTTTGAAGAAAAACGTTTTTTGGCATTTAAGTGGGCTAACATGTGATATAAATGGGCTGAGATCAGATGTCTAGAGGTGGGCTAAGGAAAATTTGATAAATATATTATTATTATATTAAATTTTCTGCTTTGGTGTTCTAAGCATTTTCCTATAAATAGGGTGCTTAGGTTAGAATTGAAAATCACACCAGAAACACAAGTTTCTCTCTCTATTTCTCTCTCTATATCGAGTGTATTCTTGTGAGTATTTGATACTTTGAGTGTTGCTATACGGTGCAAGTTTCCTTCAGCACTATATCTAGTATTCCAGTCAGAAGTACCGTCTTTCCGAGGTAAGGGATGTTATTTCTTCTTAAATGATATTATTTTCTTCAATATCATTATGCCGAAGTATTGATCTAAATTTTTATCAAATTTGAAACTTTTCATGTCGGGGTTACTATTCACGAGTTACTATTCACGAGTTACTATTCACCGAAAAATGAAATTTTCTTCTTTTCGTCCAAATATCTATTCTGAATACTAGCTTTGATTGTATCCATGTTTTGATCATTCTTGAATTTTACTTCACTATGATAAGGTATTTTTGGACATGGATAAATCGAAATACGAATCCTTAATATTTGTTATTTTGCTTCACTGGATTCGTTTTCTTTAAAATATTTTTCATCATCCTCACTCTTAAATGATAATATAACTGAATATCTTTGGCCTGTAGTGCAAAGATGAATAATTTTTGATGAATATCTTTGGCCCGTAGTGCAAAGATGAACAGGTGTTGAGGTGAACATGACCAACTGATGGATATCTTTGGCCTGTAGTGCAAAGATGACTATTTGATTCAAGATATTTATTGATTGATGTTACAAGGATAAAATGTTGATGATGAGTTTTTAAATTCATAGATAATCGTAGATTTCATTCTTTACTAA
Source organism: Panax notoginseng (assembly GCA_016801055.1). NCBI lineage: Eukaryota > Viridiplantae > Streptophyta > Magnoliopsida > Apiales > Araliaceae > Panax > Panax notoginseng. The sequence goes on from CM029013.1 coordinate 5,860,193, forward strand.
CTTCTCTATGAATTATTATTTTCCGCTGCGAATAATGAATTAAAACTTGTTGTCTATTGTATTCTATTAAATTTTTCCCTGTTGAAGACTAACGATAATTTGTTGTATATTATCTTAGTCATAATATTCTTTACTGGGCTAGTTGAGCTCACCCTTTTCCTTGTTGTTCCATTTTCTTCTCAGGAGGCGAGAATGTAGCAGGTACTAGTCGGGGTATGAATGAAGGTTCTAGGAAGTTGTTTTAGTAGTCCTCACCATTTTTTTTTGTAAAATATTGTTCCAATAATTGTAATGAGGACTTATTTGAGTGTGGATATTGTCTAGATAACAATATTTGTATTTACATTCACAGTTTTTATGTTGTATTAATAAAGTTGTAGTTGTTTCTGTAACATGTTATTGACGACTCAGAATAGGTGTTGTATACCTGTTTTGGGGCGTTACAATAATCATACCACAAACTGTCTATCAATGCATTACAAGCCACTGAGGACTTTTACCACACCACTTATAACATCACAGTTCATTATTATACCGAATGATCCCTGGTCATAATCATACTAAGTCCATCTATGCACGTAAGCCAAAGATGACTTTTAACATAAAATAAACACGAGGATGATGACAATGTTATAGGAATTCAATTAAACAAGTTCAAGAATTAGTTTATCCAGGAACTAATAATATCTAAATTGTCAACATGATACTTCTTTGTAAAGTAACAGTCAAGAATGCTCAGAAGAATATTTTCATGAAAAGATACTGGATGAAGCGCAAATATCAAGGATATTCCACTAATTTCATGGAGTATAGAAATCAAAACTTTAACCAAATGAGTATAATAAAGAATATATGAAACTGCAAATGAATTTTCACCAGCCATGCGGTAATCCACGTATACAGATCATTTCCACAATTTAATAAGGAATGAATATAAAGGATCATTCACCATGCATGTGGCAATCCACATAGACAGGTTATTCCAACAGAATAATAAAGAATGGAATAACAGAAGGATTCATCATGCATGCGATAGAGACCGCACAGACAGGTTATTCCCAACAGAATAATAAATGCGGAATAATAAATATGGAACCAGGTCAGGTGAAATTCACACCGACAGGATATTCCGACAGAATAATAAATGCGGAATAATAAATGATGGAACCAGGTCAGGTGAAATTCACACCGACAGGATATTCCGACAGAATAATAAATGCGGAATAATAAATGATGGAACCAGGTCAGGTGAAATTCACACCAACAGGATATTCCGACAGAATCGTAAAGAACGGAATAATAAAAGAATTTCACCAAGTATGCGGTACTTCGCATAAACAGGTTATTCCAACATAATAATAAAGAATAGAATAACAGAAGAAGATCACCAAGTATTGGGTAAACCGCATATACAGGTCATTCCACCAAGTATAGGGTAAACCACGCATACAGGTTATTCCAACAGAATAATAAAGAATGGAATAACATAAGTTCTCTTCATGAATAAGAAAGAATAACACTCCTTACCATTTTAAAGAAGAGCTGAAATAAGGAAGTAGTTAAGTAGCAGAATACTTTTCTTTCTCTCTCTCTATAGTTTCTCTCTATAGTTTCTCTCTCTAGAGTTCAGTGAATTCGTAAGAAAATAATGAAGGAATGAGCTTCTATTTATAGAAAAATGGAATGCATAGTAACTAATCCATGAACGGTCCAGATTGATTTACTTTAATCTGACGGTCCATATTTAAAGAAAAATCTTTTAAATAAAATATAATATATTCTATTTATAGAATAACTTTAATAAAGTATTCTGTTTTATATAAAAAGATTTTACTATGCAAAATACTATGCACAATAGAATATAATATATTCTATTTATAGAATAACTTTAATAAAGTATTCTGTTTTATAAAAAAGATGTTTCTGTTTTATTACGTTAATAATACGAATAAAACAAAACTTCATTATCGCTAAATAATTCATATTATTAATTGACATTAATTGAATCAAACTGAGTGACTTCTCACATAAGCATCAATACCGTGTGCTACTATGCAACCACACGTATTACTGTACTTTTACTATCGAGTAGTTCAACAGTATCAACGGTAAAACTTTCGCCGTTATTTTTAATAAAATATTTTTGTCGTTTTCTCAATCTGACAATAATTCTGTTGTGGGGTCCACCAATGATTGTATCGTCGTACGAATATTCTCCGTAATTAGTAACTCGTGAATAGTACTTCGACACAAAAAGTGTCCCAAATATTCGAGTGAACAATACTAGAGTGAATAGTAATTTGAGTGAATAGTAACCCGTGAATAGTAACTCGTGAATAGTAACTCCTGAATAGTTACTCCGACACAAAAAGTGTCTCAAATACTTGAGTGAATAATACTAGAATGAATAGTAATTTAGATGAATAGTAACCCGTGAATAGTAACTCATGAATAGTAACTCTGACACAAAAAGTGTCCTAAATACTCGAGTGAACAATACTATAGTGAATAGTAACCTGTGAATAGTAATTCGTGAACAGTAACTCATGAATAGTACTCCGACACAAAAAGTGTCCCAAATACTCGAGTGAACGATACTAGAGTGAATAGTAATTTGGGTGAATAGTAACTCGTGAATAGTGACCATGTATTTTATGACAACTTGTTTACTTTAAAAAAAATTCACATATCACACCCTTAACTTTAACCTTTTATCAATTTAATTAACCATTTACCAAAATAGAAAAATTGAATACTTTTATTTCATAAAATTCGGGGTCTCACAATGTTCCAACAGAATAATAATAAAGACGGAACCAGGTCTGGTGTAAAACACACAGACAGGATGTTCCAACAGAATAATAGAAGAATGTCACCATGTATAGGGTAGACCGCGTATACAGGTTATTCCAACAGAATAATAAGAAATGGAATAACAACAGTTCTCTTCATGAATAAGAAAGAATAACACCCCTTACCGTTTTAAAGAAGAACTGAAATAAGGAAGTAGTTAAGTAGCAGAATACTTTTCTTCTCTCTCTCTATAGTTTCTCTCTCTAAAGTTCAGTGAATTTGTAAAAAATAATGAAGGAATGAGCTGCTATTTATAGAAAAATAGAATGCATAGTAACTAATCCATGAACGGTCCAGATTGATTACTTTAATCTGACGGTCCATATTTAAAGAAAAATCTTTTAAATAAAATATAATATATTCTATTTATAGAATAACTTTAATAAAATATTCTGTTTTATATAAAAAGATGTTTCTGTTTTATTACGTTAATAATACGAATAAAATAAAACTTCATTATCGCTAAATAATTCATATTATTAACTGACAATAATTGAATCAAACTGAGTGACTTCTCACATAAGCATTAATAATCAGTACCGTGTGTTACTATGCAACCACACGTATTACTGTACTTTTACTACCGAGTAGTTCAACAGTATCAATGGTAAAACTTCTGCCGTTATTTTTAATAAAATATTTTTGTCGTTTTCTTAATCTGACAATAATTCCGTTGTGGAGTCCACCAATGATTGTGTCGTTGTACGAATATTCCCTGTTAAAACGAATATTCCCCGACCAATCGAATATTATATAACAACTTGCGTACTTTGCAAAATTTATAAATATTACCCACAACTATAACATTATATCAAATTAACTCCATAATATTCAAAAATGATATTTATAGAAAATTCATCTTTTTTTATAAAAGTTGGGGTGTTACACGAGTGGTCTAAATGCTCACAATAGGAGATGTAAAATTTACCCCCCAAATGTGGAGTTAAGAAATCAAGCAATCCTGAACTTTAAAAATGCAAGTGCTAATAATGATGATGAGACCATGGAAGGGGAGTCAACAAATAATTGTCTTTGGAAGTTTGATGTGGAACTAACTTGGGCTGCTTTAACATATATGATTCTAGTTTATGAACTTCCTTTTAAATTTGTCGAAAATGAGGGATTTTGACATTTTATGTCCATCGCATGTCCTAGGTTCAATGTTTCTTCACGTCACACAATTACAAGAGATTGTTTTAAAATATATATGAAAGAGAAAAAGAAGTTAAAATCCATTTTTAACTCATCTTCTCAAAGGATATGTATTACAACTGACACATAGACATCAATGCATAGACTTAATTATATGGTTGTGACAGCTCATTACATTGATGATAAATGGAGATTGAGAAAAAAAATTATAAACTTTGTTCCAATTATGAGTCACAAGGGTGAGGCCATTGGAATGGCAATTGAGAATTGTTTGATAGAATGGGGGATTAAGAGAGTTTTTACTATAACGGTTGATAATGATAGTTCAAATGATATTGCGATATCTTATTTAAAAAAATTTGCAAGTATGGGGACATATTGTTTATGAGAATAAATTCATTCATGTTCGATGTGTTGCTCATATTTTAAACTTGGTCGTAGTTGATGGGTTGAAAGATGTTAATATTTCGGTAGCTCGTGTTCGGGCATTGATTAGGTGGGTAAGGCAATCTCCATCTAGAATTAGAAAGTTCAAGGAGTGTGTTGACTTTGAAAAAATTAAAAATAAATCTTCATCAATCCTAGATGTTGCTACTAGATGGAACTCCACTTATTCAATGTTGAATGTGGCTCAACATTTTGAACGTGCTTTTAATAGGATTGGGAGTAGGGATCCTTTGTTTAAACAAGAAATGATCTCAGGTGAAGGGTGGCCAATGGTGGAGGATTCGGGTAATGTGAGAAGAATTATTTTGTTTTTAAAACACTTCTATGAATTAACACTTTGAATCCCTGGCACATTATATGTTATATCCAATGGATTTGTTCATAAGTTTGTGGAAGTTGATGGTCTTTTGAAAGAAATGGAAGATGGTGATGATTATCAAATGAGAGAAATGGCTATGAGGATGAGATCAAAGTTAATGAAATATTGGGGGGATGTTGATAAAATGAACAAGTTGTTGTACATTGCCGTGGTTCTTGATCCAAGACACAAATTCACTTTTGTTGAGTTTGTATTTAATCACATGTATGTTAAAGAAAGTGATTTGGCAATCAAAATGATTAGAGGGGCTAAAGATGTATTATTTGAGTTGTTCAATCATTGTAATCTCAATTATTTATCGTCCCAAGGTCATTCATCTCAAATTCCAAGTGGGAGTGGAAGCGTAACTCGAAGTGGTGGCTCATCATTAGTAGAAAGTATGTTAAGACAAAAAAGAAAAATTGACAGCTTGAGGATGTTCAAGGTGGGGAAGTTCAAACTGAGCTAGAAATATATTTAAAGGATCGAGTTGAAAGAAAAGATGAAAAATTTAACCTTTTTGCTTGGTGGAGAACCAACACTCATAGATTTCCTGTTCTTTTATTAATGGCTAGAGATGTCTTAGCGATTCTCATTTCTACCGTGGCTTCCGAATCAGCATTTAGCACAGGAAGACGGATCCTTTATTCCTTTAGGAGCTCTTTAACTCCTAGGATGGTGCAAGGAATTATTTGTGCTCAAGATTGGCTTCGCCGAAGCAAAGAACCAATTGATATCGAAGAAAAGTTGGAATCCCTTGAAAAAATTGAAAAAGGTACAACACTGTAACACTTTGTATTGTTTATTTATTTTTTTGTAATGTAGTTTAAATTCTTCTTAATAAATTATGATTTGCTCACATATTTATCTTTTAAAAATTGCAGAATTTTCAGCAGGCGATTTAGATGCATCAATCTTGGATATGTAATATGGTTGATTTGTTCGAGACTGAAGACTTGATAGTTGAAACTTGAAAGAATTGTGCATGTGCATTGTTGGTTTTAATCTTGGATTAGTTGTTTGTTTTTAATCTTGGATTAGTTGGAACTTGGCTATGTAATATGGTTGATTGAACTGACTTTAGTTGATGTTTTGTTTCAGTTTCAGTTTCAGTTGATGAAATGACTTTAGTTGATGAAATGACTCTGTTATGAATTAACTGTTTTGCATTCTTGTACATCTCAAGAATGACCAAAGATCTGATTAACTGTTTTGCATTCTTGTTTTGTTTTGTCATATGGTATAATGAAAATTATGAAATGTCTTGTGCAGCTACTTTTGTCAACTTGAAAGAATTTTTGAAACTTGATAGTTGAACTGCTTAACTGCTTTTTGGAGGAGGGTGAGTTAAAAGAATTGTTCTGCTTAACTGTTTATATTTATTGGTCAGGTTTTTTACAGTAGAGACTGTCATTTGGGGGAAAAATATGTTTAGTAACTAACATTCATTTTTGGAAATAAATAATTTTAATTGTGACTATGCCAGATTGCCGGTGTACAATAAGTAGAGCTCATGGGCATGGTTGTGCCATGACAACACGCGCATGTTCCCTCCTCCAAATTCTGGGCGTTTGCTTAATTGCTTTGGTCACCACTCACCAGGTAATTTGCATATAAACCAACAATAACAACAATAAGCCAACGGTACACAGTAGCCAACAATAAGTTAATAACTCACAACTCAATTGATAATTTGATATAACAACAAGCCAACGGTACACAGTAGCCAACTACAGTCTACAACAATTTTAATTGATATAACAAGAAGCCAACTACAGTCACAGACTCACAGTAGCTTGACGCCTTGACTAAATTCAGCTTCAATTGATATATAATTGTTGATGATTTCTTAATTTTTAAAAAAATTTGTTAATATATTAAAAACATTTATTTAATTATTATTATTTATTAATAATTATATATATTACCATGCATGCGGTATAAACCGAAAACCGAACCGAAAAATCGGTACCGATTTCGTACCAAACCGGTAATTCGGTACCGGTTTCGGTTCTTATTTTTTCGGTCATTGCGGTTCGATACCGGTTCAATTTTTTCGGTACCGGTTCGGTTTTTTACCGATGAGCACCCCTACCTTCTATTGTACATGGCTCCAATTGTTGTTATATTCTTACTGCCTGCAACATTGTTGATGGAGCTCTTGCCAGAAATGATGTCAAAATAATTTGGCATCTTAGTAGCTCTTAGAAATTAAACACGGTTAGGGTCGTGCTTAGAAATTAGAAAAGACATTTGATAAGCATTAGTACGTGTTCAAAGTCCATTCATTTGGAGACATAAATACTTTTTTCCTTTTAAATATTTTAAAGATATATTTTGAATTTTTAAAATTAATTTGTGAAATTTTAAATTTTAAAATTGATATGAAATTATTTAGTTTTGACATAAACAAATATAACAATTATAAATTAATGTTATTATATTTGTTATTTTTAAAACATGAACAAAATTATTTTATCAATTTTGAATATAAAATTTTATAAATTAACTCTAAAAAATCAAAATATATTTCTATTGCACTAAAAGTACATGCCAATATGCCATGGGAATGAATTTTATCACACTTCCTATAACTAATTATTTAATTAACTCAAAAATGTTTTGGTTGCTTTCTTTATTTGAAGGTGGCTGCCCAGTCTAAGTTGCCTACTACCAATAAATTTAATTCGTCAAAAAATAATAGTCATCAAAAAAATTAATCAAAATTGCACCCCAGTATTATATAGACTTTTGATTGTTATTCTTTTTGGCTATTTGACTGTTATTCGTTTTGGCCGTGTCTCTGTTTGATTTCTTAGATAAAATGTCTTTTATCTGCCAACAACGTGGTTGGCAATTGGCATCATAGTAGCTCTTGCCAGAAATGATGTCAAAATAATTTGGTATATACCATTAGATATTTCACTATCTATAATATGGTGCACATTGTCAAACTGTATTTGAATAGATTCTGATAGATCATGTAGTCAAATCTTGTGCATAAGTTCCGAAATAAAGCTTCTTAATGTTACAGAATATGCTATTATTTTTCAACTTTTTCGGTTCTTTTCGATTTTTCGGTATTTACCGAAATTAAAATTTTCATTACCGGTATCGAAAAGTATAAAAAAATCGAAGTTATCGCAGTACGAGGCTAAGTTTGCGGAGTTATCCCGGTTTTCATCCCATTTGGTCGATAATGAGAAGCGAATGACACGAATATTTCTAAGAGGTTTAAAACCCGATATACGTCAATACCTCATTTCTCATAAACTTTGTTTATATTCAGATGTTGTGAATAGGGCTCAGTTATTGGAGCACGATAATGAGTTAGCACAACCAAAAGGTAACGACCAACAACACGATAATAATCATACCGGTGGCAACGGCCATCGGAACAACGATAACCATCGTGATAGAAATTATCACGACCAAGTTAATAGAAGTGGAAATTTCAAGAAGAGAAGGTCATTTAGCTCGATTTTGCCGTGTAGTGCGGTCAAGTCCAGCTGGGATAGTGATGCCAAAGGATATCCCAGACAAGCCAAAGCCGATAGTTTAAGTGAGAGCGTTTATTGAGGAACCCGAACGAGGTTATTACGGGTAAGTTAATCATAAACTCTTGCGAAGGCTATACTTTATACGATACCGGTTCTACCCATTCTTTTATCTCTCTTGCTTGCGTTCAACGTTTAAATTTGACTCCGGAGAAGATAGACTTTGACTTATTGGTTGAAACTTCGTTAGTAGAAACCTTCGTTACCTCTACTGTTTATAAATCTTGTTTGATTCAAATCGACACTTTCACGTTACCTGTCGATCGTATCTCTTTGAAAATACTTGCCTTTGATGTGATTTTAGGAATCGATTGATTAACTACTCATCATGTTTTTTTTTGTAAGGTTGTTAGCTTTCATACTCCTAATCAACCTGTTATGCGAATTCAAAGTAACCAAACCACTAAAGTCAGTCATTAATTTTAAATCATAAAGGACGTTTTGGAATGTGTTTAGGAGTTTTGATAGGTTGTGGGTTATATTAATTTTGGTTTTCCAAGCTGCCATGATTCTTGCTTGGCAAGAGACGGATTTACCATGGCAGTCATTGGACAATCGCGATGTGCAGGTGGAGTTGCTTACTGTTTTTATAACATGGGCTGGTCTTCGAGTTATTCAATCTGTTCTTGATGCTGGTACTCAGTATAGTTTGGTTAGGGAGAATAGGTGGTTTCTTGTGAGGATGGTGTTGAAAAGTGGTCAGATGCGGCAAATGAGGAAAGTGGGGACTGAAATGAAAAAAAAGTTGAGATAGGGAGGGTTAAATTGTGACCATCAGATCAATTTTAAAAAAATCTAATAGCCCAAAATAAACATTGTACTATTGACCGGTACATTTTGTACCGGTCCTCCCCTCAATCCTTGAGATCCATTCTTGTCAAAAGACAGGAATGTTAAATGTTGAATATAGTTTAAAAAAAAAGTTACCTTTCTTTTTTCTCTTTTCTTGGCGATTGTAATTCATTTCATTTAGATTCGTTGTTTTTCACAATTATTTACTAATTTAATATTCTATTTAATTAATTCAATTGTTAGTTCTTTTTTTTAGATTATTATTATTGTTGTTGTTGTTATTTTATATATATATATATATATATATATATATATATATATATATATATATATATATATTCAATTTAAATTGTGCGAACTTCGACCGCAAAAGTTTCTTTATTCTTAGTATAAATATGATATATTAAAATTTTGAGAAAATAATATTGATTTATTAAATTTTTATCTAGTTAGACGAATAATTGAATTATATATTGTAAGTTTATTTCGGTGAATTCTAAGATAAGTAATTAAATGTAGTGTACAATTACTTTGGCTAGGACTCAAAAATAATTATTTGATTGGTGATTTTTATAAATGATAGTAATTTAATTATATATTAGGGATTCTAGTTTATTATCAATCTAAAATAGGTTTTTAGTTGATGAAAATATAATACTTTAGGCATTTAGTATTATTCATAGACCAACCCTTGATCCTCTCTTTCCCAATCACATCTTTTTGTCCGTGTGACCGTCACGTGATTATTGAATTTTACCTCTGTTCATTTGCCCAAACAAAAAAAAACATTGTTAGTTTGATAATAAAATTTTGATATCTATAGTTAGAAGAATATTGTGTCATTTCATAAGTTAGTAATTATAAATAATAATAAAAACTTTTGTAGCGTAAAATTTATTGTTAAGACTTTTTGTGAAACACTGATGTTACGTTTAGATTAGAGAAATAAAGGTAGAAATAGAATGACTTGTATTTGGTTATTTATTAGAATGAAATGAATCATTTTCATTCCTACAAAATTTATAAATTTTATTCTTTGAAGGAAGATACAGAACGACTCATTTTAGCTGAAATGAAATAAATCTTTTCACTCTCTGTTTCATTTTATTATCTTTTCTATTTTATTCTTTTATCAATTTTAATTTTTTAATCCAAACGTAATACGAGGGTTAATATTAATTGTCCTTATAAGTAATGAAAACATTGAAAAGGGCTCCATTTCCTCTCTTTCAATATTGTTTTGATTTCTTTGATTTGTGGTGGTGGTGGGGGGGGGGGGGAGTGGAATTAGTTGTATAAAATAAATATCAATCTTGTTCATGGTGAACTCCATTCTATTATACTAATAAATGTTTGTCTCTTTAAATTTAGTGGATCTTATTTTAATATATTTTTTAGGGTAAATTAGTCTTTATAATTATTTTATTTTTAACTTGTAGTATGTTTTAAATATATTTTTTAGAAATAAAATATTTTGTAAATTAAAGACAGTCTTTTGAGGATAGAGGACAACATTGTTTCGTATCAACCATAATATTCTTATATACTTGTGAGCATGACCCATAACCAACCAAGTTTTAACCCTTAATCTTCAATTATATTTTTGTAAGGATTCTTTTTCTACTTATACTCCATTCATTTTAAAATAAGAGATATATTTTTATTTTTTAGAATCAATTTATGAAATTTTAAAATTTAAAATTGATATGAAATGATTTAGTTTTAGTACAAATAAATATAATAATTATAAATTAAGTATAAAATAATATTAATTATTATCTTTATTATTTTTAAAACTTAAACCAAATTATATTAATTTTAAATTTTAAGATTTTATAAATTGACTCTAAAAAATTAAAATGTATATCTTATTTTGAATCGAACAATATAATATTTAGAAATTTATACATTGTAATATTAAACCATCTAGTATAAAATTATACTTGCAGTTTGCCATTAATGTTTTGTCATTTTTTAAAAATAAATTGATATTTTTATAATATTTTTTGATATTTTTATATGAAAAGTGTCACTATAAAATTTTATATGAAAATATCAAAAAAAAAATTAAAATTCAAAAGCCTTTCGCGAAAAGGCGCATGTTTTAAATGCGTTGTAACATCAGCAATAAATTTAAAAAATGGGCATCCAATAATACTAATAAAAAAGGATTAAAAAAAGAGGCAAAACTTTGGAACCAAACACGGACGGCATTCGTTATTTACTTAATTTAGCTTAAGCAAGTTGTCCGTTAGCCAACACAAGTGACATTTGCATAAAAAATGACGATAATTAAAAATAAAAAATTAATATTTTTATAAGTAAATTTAATAAGTTTTCTTTAGATAAATGGTAAATAGGAATTACATCAGGTGATAGATGATCTTATGAAATTATCAAATTTACTTGTGAAAATATTAATTCTCTAAAAATATTTTTACGACTTATCTCATGTGTTTGGTTGCGTGAAAAAGACCAATAACTCTTCGCCCGTCCTACAAATTAGACATAATAATTAGACCAAAAAAATAAAAAAAATTATTTCAGCAAATAAATGGAGTGTACTGTCAGTCTGTCAAATTGTTCGTGTGAACAAATTCGATTCAATTATCCTATCTTCATAGAAGGACTCGAAAAAGACAAGAAAGAAAATTGATACTCCCTCGGTTTTCAAAAAGACGACCGTAAGAACATAAGGCAAAGAATAAGTATACCATTTGATGAGCTTCGTTAATAATAATAATAAAATTATAGTACTCTTATAGGATCACTAAAAATACAGAATTTCCACAAGGCTATTTGATATTTCTGCAATTGATCCTTATTTTTGGTTAAACTATTCTGTTATGTCTAATTTGCCCCCTATTTGATACATTACCCCGTTGTCTTCTTCCTGCAACTCACTCTCTAATCCTCCACCAAGACCACCGCTGCTTTCAACTAATATAAATCCATCCTCACTTCAAAATCCCGTAAGATCAACAGCTAACAAACCATATTCTTTGTCTGACATCAAACAAAATTTTATATTCTTCAACAAAGGGAAATAGAAAACTCAAAATTCGAAATCAAACCACTCGAATCAATCTAAGACGATATCCCATTAAAATGTCTCCCAATTCCTATGATTTTTCGGTAGTCGGCGACTCTACCATCGAAGTAGCGAACCTGTTCGAGCTCTCCCATGTCATCAACTCATCGACTCAATACTACAAAACCCACTAATCCTATCTCCAAACTTTCATGCGACCAAAATCAATTCGGATTGCAAACTGAAAAGCATCCTACAGAGGGATTTTGCAGTAATAGTAGAAGAAAGATTGATGCAAAAAAAGCTGTTAGATTGATTTGATTTAAGTTTTGTTATGGATTTGTTAAAATAAAGACTGGTAATTGAAATTTGAGTGTTTGGAGGACAGAGAAAATGGGAAGCGGGTAATTTGGAATTTTTTTTAGATAATTTGGTCAATTGACTAATAGAGTGCTGACACGCAGGCGAGGCTCAATATGTATCATGGTCAATTGACTAAATTATCAAAAAATAAATTTCATATTAACCAAATCCGAGAAAATGCGAGATCGAAGGAGGGAGGGCAAACGATTGATAACAGGAGCAAATTGGACATAAATTAATGAGCTTGGCAGGAGGTGATTCCCGCTTACGAAAATATTAAATAACTTTGTGAAAATATCAACTTCTTAAAAATAAATTTAGAATTCTTAAAAATATTAAATAACTTTGTGGAAATATAAACTTTTCTTAATTTGTTGCAAATGTATTTAATGACAAATAAACAAGAATTCCTATTTTTCTATCTTTTTGCAGGCAACAATGTCATTAATTTCATCGCCCAATAACGATATAAACAACACGTCACTCAATACGTGTGTGATTGATTACATACTGTTTACTACTATAATAGTAATATAACTATTTTATATATAGTACAACCCACCATTGCTAATGAAATCAGTAGAGAGGGGTGAGAGAAATTTATTTAGTAAGAAAAACAGTGTTCATCATGGATATCGAAAAAGGTAGAATCAGTATAGTTATGCTGCCATTTTTAGCCCATGGTCACATATCTCCATTCTTTGAGCTAGCCAAGCATCTCTCAAAAAGAAATTGCAATATATTCCTCTGTTCTACCCCAATCAATCTTAGCTCCATCAAGAACAGAGTATCTGATAAGGATTCCTCTGCTTCTATAAAACTAGTAGAGCTTCATCTTCCATCTTCCCCTGATCTTCCTCCTCAGTACCACACCACAAATGGCCTCCCTTCCCATCTCATGGTCCCACTCAAAAACGCCTTTGAAACAGTAGGCCCCACCTTCTCTGAAATCCTTAAAACCTTAGACCCTGATTTGCTTATTTATGATTTCAATCCCTCATGGGCACCGGAGATCGCTTTGTCTCACAATATTCCGGCAGTTTATTTCCTAACCTCGGCAGCAGCCACCTCTTCCGTGGCCCTACGTGCTTTGAAAAACCCAGGTGAAAAATACCCATTTCCAGATTTTTATGATAACAGTAATATTACCCCTGAACCACCTTCTGCAGATAAAATGAAGCTATTTCATGATTTTGTTGCTTGTTTCAAACGATCTTGCGACATTATTTTGATTAAGAGTTTTAGAGAACTAGAAGGGAAATATATTGATTTGCTTTCCACTTTATCTAAGAAAACTTTGGTTCCTGTTGGTCCACTCGTTCAAGATCCTTTGGGACATGATGAAGATCCAAAAACAGGGCATCTTATAAACTGGCTTGACAAAAGGGCTGAATCTACAGTGGTGTTTGTCTGCTTTGGAAGTGAGTATTTTCCCTCCAATGAGGAATTGGAAGAAGTAGCAATTGGGCTAGAGATTAGCATGGTTAATTTCATATTGGCTGTTAGATTTCTTGAAGGAGAGAAAAAAGGGGTTTTACCAGAAGGGTTTGTTCAAAGGGTAGGAGACAGAGGATTGGTTGTGGAGGGGTGGGCTCCACAGGCAAGAATTTTAGGACATTCAAGCACCGGTGGGTTTGTGAGCCATTGTGGGTGGAGTTCTATTATGGAGAGTGTGAAGTTTGGGGTTCCAGTAATTGCCATGGCCAGGCATCTTGATCAGCCTTTGAATGCTAAGCTGGCGGCGGAGGTTGGTGTGGGCATGGAGGTTGTGAGAGATGAAAATGGGAAGTATACGAGAGAAGCGATTGCAGAGGTAATAAGAAAAGTTGTGATGGAGAAAAATGGGGAGGTTATCAGGAGGAAAGCAAGGGAATTGAGTGATAAAATGAAAGAGAAAGGAGAGCAAGAGATTGGTAGGGCAGTGGAGGAGCTAGTACAAATTTGTAAGATGAAGAAAGACGCACAATATTAATAGTATTTTTTTTTTTTCCCTTTAGATTCATTTTGAATGAGCTATGGTTGAGTTTTGAACTCTTTCTTTGTATGCTAGTCCTTCCATCCCATAATAATAATAGACTTCTTAGAAGAAAAAATTTATTCTAATTTATTTGTCATTTATAATTTTTTAGGAAAATAAATATTTATTTTTTATATCACTCCTAACTTCTTTTATTGCCCCAAAAAATATTTTCTTTTGTATTAATATTTTTTTACTCATAAAGAGATAGGGATAAAATTTTATATAAATTTTAATTATTAAATAATATTAATATTCTTCATTAATATGCATAAAGTTAAAACGAGTATTATTATGGAACTGAGGCAGTATAATTCAAGTGGTTTTTTTAGTTGGACTTTGTGTTGTGAGGAAAACCAAGGAACGATTGATTTTCATTGGTTTGGTAGGGGAAGAAGATAGAGTGGCAGTAAAAGAAAAATGGGGATTTGGTCAAGTTAATTGTTACACCACATTATACTATAATGTTTGATAATTTTTTTACTACTTTTTTTTATAATAAATGTTACATTTCAACTCTAACCCACTGCTTGTAAGCTATCACAAATGTAATATTTGTTAGGCTTAAATATAAATTATTATTTTAAATTATATATTATATTTTACTTCAGTGATCGAAATTTTAATTTTATCAATTAGATGATTGAACTATTAATTTTTTTAATTTTTTCAATTGAGGTTGTCACGTGAGAAATTGATGACGTGACTCTTTGAATATTGCTGACGTGACTCTTTGGATAGGCCATTATTTAACTGATGTGTAATTAAAAAAGTAGTATTTTAATGTTTAATTACACAATTATTGTATATGAAAGGGCAAATTTGTCAAATACTTAATTAAACCAATTTATACCATAATCTCTGTTGAAAAAAGTAGCCGATTTAGGGCTTTGCCGCCATGAAAATCGATGATGGGGATTTTTGTGGTCGGAGGAGAGAGAAAAGGGGGCGGTAGAGACGAAAATCGATGGATGGGGATTTAGTTTCGTCTTTATTTTATGATCGCCATACAAAAAATTTGCTATTTCGCCTCTCTCAAAGCTTTCCATTTCTTCTTCGACTACAAAGAGAGATCCATATGCAGAGCAGAGCTACACCCCATTCCCCATATCATCATTCGCCTTCAAGAGACCCTTCGGAGCCCTAACTTCAGAAGATCAGTTAGCTTCTTCTTCCCATTTTATACATTTTACATTCGAAACTTAATCAGAAATGTAATGGTTGGAAAGTGAAATTCTCATTTCTGGATTGCCGAATGCCCCAATTTCTTGTTTAAAATCAAGTATGGTTGCTGGGGAATCGTATAAACTAGTAGGGGACTTATCATTTTGCTTGTCGAGAATTGAATTTAGGTGGTTTTCAGTGAAACCCCATTTTCAGATCTATGTATTTGTTGTTTATTTTTCTTTCTGATCTATTTTTCTGTTCAGTTGAAACAGCTCATAAAAACATAGAGAGAAAGAAAAAGAAAAAAAATAAAACACACGAAAACTCATAAATAATTAGTTCTTCTTGTAGATAAGAGTAAGAAAAACAGAGTAAAGCAAAACCCTAACTCAAAGTCTGCAACGCAAAGCTCCTCTATTGTGTAGATTCGAAACGATGTCGAACGATGAAAGGGAAGAGAAGGAGTTGGACCTCTCCTTTCCTGAAGTTGTTACCAAATACAAGCTCGCCGCTAAGACTGTTAACAGTTACCCTCATAAATAATTACAGCAGTGGTCGCCAGAGGACGATGAAAGGGAAGAGAAGGAGTTGGATCTGATTGTTTGGGAGTTTTAATTAGTTTTGATGTATTAAGTGAACAGGGTATGACCATTTTACCCTTCAATATAACAAATATATTTTATCACAATTTAAGAAACTATTTTTTTTATACACATCAGCTTAGATGTGTCCCACTAAGATAGCCACGTCAGCAATTTCTGACGTGACAACCTCAATTGAAAAAATTGAAAAAAATTGATAGTTCAATCATCTAATTGACAAAATTAAAACTTTGATCACC
Organism: Panax notoginseng; assembly: GCA_016801055.1. Taxonomy (NCBI): domain Eukaryota; kingdom Viridiplantae; phylum Streptophyta; class Magnoliopsida; order Apiales; family Araliaceae; genus Panax; species Panax notoginseng. Next base: position 5,876,771 of record CM029013.1, read on the forward strand.
AAAGTGAAATATGGTATATAGTTCAGAGTAGTAATTTATATTTAAGCCTATTTGTTATACAAAACCAGATCAAATCATAGGAGTTTAAGATAGTACTCCCTCCATTCAGTCGTTTTAGAGAATTTTTTTTGTTCCTAAATATAAGTCGTTTGATAATTTCAAGTAAACATTAATTGCTTAATTTTCAATATTATCCAAAGTAATAAATATAACTTTAGTTCTCTTACTATTTTTTACCCAATAAATAACAATATCTTTTTTCAATACATGGATAATATAGACAATTGATAGTATATTTAATGTTTTACAATCATTTTCTTAATATTTGTGCATAACTCTAAAACGATCTATATTAAGGAACGGAAGGAGTACTAACCAAGAGCATCATCATCTAACAAAGTACTCTCTCCATCCCATTATATTTGACGTTCTAGAAATTTTCACATCAATTAAGAATAGATACAATTTTACTATTTTACCCTTAATTAATACTTTGACTGGGCAAAGGCAATTTATTTAACACATGAATCAAGAAAATAGCAATTAACAAAGTCTCCAATTTCTCCGATCTGATCCACCGCGTCACCACTTCGTGCTTTCTCCACCCTCTTGCCGGCGGCCACTACCAGTCCAACGAAATCTCCGCCGGTGGCGACTCCATTAACGTCGTCGATCCCGCTGTGAGTATCATGGGGTAGTCCAACACCGTCGATCCCGCTGTGATTCCATTAACTCCATTAATAGGCTCGGCGATGGCAGCTTTATGCTTTCTAAATTTGAAGCACCGATCGACGGGCCTAGTGTTGAGAGTTTCCATCGCCGCCGTCCATTTTATATTCTCCGATCCGCAACAAAGATCCAGTCGTTTATGTATTAGTATATATATGAGAGAGAAAAAGGAGAGAGAAAGTGAATGGGATGAATTTGGTAAAGAGAGAAAAAGGAGAGAGAAAGAGAGAGAGTGAACGGCAGCATTAAATAGTCATTGATGATGGTGGAGAAGGAAGGGTAGAGAAGGAAATAAATAGGTAAAATATTCTTGATTTTGTAGAACGTGAAATATGCAGTCATATTTAGAGTTATACTCCACAAGGTAAGGTTATCATCCCTATGCCTTTTTAGAGAACCATTAGAACAAGTGACCTCTTCAGCTTCCTCATCTGTGTCAATTATGGTACAACCAGACCTGCTTTTCCTGCTCATTCGTCTAGAACATAAACAAAGTTTGACTAGACTCGAACCATTTGCAAGCAATTGTGCTTCGTTCTACTTCTTAACATATTTTAACTTTAAAACTGGACTGGACTGTCAATATGAGAAGGGACCATCAAAAAATCAAAACTCTTTAACCTAGACATAGGTACAAGATAAAAGTACAAAATAGCACCACTTTGTAGTTTCAGTCTGTAACCACTAACCATCATGCTTACATTCATGTGTCTAGCAATCAAACATACGACACTCTGATTTGTGAAACCACATGTTTGATAAGAACTGAACATCTATAATTGAAACACCAAAAACATGCCACCAACATTCATAAAACATTTTGCTTATGCTAATAGTTTACAACAACAATCACTCAACATCATACCCTTTCTCCTGAAGCTCTGAAACAACTTCATTTCTCATCCTCGCCCATAGCTTAAGAGCTTCTTGTTCGAGCTTCTTGTCTTGCAACTGCTTCTGGTAATTATACGAATCTTTATCTGTTTCAATAACCCCTTTCGGCCCTATGGTCGTACCAATCATCCCACCCTTTGCAACAAACTCCTCCATTGCCTCCGCGTCACCGGGATAGGGAAACTTGCGGCGCTCGTAAAGATGGGCCAATTCCTTCTCTTCCTTGGGTCTTGGCTTAAGCGTCCACCAACCAAGAGGCGAGGTTTCGTTGTATAACCATGCAGCGCCAAACAGCCCGTATGTGCACAGTAATCCCTTGCCTACTTGCTTCCAGAAGTGGTGATCCTCCTTGCCTAGACCTATATTCTTCAGGTATTTCTCGGTATTGAACGATTTAGCCAATTGTAGCCCTAGAAGACACTTGCAATATTACATGTTTGTGCGTGGTTCAGGCATTTCGTCGAGCAGTTCGCAGGCATAAAATTTATGAAACAAAATAATAACAACCACTAGTTCAACAATTATACTCAAAATCTTTCAACCACACAATTATGAGAAATAAGGTGATGAAATCAAGGTTATTATATGTTTCAAATTGTATGTAATGGATCTGATTATGAGATTTCTCATTACATTTACAGCCCATAAATGGAGTTGGGGTTCCGGAATTCAAATCTTTAAACGAGTTGTAAGTTAGGCAAACACCGAATCAAACACCATAAATCCTAAATTAATCTGGGTCCGACTCTCAAAGTTTGGTATGTACCTGTTTTGGCATCTCGAAGACTTTTGCGAACCATTGAGGAGCTTTGCTCAGGGAACTGCACAGAAGAAAACGGATGTATGACAATGGAAAAGTAAATGCTATTTATTGATTTTTAAAGCGTCTTCTACTTCACAAAATGAGTCTGACTTTCATTTTTTGAATGTTTATTCATAAAAAATCTTAAATTCAAAAATATAAATATGTATTTGAGTTACGTAAAACGTGTTAATTATAAAATTCGTTGTTTTCAAAATTTATAGTAATTGAATTTAAATAGTTTAAAAAATCAAAATTCTTTTTGTGAAATAGTCAAATTAAAATGACAAATTGTTATTTTCACAAAGAAATTATTTTTCATCAAGTGCCAACATTTTTTTTTTCTTGAACAATCTACACTAATAGGTTTCAATTCAATGGGTCCAGGGAGGAACATGAGTCGGAGTCGGAGTCGGGAGAAAAATTAGAGTCTTTGATATGAAATGTATATTATTTTATGTTACGTTTGGATTTAAGGAATGGAATGATTCATTCCATTCTAGTTGGAATGAGTTATTCCATACTCTTCCTCCCCAAAGAATAAAATTCATAAATTTGTATAAAATAAGAATAGTTCAATCTATTCTAATCGCAACCAAACACAATTTTTTTCACTCCATAGAAATGAGTCATTCCATTCCTATCTTCATTACTCTAAACCAAACGTAGCTTAGGGCTAATTTATGATCGGCGTTTGACAGTTTCAGTGTCTCTTAAAAAATTTGTAATGTCATGTTGGGGAAGAGACTTCAACATGCACACTATGAAAAAGGAATTTAACCAAATAAACCATGAACAGAAAAGATCAATCATTTTGTGTCTTTAACCAAGCTTGTACATTAATTTAAGCTTATTATTTCTTTAAACTAGTTGAGCATTGCTCACCTCATTATCAAGTCCCATACCATAATTTACTTTAGTATAGTGTGGTTTGACTCCCTGTTTTGCGAAGTCTCTTTCCCATGTAAGAAAATGTACTCGCAATTGGAACAACATTTAAAGACCGAGATAAAAGTAAATCAGGCAATTCAATACAATCACAAAATTCCAAGAGTTCATTGTTGCACTTAAATTACCTTCATTTCCTTCCTTGATTGTCTTTACATTATAGGAGTAAATGACAAAACATTCAAATTAAACCCAAAAAAGTACATTTTCTTTTATGTACAGAATGATGAGAATAGTTTCCATACATATTGTATTTACACGTAAATCATATCGAAATTACAAGAAAGTTGAAATGCAGAACAAACTTCTTAACCCATGGTAGTCCTTAACTCCTTGTACCATTTAACGGAGAGTACCAACCGCCTTTTTGTATGTATACCACCTAGATACCAAGAGAAAAGCAGCTAAATTTAGCACACTCAGCACACTCAAAAGCCAGAAGAAGTAATGGAGATGACCATAGTTCAATTTGTCCGGTATCCATCCGAGCTTTCCATCCCTTGTACTAATTTTCGTGACAATGGTAACTAGCAAAGAGCTCAAATAGCTTCCAAGTGCAACCGTGGTGAGAGAGAGTGCAGAGCACAAGCTTCTCATTGAATCAGGCGCTTGCTCGTAAAAGAACTCCAATTGTCCTATAAATGTGAAAACTTCCGCGCAACCTATGATAAAATACTGAGGAACCTGCCAAAATATTGTCATGGGCATGTTATCGAGCTCGTAGTAATTGTGCCTTCTTACAATTCCAAGCCTAACAACCTCTAAAATCCCTGCAGCTAACATTGCAAAAATTGATATGAAGAGTCCAGTGCCCATTCTTTGCAGTTGAGTTAGGCCATTTTTGTGGCTTGTAAATTTTCTGGCGACTGGAACGATGATTTGATCATAGACTGGAACCCAGAAAAGGACACTAAGGGTGTCGAAAATGTTGAGTGATGCAGGTGGGATCTTGAAGCTAGAGTTTCCCACGTGAATATCCATGAAGGAGCCTTGCAGTACGAATAAATTACCCATTTGGCCGTAGACAGTACTGAATATGATACCAGTAGCCCATACAGGCAGCAATCTGATGATGGACTTGAGCTCTTCAACTTGAGTAACAGTACAAAGTCTCCATGGATCAGTTGGGCCCTTTATATGATCCGACTGTGTTTCCACAGCCGCCTTGTCAAAGAATCTGAAAAGGGCAAATTTAGTTCCATTTCTCATCAATGACTTGGTACTACATTTCCTCACAAATATGATATTAGTACACTTTCTCGAGAAATTCTATTAGGCACGGAAGCTTACCGAAAATCTTTAGTATGATCAAGCTTGCGGCTACCTACAATAGCAGACTCTTGATCTGCAGTCTCGTATAAAAGAGACTGGTCATCTGGCACCTGAATGCGATATTTTCTCGTAGAAGCTACCACCACTTGGCAGAGGCGAGTCAGAGGGCTGCCTGCAGGTTTCTGGTTTCGATACAACCGAGTTCCTGAAAAGAAAGAAACTACAGCAATCGCCATGGCTACAGCAGGAATGCCAAAACCCAAACCCCAACCAACATTATCTTGTATATAGACTAGCACGGAAGAAGCAATGAGTGCACCGATATTTATTGAGAAATAGAACCAATTGAAGAAAGAACTCTTGTACTTCTTCTCAACCTCATCGGCATCATCAAACTGATCTGCTCCATAGGATGAGACACAAGGCTTAATCCCTCCGGTTCCCAGCGCAACTAGGTAAAGCGCTGTGAAGCAAACTGCACGTTGAGTATCTGTTGCATGGCAGTCATTTTTTGAAATACAGGTAGGCTTTAGGCCAGGGTTGGTTGCCGATAATGTTAACAGTGTCATCCCCTAAATAAATAAAAGCTTTCATTATTAAATGTCAAAGCTTCATACATTTACATACGATGGACTAAAGTAATTTTACTATGACATATAACGTGAGTTTTTATATTTTTAATGTTTGAACAGAAAAGCAAGATAACATTAAAATTCTATGAATTGAACTCACAATAACATAGATGATTGAGAAGATGGCAATAGTCCAATATCTTCCAAGATAGGCATCAGCAGCAAATGCTCCGATCAGAGGTGTGATGTAGCATGTTCCAGACCAATTCGAGAGATTTCTTGAAGCCGTTGTGCTGTGCTGGTTGAGGTGATACTTGAAATATAGCAACAGATTAGAGCCCATCCCATAGTATGCCAATCTCTCGCAACATTCATTTCCTGGAAATAGTTATTATAAGAGTCAGTATCTTATACCTTAAACAAATCGCGCTCTCAGTAAAGAGTAGCAGCAAAAGTACCAAGGATATAAGGGCAGGCCTTCCAGGTTCCTGTTTTCTTTTTATTAGCAGGATTGTTTTTGTAATCCACAGTCCCATCTTTAGTATAGATATCCTCTTCTGCCATAGCTTCTGCCATACTTGACAGTTGACAATAAATTGTCTTCTCCTAGGAAATTATTCGATTCAAGATCTCAAAAATGTTTAAATACTGCAACAAAAATACATTCATATGGTATAAAACACGGTAAAATTCACAAACTAATCAAGGAGGAGAAAAATATGCTGATCATATGCTGCATATATATTTGAGTGTACAATTGGCTCGTCTATCCTCCATCTTCTGGTAATAAAGACAGAGACATCTTAAAGGTATACAAACTACGAACAGAATTTAGTGTACAATGCTTGAAATATATTACAAACAGACATCTTAATGCTTGAAACAGAATTTAGTAGTATAGTGATTCTGTAGACTTTCATCTTAAAACCACTGTTTTGTTAAGGTTTAGATTCAAAATCATACGTGGGAATCGTTAGAATTTTGAAGGAAGATGGTTCACAAACAACAGTACTACATCTATCAATAATGTCACTATAACAACTTCACTATGTGTAGTTCCCTTTTTTTCACTAGAATCTATATGCATGGAGAAAAACCTTTAGGGGGGGAATCGAAACAAAAAATAAAACGGAAAGGTAAAGAAATGAAAAAGGAAAGTTGGAAGAGAATTACAGTGCAAATAAAATTGAAATTCTTGGAAACGGACAAAACTAAATTCAAAGGCTGAGGTTATGCTTAATGGAGTAATAACAGTTAACTTCATGAAAGGATCAGATGCAGAGAGACGCAGCATGATATTCTACACCCTTAAATACTGGCTCAAATTCTGGACTGGAATTCAGACCGTATAAAACTGAAGTATGATCTTCTTTTTTATGGTATCTGGATATTTATTTGAACAACTATACATATAAGGAAGGAATTTTCAATGAAGAGAGAGAATCTCTGAGAAAGAGATAGAACAGAGACAGCTGTTTGTCAAACAAAAGCATGAGATATCTAGCAAGAGAAGGATGAATATGACAACCAACTTGTTAAAATGAAAGAGCATGACCATTTAATTCCACCCCGTGACAAAAACAAATTCTCAAATAATATCTCATCAGATCTTTCACCTACTTTTGCTTTTTGATATATCAGAAATCATAGTATTGAATATGAAAAAAGTAGGAAAACAAACTAGTATTCAAGAAATTACTTGCAACTTTTTGTCTTTGCGAAAGAAAAAGAAATAAGGTGAGTGGCCTGTCATTTCATCCATTTGCAAAGGGCAAGTGTAATTGACTAGCTAGCATTCCTTTGATTAAAGAATTGAAATGATATGATGGTGTTCAAGTAATAAACCATCTCTAGGAATGATAGTAACATCAATTTTGGACTTTCAGTGTACTGATTGGACTGAAGGTGGTAATATGTAAACCAACCTCAATTATGAACAAAGAACAAGTTTTAGTGTTCATATTATAAGTTTTCCACGTGGGGTGGGGTAGTAGAAATACAAAAGTCATGACCATGAGTGTCAAATGTGAAATTGGGCATTGAATAGCAAACTCGTCCCTTTTAAATTGGGGAAAAAGATTTTGAGTGAGAAATGGATTAATCTAAGCCATGAAAATCACAAAGTATGATTATTATTTTTCCAGTTGCAGAACAAAATCTCAATATTCAAAGCTGTAGAATATGAAATGCAGAAATTATTGCAGTTGCCGCACCAAGAGGCAAAAGGGTATACACAGAAACTAACCTTTTTTTCACAAATTTTGCTGTTAAAACTCTTTGAGAACAAAGGTTTTAATGGAGCAACTCCACTCCACTATGGGGGTTTCCCTACAAAAGGCCTTTAGCTGAAGGAGCACAACACTACACTACACTCCATTATGTAATGATTATATATATATATATACACAAACACACACACGGTTAGATACAGATTGGAGGTCAATGGTAGCTGGTCCCTTGAATTTGTATATGATTACAATAATGAATATTTTATTTAATCCACCACTGGATATTTTACTAAATTTGAGGGAGAGTCTTTTCGGTCTTATTTTTAATCATTCATTTACATTTTTAAGCGGACATAACAATGACCTCTTTTTTGTCTTCACCATCTCTAGGGGATTCATTTTTGAGGTGATGGGAATGGAGTGGCCTTTTATTTTGTTGACATCCTAGTATTCAAATACAAATATTAATTGCCACCCACACTTGCAAAGATTCACAAAACTAGCCCATCTTTTTCAAAACTTAGAGCCTCGTATTCCTAACTTTGTTTAAATTTATATCTGCACTGCACTCTAGTGTTTTTGTAATTCAATTATAATTCTTCTTCTTTTTATTATTATAGGGCTTTGTCAAAAAACTATATTATAAGGCAACAAATTTATTTTTTTTAATACGGGCTTCAATCAATGTAATATTGTCTTAGAAAAACAACATTATTTCCTTCACTTTCCTATTAAAAAAAATTACATTATCACATTTTTTTAGCTCTAGAGGTTACATACACAAGTTATGTTTGGATTTACTCTTTACACGAAACAACTGATGTGATTTATTATACTTTTGTCACATATTTATCGTCTTTCTAATCCGTCAGTCATTCATTATATGTTAATATAATAATGACACGCGTATTTAAGATACACTTGAAATTATAAATTTAAGATATAAGTTATAATTTATGTATATAAAAAACTCATATATATTATTTATTTTAAAGAAAAACGTTTTTACGTTTATAAGATGGGATGGGATGGGATGTTAGAAAGAAAATCCAAAAAATTGGTTATGTATGGTGGAGAAATAAGACCATTGAATGGATTTAGCAGACAAATTTGAATTGCCGTTCACAAACCATGCCAAGCAATTGAAATACTCATCTGATTTGTACATATAATCAAAATATATACTTTGTCAGTTCAGATTCTGCTGTTGTCCCTGTCTCTATCTATCTTCTTAATCTTAGCTAGCCAGCTAGCTAGGTCAACAAATCTGTTTACATTTGTCCTTTTCTATCTATTTTTTTATGAGTCCAAACGAGCTGCAGCCTGCAGTCACCCCTATTAAAAGATTGAGTATCGTTACAGACATAAATTATTTTGTAAATTATTGATATGGTATATTTCATTTAGACCTGATAAATGGGCAGGGTCAAAACGGCCCGAAATTTGACGGATCAAAAAAAATAAGCCCAAAGTCCGAGTTTTGACGGCCGGGCCGAGATCGTTTTATGCTTTTTTTAGGTTTTTTTTGAGCTTAGCCCAAACGGGCTGAACCAAAAAGGCCAGAGTTTTTATGGGCCGGAAAAATGCGGCCGACTCGCGGACTTTGGGTCCGTTTGTCAGGTCTAACTCCACCTCAGCGTATTAATCAACAAATTATTTCAATATAGTTTTCAGTCCCACACAATATGCAGAATAAAATATTTAACATTATTCTAAAAAATTATACCAACTACTATTACATATGCATCTACGGAACTCTACACTCTGTTTCTGAGTTTTGGACGAAAAAAAATAATAGAAAATTTAAATTAAAATACAAAAGAAAATAATAGAAAATTTAAAAAAATTATTTTCTTGTGTTTTTGAGTTTCAATGAAAAGAAAAAAAAATATCATTTTTATAAATTTACCTTTCTATTAATTATAATCATTGAACTATGAATAAAAATATGTAAGATAAATTTAATTAAAAAAAATTCAAATTATATATTCTTATTAATAATAATCTTATATTTTAAAACGGATGAAGTATGTCGTTAAAATTATCAACACAATTTCACTATCATACCAGTAATACTAATTAACTAAACACTCATTATCATGTTAAGATAAAAATATAGATATTACCCTTATCACGGATGGGAAACGATCTTATTCTTCCTTAATTGCGTTCAAAAAGTAAAGATTTAGCCATTGATATGTTAAGAAGGACCCAGCTAGTTTTAAAGTAAGTCAGCCAACAGCTTTTATTAGATGTGATTTGATATGTTAATTTTAAATGTTTTTTCAATTTTTTTAAACGAATTGGGGAGATGGTTAGTTAGGTTTAGTAGATAAATTGGGAATATAAATTATAATTTAAAATTTTTTATTAAAAATTGAGAATAATATGAGAATTATAAAAATATTATTTATTCTAAATTTTTTTTAATCCAAATCAGATCAATTTTGAATGGAAAATTTTGACATAAAAAATAATTAAATTTTCTATCCATCTCCTTTTCTTTTCTGTTTATTAAAAAACTCACAAAAAAAAAAACTTATATTTTCTATTCATTTCTTCTTCTTTTTTTTCTGTCTATTTTAAAACTAAAAAGTGTTAATCTTCGTTCCCTCTTTTTTATTTTGTAGAGACTTGCCGTATTGCCTGCCAAGTTTTCTATTTTATGATTTATATTATGCGGTTACACAATTATACACTAGTATTATATTTGTACGCAACGCTTTAACCTTTTCTCATCTTTATTTATAATATTAAGGATCTTGAAATTTATAATATACGAAATTTTAGATAATTTTATTTTTTTTTAAATTATTTATCGTTTTATATAATTTAAGAGAATTAATTAAAAAAAATTTAAAATTACTTACGGATGAGATAGAGAGTATAAGATAAGTATCAATTATTTTTTTAATTTTCGTGCACAACTATAAAAGGTCATATATTATGAGACGGAAAAAATAATAATTTATGAGATACGTTTTTTAGATAAAAAATTTGAGATCTTTATTATCACTCTTCCCGCATCTTATTTAAATGATAAATTCTAAAATTAATACCCATAACAAAAATTTTGTTAAATGTTGAGGACAAACCATAGAAGCTACACCCACCCTTGACAGAGAATCCATAGTGTAGCTTTTAATTATTTCAATATAAGAGATGACGTACAAATCAATACAAAATGAGTTAATTTTATCAAATATCAAGGAAGGTGATGTTAATAGAATTCCTTAAAAATGCTTCGAAATGAACTTATTTGGACCCACCTGCTTAGTGTGAACTTTAAGTTATGAACATAAGATGTACCATCAGCCATCTACTCAAAGTTGAATTTTTCTCACAAGAATAATTCTAGGGGGACATTTTTTGTTGATATTATTAGCGATATTATTTTTTATTTTTATTTTATTTTTTTTTTCTGTAATACCTTTCAAAAAATGTATAGTATTTATTCTAACTGAAATTTTTATAAAAAATAGTATTTTAAGTATAATTTGGATACATACAAGAAACAAGGTATGTACAGTCTGTACATCTTTGTTTCTTTCATGTATCCAAATTACACCTAAAACACAGTTCAAGCCAACTCTTTTGTCGATCTTGTGAGGTTTTATACGTTGTCGGATCATTTGAATCTTTTTTGTAGTCATACGTACCAACTCCGGTCCCAACAACGTTGCTTCACCCACCTCATCCCAGCATACTGGATAACGACATTTTCTTCCATACAATGCTTCGAATGGAGCCATGTCAATACTTGTTTGATAACTGTTGTTGTAGGAAAACTCCACCAATGATAAGAACTTATCCCAACTTCCCTTGAAGTCAAGGACACAGAGTCTTAATAAATCTTCCAGAGTTTGAATAGTCCTCTCTGATTGTCCGTCCGTCTGAGAATAATATGCCGAACTAAATCGTAAATTCGTACCCATAGCTTTTTGTAAGCTAACCCAAAATCGTAAAGTGAATCTTGGGTCTCGGTCAGAAACTATGGATACTGGCATACCATGCAGTCTTACAATCTCGTTTATGTACATACGAGCAAGACGTTCAAGTGTATAAGTTTCTCATATCGGTAAGAAATGAGCAGACTTGGTCAATCTATCAACAATGACCCAAACCGCATTTATACCTTGAGAAACCTTAGGAAGACCGGTAACGAAATCCATGGTAATGTGCTCCCACTTCCATTCTGAAATTTCAAGTTGTTGCAATGGACCTTTTGGTACTTGATGCTCCGCTTTGACTCGTTGACAAGTTAGACACCTTGAGATAAACAGCGTTATCTCTCTCTTCATATTGCTCCACCAAAATGTATGACGAAGATCATGATACATTTTGGTACTTCCAGGATGGATTACAAACGGTGTGTTGTGCGCCTCCATCATGATTTCATACTTTAAATCAGGATCGCTAGGAACACAAAGTCTGGAGTTGACTCGAAGTATTCCTTCTTCATCGATTCTTGCTTCCGGCATAGCACCTTCTTGCACTTTCTTCCTCATACGCATCAGCTCCAGGTCTGTAACTTGAGCAGCTTTAACTTTATCGATTAAAATTGGTTCTACTCGTATATTCGTCATCATCACATGGGTCCCTGGAGTCTTTAACTTTATCTCCATCCTTTGTAAGTCACACAAAATGGGCCTTTGTGTTGACAATATTACACTCGTACTTGTATATGATCTTCTACTCAATGTGTCAGCTACCACGTTCGCTTTTTCAGGATGGTATTGAATGGTATGATCATAATGTTTCAACAGTTCAGGCCAACGTCGTTGTCGCATGTTGAGTTCCTTTTGAGTGAAGAAATATTTGAGACTTTTATGATCCGTAAAGATCTCCACCTTCTCCCCATACAAGTAATGCCTCCAAATTTTAAGTGCAAAGACAACAGCTGCCAACTCTAGATCATGGGTAGGATAATTCCTCTCATATTTCTTGAGTTATCTTAATGCATAGGCTATGACTTTTCCATGTTGCATGAAAACGCATCCCAACCATTTGCTCGAAGCATCACTGTAGATGACAAATCCCTCCGAACCAGATGGTATTGTTAGAACAGATGCTGAAATGACACTACAAGAAAAATGCCTAACAGCGACCAATACTATCAGCGACCGCACCATCGGTCGCTGATATTATTAACAGCGACCGCCATCTGTGACCAATATTTAATATGGTCGCTATATTTTAACAGCGACCGCACGCGGTCGCTAGTCAGTCGCTAGTACAAATTTGCCTCCCAAAATTTGGCTGGAAATGTTGGCGCCAATGTTTTATGCGACCACTTAATATCTGCGACCGCATGCGGTCGCAGATAAGTCCATGTCATTAAAATCAGCGACCGCATATGGTCGCAGATAGCGGTCGCTGATCAAACTTAATATTAACAGATTCAGTCACTCGCTCGACACAGCAGAGGCGGAGAAAAAGAAGAGGGAGCTCAGACAGAGAGAAGAGGGAGAAAGGGGGGAGAAGAGAAGAAGAGGAAGAGAGACTCCGGCCACCGCCATCAGGAGGTACCACCGCCGCACCACCGCTGCACCACGCCGGTAACCCCTTAATCCCTAAATCTCTAAATTAGACCCCTTAATCCCTTAATACCTTAAACAGAATGCTAATCTTGTGATTATTATACTTTAATCGATTTGTTTTGAGTTGAATATTGCAATAAGGTAGTACTATTAGAGTAAACATTGTCATTAGAGGAACTCAATGTTAAATGAGTTGTGTGAGGGCATATATGTTGTTTATATATTTTTTCAGTTATATTTTTAAAAATATTTGACGAGTCACCAACTCATCAACACAAATTACCAGCAACTTAATGAGGACCATAATATATTTAATTGATGAGTAATATTGTAGTACTAATTTATAATTGATTGATACATAATACTTCCTCCATTCCAAAATATAAAATAATGATAATTATTTTTTTGAAGTCAATACATGAATTTTCTTCATTTTTAGTTAAAAAAATGATAAATATTGTAAAATATTTAAAATTATACTCATTGTAAAATTTATAATTGGAAAATAATATATATGACGATATTTATTTATGTTTTAGATCTAAGTTGCATATCTTTTAATATTTACAGGGTTACTAATTGATCACGTGTTATTACTTTTTTGAATGTTTCATGCTATAATCTCAGTTTCTATCTAGTTTTCAACTGATATTGGATGGAGATTTTGTTTCTTTTGGATACAGTACTAGTACTGATTCCTGGTTTATGTCTTGGGTGCCTAGAAATGACCTTATATACATGCCGTCGTGCATGTGGCTAGTCTATATTACAGGAGAGACTCTGGCCAAATTTTTTTATTGGTCGGGTAGTTGCAAACATTTATACTATTAACGAGCCTATTGGTGATCCAGTAGAGCCTATTAAAGGGATGTTGGAGCTGATGGGCTGGGCTTAGGTCCGCGAGTCCATACGAGGCCACGCCAAGCTTAGCCAAGCCTCACGGGGTCAAGCCAAGCTTGGTTGTTAATTAGGGTGCTGTTAAGCCAAAATAGACAGTGCTAGGGAACTGCTAGTGCAACAGAGAAGGTAAATAGACACACTTGGTCAATAAATATATTGTTTTGGCTATAACAGAAAAATAAGGGTATTTAACACTTATGTATACAAGAATAAAGCTACAAAATGTTATAAAAGCTATAAATTGCTCAACCAAGTTGTGACTATCCCAAAACATAAAAGATTATAGAAAGGGACTGTGAGGGGTATAATCTTAAAACATGTTAGGCGCCTTAGCACACTAGTTGATATGAATGAATCTCCAAGATACTCAAAAGTTGTATAAATGAGTTAGCAAACTTTGATATAAAGCTAGCATGAATGAAATACCTTACGTATTCACTTACGATAAACAATAAAAACAAATTTAAAACAAATTAAAATAAAATAACATGATATAATATAACTATTAAACTAAGTAGCATTTACTTAGTTTCTCATACTAAATTTAATAACATTTAAAGTTTCCCATACTAAATTTAATAACATTCATACTCCCGCGCGTAGTCGTGTCCAAGTAATAGACGGGGATTTCTACCAAGAGGAAATGCTTCAGAGACCTCCTATAATAAATATAGAGGACAACAATGATGTAATCCAGTTAGAGGGTGGAGATGAACCTGATGAATTGGATCCCGAGACAGTTATTGTGCAGGATGACAGTGATATTGAGAAAGAGTTATTGACTGACACTGACACAGAATCTGAAGATGGTTATGAATCTCCGATACTTGTACAAAATGATTCTGACTCATCAGACAACGATTTTCATTAAAATGTATGTTTAGTTTTAATTGTACAAAATGTATGTTTATGTTCATGTTCATGTTTAGTTCATAATTATGTACCTTTCATTTATGTTCTCTATATAGGAATGTTCTCTATATCCTTAACTATATCATTTGTAGTTGTCGTAGTTAACTATTTCATACAATTAATTGTCATTCATAATTTCATACTAACATCCTAATTTTTTTTATTTATAGATGTCTTCTGAACCTGTTGCACGAAAGCGCGGGTTGGGTCGGGGCCCTAATCATGTGCCGAAGGCCCCGGCTAATCCGGATGATCGCATTCTTATACATATCCGTCCTCCTCCAGAAAGCACATAAGTTAAACATCGTGTATATATAAGGGTTTAATATTTCCATTGTTATAAATATATTTTAATGTAAATTATTGTATATTGTAGTGATTTTCAAGATAGTAAAATTGTGAAGTGCATTTCACAATTATGCTTACAGAACTGGCCTGCGCCAGTGATTACATGGGCGAGCACACCTCTCGCCCATAAGGATGCAGTTTAGGCTGAATTTCAGGTATATTTATTTAATCACTCTGATAAATAATACATAGTTAATCAACTAATAGTTTAGTAATGTTGGATTATGGTATTATAGTAGTTTTAATATTATTATTGTTGTTTTATTTGCAGAAGCGGTATAGATGGGACGACGCACATGCATCAGTTATTCAAGCACTGTTCTGGCAGAAGTGCGCCGTCCGGACTAAAGATAATCTAAACAAAGAACGACAGAAAGCCCTGCACAATGTTGAGATTGACCATCCAGGACAGGGTGAGCAGTATATGCATGAGCATTGCCCCTGGTGGTGCGCACATCCCATATGGGTGCAGATGTGTGAGCAGTGGAGAGCTGAGAGCTGGGTCAAGAGACGTAAGACTGCCGCCTCGAACAGATCCTCAGGTGTATCTGAAGGCGAAAAGGCAAAAGGCACGTACAAGGGCGGCAGTATATCTCAGCTGCAACATATTGCTGCTAGGGTACGTATGTATAACAAGCTTATTGACTTAGTTATTTGTCTTTATGTTTACAGTCATGTTTTGTAGCTAAAATATCATATGTTTACATATTAATATGAGAACATGAACTGTAGGAGTCTGAGTCTCAAGGTTAACCTATCAATTGGTTGGATGTGTATGTGGCCACCCGTGATGGTCTGCCTGATGTTGTTCAGATAGCGGTAATAAGTTAACTTTAAACATATTATAGTCATGTTTTTTAGCATTTCGTATTTATTTTTAACTATTTATTTGTTGACCTTCTGACAGGACACTTATAAGGGCTTAATGAACGAGCGCTATCCTGAAGGCACCCCGCGTCCGGCGATTGATCAAGAATTGTGGGAGAGGGCGTCCGTCGTGAAGAAAAATTATGTTAAAGGCCAAGGACAAAGACGACGCCCGACCATCAGTGGCACAGGCAGCTCTGCTACCCAGTCTACACAGTCTACACAGTCATCAGGTCATCCAGCCTATCATACTCCTGCTGACTGTGTAAGAGCGATCTGTCAAAATCGTGATCTTCTTCTTATACTGGGCGGGCATCTGCATTCTCTGAATCCTGATGACTTGGCAAAGGCAGTGGCGGAAGCAGCAGCATCACAGCATCAGGGTGGCGACCAGGTACTTTAAATGTTTCATTACGTACATTGTCTATTATTTAGCTTTCCCCAAGTCATAGCAGTATCAACACATGTAACATATATGTTTTATTCTTTTGTTAATTACAGGGTACTAATTTGAATGATCCATGAAGAGCTAGACCAGTCATGCATGTTAGATTTGTAAAGCCTTGTTAGACTTGTTTTTTAGATTTTTAAAGCCTTGTAATCTTTTAAACTACTTATCTTTGGACTGTATTGGTTTACGATTCTATTATATGGATGTTTACGATTGTATTGTGTTGTGTTGATTTAGATTCATTCTTTGGACTGTATGTATGGATGGATGTTTATCATATAGTAGTTATCATGGATGGATGGATGCTTATATATACTGCTGTGTGTTGGGATAAAAAGCAGGTACAAAGCAGGTTATTTTTGGGAAATCAATAAAACAGGAAAAATATTTAAAAAAAAAAAAACAAAGTCAGCGACCGCGTGCGGTCGCTGATACAGTATTAGCGACCGAGTAAGGTGTTTCTACTTCAGCGACCGCTTGCGGTCGCTATTACCGGTCGCTGACACGTGTGCCACATCACGTCTGACACATGACTCAGCATGAGTCAGAATAGCGACAGCTGAGGTCGCTGATTGCGGTCGCTAAAAATCCGGTCGCTATTGTTGGTCACTGATGTCATTTTAGCGACAAGATTTTCTGCGACTACTATTAGCGACTGCATCCGGTCGCTGATACCCATCTGCGACTATATGCGGTCGCAGATGTGCGGTCGCTGATAAGCCTTTTTGTTGTAGTGTGAGTCTACTCTTGAGTTCTAGAAAACTCTTCTCACATTCTTTGCTCCAACCGAACTTTGTATCTTTTCGAGTCAGCTGAGTTAATGGAGTAGCGATTCGAGAAAATCTGTAAGACCCCAACTTATTAATGAATAAAATCAAATTTTTTCTAAATATTGTTGTGAATAATAAGGGGTTAATTTGATATAATACTTTAGTTATGGGTGAAATGTGCAAATTTTATAAAATAAGCAAGTGGTTATAAAATATTCATTTTGTCGGAGAATATTTGTTTGGTCGTGGAATATTCTTACTGTCGGGGAATATTCGTACGACGGCGCAGCTTTGTGTGGTCCCCATAACGGAAAGCGATTGGATGTAGAAAACGACAAGTATAAGTTATTTATAAATAACGGCGTAGTTGTTACCGTTAATACTGTTGGAATATCCGGTGGTTAAAATACAGTAGCACGCGGTATTGCACCAATTATTGATTCTTACGTAAGAAGGCACTACTCAATAATTGTTACAGTAGTTATTGTTCAATATTTTATTTTATTGATTTAATAATTGTTGCTTTGATATTTTATATTATTGTTGTTTCAATAATTGTTGCTGCACAGTATTTTCCATTATCAGATCAATAATTCATATTATTTGAATAATATTATTAGATAACATTATTGGCAATGTCTAGAAAGTTCTGTCTAAAGAGAGGTTTGGTCATCTAATTGCGCGCCAGTAAGGAGAAATCCTTATTGGAAAGTCCCCTCTTTCCTGAGAACGGCCTGGTTGTCATAAATGTGATTCTGTAATATTATTTGTGAATAATTAATTATTCATTCATATGATAAGAAAATATTTATTTTATGTGGTTATAAATGAGGGATATATTTTTGTGGTTAAAACTGAAGGAGTTAATGTTGAGGTTTTTATCAGTATTTTTGTCGGAATGGAAGTATTAAAAATCAGGGTTTTTGAGATATTTTACGAGGGTTATAATTTTTAATCCGACCGTTGGATCGTGGTAATTTTTAGATATGTTATACATATATAAGTTGAGTATATGTCCACAAATTTTGAACCGTTAAAAATGAACGTATGATTTATTATGAATTTTACGAGATGACTGGTTCAGAAATTGTTGAATTTTCGGAGTTAATCATTTTGATGGAAAATTCAAGAATTGGTGGGCCCCACTCTTGGTTGGTGAAGAAATGTACCGAAATTTTTATTCAAATGTGGTGGGTGGGAATAGTAGTAGGTAAAGTCGTCAGGTTGCAGGTTAAGTCTGCTTCGGCTTGCTAACATTTTCCTATAAATAGAGGGCTAAGTTAGAATTGAAAATCACACCAGAAACAAGTTTTCTCTCTTTCTCTCTCTAGGTTATTGAGTGTATTTTGTGAGTATTTAGATACTTTGAGAGTTTCTATTCATCAGAGTAAGTTTCTTTCAGCCTTATACCGGTATTCCGACCAGAAGTACTGATATTTTGAGGTAAGGGATATTATTTTCTTCTTAATGATATTATTTTCTTCAATATCATTATGCTGAAATATTGATATGAGTTTTTATCAAATTTAGAACTTTTTGTGTCGGGGTTACTATTCACGTATACGACACTATTCACGTACACGGTACTATTCACGAATACGGCACTATTCACCGAAAAATAAAATTTTTTCTTTTTGTCCAAGATGTCTATTATGGTCACTATCTTTGATTGTATCCATATTTTGATCTTTATTTTTGAATTCTGCTTCACAATTGATTATTATGAAGTATTATTGATCTTGGATAAACTGTTATACGAATCCCTAATATTTGTCTTTCTGTCTCACTGGATTCGTTCTCTTTAAGATATTTTTCATCATCCTCAGTCCTAAATGATGATATTACTGAATATCTTTGGCCTGTAATGCAAAGATGTATGATTACTTGATGAATATCTTTGGCCTGTAGTGCAAAGATGTATGATTACTTGATGAATATCTTTGGCATGTAATGTAAAGATGAACAGGTGTTGAGATGAACATGACTGACAGGTGATACAAATGAATATCTTTGGCCTGTAGTGTAAAGATGAATATTTGGATAAAGATGGTTATTAATTGATGTTACAGGGATAAAATATTGATGATGGACTTTTAAATCTTAGAAGATAGTAGAATTCTTTCTCTACTTGACTCTTCTAATGGTTTGTTGTTTCCGCTGTAGTTGTTGATCTAAAACTTGTTGTCGATTATATTCTATCAGATTTTTCCCTGTTGAAGACTAACGATAATTTGTTGTATATTATCTTAGTCATAATATTCTTTACTGGGCTAGTTGAGCTCACCCTTTTCCTTTTTGTTCCATTTTTCTTCTCAGGAGGTGAGAACATAGCAGGATCTAGTCGGGGTATGGAGTGATGGTTCTAGAAAGATGTTTTAGCAGTCCTCACTATTTCTATAAAATAGTGTTTGAATAATTGTAATGAGGATTTATTTGAGTGTGGATATTGTCCAGAAGATAATATTTGTATTTAAACTCACAGTATGTGTTGTCGTATTTTGCACGATAATTGTATTATTGAAGTTGTAGTTTGCTTTCTGTACCATGTATTTGGCGACTCAGAATAGGTGTTGTATACCTATTTTGGGGGCGTCACAGTTGGTATCAGAGCTTAAGGATATGATCCCTGGCTGAGATGTGAGACAAGAACTAGGAGGGGAGAGACGGGAAATTCCTTCGCTAGTATGACCTGACTAAGTTTATTTGGTGTTTATTTGGTCGGCCAGAGTATAGGGATAATATATGACATGACTATTAACCCTTGTTTTATGGCAGTATTTAAGAATGGCAGCTGAGAACGTTAATAATAGAGTAAATCAGACCGTAGAGACACATTTGATCACCACTCAGGGGAACGTGCAACAGGAAGGAAATATTCCTCCTGTAAATAACGTTACCGAGCAAACGATGAATGATGGAATGTTTAGGAGCTTTTTGCAGTTCATGCAAAATCAGACGAGGGAGACTCGTGTGCAGAATACGGGTGGAAATGATAACAACGCGCAGTTTGTCACAGCTAAGTAGTTCAAAGAATTGGGACCACCAGAATTTAAGGGAAAGCCGGATCCGATCATGGCGAAAATGTGGGTCAAGCAAATTACCAAGATATTCGATGTCTTGGGATGCACGGAGGAACACAAGGTTCCATTCGCCACCTTTATGTTCCGCGGTGAGGCAGACTACTGGTGGGAGTCTGTGAAGCGTACCCAGCCTGACGCACTCAATATGTCCTGGGAAACATTTCAAAAACTGTTCAATGACAAGTACTTTCCTGAAAGTATTCGTCATATGAAGGAGGTGGAGTTTATCAGACTGGAACAAAACAACATGACGGTGTCCCAGTACGAGGCGAAGTTTGCAGAGTTATCCAGGTTTGCACCTCATTTGGTCGAAAATGAGGAACGAATGACAAGGATATTTCTGAGAGGTCTAAAACCCGAGATTCGGCAATATCTTATCTCTCATAAATTTTCTTTATATTCAGATGTTGTAAACAGGGCTCAATTATTAAAGCGAGATAATGAGTATGTGCAACCGAGGGACCACAACGGTGGTGGCAGTCATCGAAGCAATGAAAACCAGCAGGGAGGAAAACATTCGGACAAAAGCGGTAACCACTCTGGTGGTAATCGTGGTCGTGATAATAGAAGGAGCGAGTCGGGAGGCCAGGAAGTTCTTCAGGGAATACGTCAGGGAATTTATTAACAATAGAAATATCATTCAAAACTGACATATTTTTGTTTAGATCCGTGGCATGAGCTAAGAAAGCTTGACATCTGTTTTTCAATAAACGAATAGCTTTATAGCTTGAGATGACAACGATTGATTTTAATGGTTTAGTTGCTTGAATTCGCATAATAGGTCGATTAGGAATATGAAAGCTAACAATCTTACGAAAACAATCAATATTTGCATGATGAGTAGTTAACCAATCAATCCCTAGAATCACGTCAAATGCAAGTATTTTTAATGAAATCAGATCGACAGGTAATGTGTGGGTACCAATTTGAACCAAACAAGACTTATAAATCGTGGATGTAATGAAGGTTTCTCCCAATGGAGTTTCAACAGATAAATCAAAGTCTAATTTCTCCAGAGTCAAATTTAATCGATGAGCGCAAGTAGGAGAAATAAAAGAATGGGTAGAACCGGTATCAAATAAAGTATAAACTTCGTTAGAGTTTATGATAAGCTTACCCGTGATGACCTCATTCGGGTTCCTTACTTTCTGGGAGGTCACAACAAACGCTCTCCCTTGCACTACCGGTTTTGACTTTTCTGGGACGGCCTTTGGTGTCTCCATCTTGGCTGAACTTATTTTTGGTAAACGACAAAATCGATCTAAATGATCTTCTCTTCCACAATTATAACATGCTTTAGACGGCATCGCGCAGTTTGGACTGATGTGCCCCTCCCCTCCGCATTTGAAACATATGATAGGTGGTCGTTCTCCTTCCTTAACAACGGGTGCTGGTGCTGACGTCTTTCTATCATTGTTGAATCTCCTCTTCTTGAAATGACCATTCTTATTGTTTTGGCCCTGATTACCACCGAAGTGGTTACCATTTCTGACCTGTTGATTCCCTCCACGCTTGTTGTCACCGCTTCGATGACTGCTCTCACTAGTATTATTATTTTGCCGACTGCTCTCTTTTGGTTGCGTTGACTCGTTATCGCGCTCCACTAACTGAGCCCTATTCACAACATCTGAATACAAACACAATTTATGAGAAATAAGATGTTAACGTATCTCAGGTTTCAAACCTCGCAAAAACATTCGCGTCATTCGCTCTTCGTTATCCACCAAGTGGGATGCAAACCGGGACAACTCAGCAAATTTAGCCTCATACTGCGACACGGTCATATTATTCTGCTCCAATTTGATGAACTCCACCTCCTTCACGTGACGAACACTTTCGGGAAAGTATTTGTCATTGAACAGCTCTTGGAACTTCTCCCAAGACATCTTCAGTGTGGCAGGTTGAGTACGCTTTATCGATTCCCACCAGTAATCTGCCTCTCCTCGCAACATAAAGGCGGCAAAGGGAACCTCAACTGCATAAACTGCATAAAGTTTCTGAACATTCCATTATTCATCATCTGGTCAGTGTTGTTGTTTGCATGAGGATTGTCACCTTCCTGATGCACATTATCCTGATTATTTATATGTGGTGAATCAACAGTCGTCTGTGCTCCATTGCTATTCTCAACATTCTCAGATGCCATTTTCAGATACTGCCACAAAATAAAAGTTAATTGATATGTCATATATTATCCTTATATTATGACCGACCAATTAAATACCATGCAAATAAACTTAAGTAGGTCATACTAGCGAAGGAATTCCCCGTCTCTCCCCTCCTAGTTCTATTCTCACATCTTAGCCAGGGATCATATCCCTAAGCTCTGATACCAACTGTGACGCCCCCAAAATTAGGTATACATCACCCATCTTGGGTCGTCAGATACATAGTACAGAATACAAATACAACTTACTAATACAACTGCCGTGTACAATACGACAAAACATAAACTGTGAGTTTGAATACAAATATTATCTTCTAGAGAGTATTCATACTCAAAAGGAGTCCTCATTACATTTATTAACACACCATTACATAGAATAGTGAGGACTACTAACTAATACTATCATTCGGACCATCACTCCGTTTCCCGACTTGTCCTAGCTACGTTCTCATTTCCTGAAGAGAACAGTGAAAGAAAGGGTGATCTCAACTAGCCCAATAAGAAATATTATGACTAAGATAATGCAGAATAAATTATCATTAGCCTTCAATAATGTTAAACTGATAAAATATAATAGACATCAAGTTTAACTGCAGCGGAACAAGCAATCCATTAAAAGAGTCAAGTAGAAAATAAACTCTACTATCTTTTATGATTTAAAAGGTTTTTCAACACTGTGATCGCTGGGACTCAGCTTAATAAAATAATCCACATCATCGAATCACCCCTGCACTACGGCCAAGGATATTCGTGTATTCATTAATGGTCATGATCATGCCAACAACTGTCCATCAACGCACTACGGGCCAATGAGGACTTTTATCACATCATTTGTAACATTACGGTCATGATTATACCGAATAATTTCTGGTCATAATCATACAAAGTCCATCTATGCACTACAGGCCACATATGACTTTTAACATTTTATAAACATGAGGATGATGACAATGATATAAGAATTCAATAAAACAAGTTCAAGAATTAATTTATCCAAAAATTAACAACGTCCAAATTGTCAACATGATACTGCTTTGTGGAGTAAAATTCAAGAATGCCTAGAAGAATATTTTCATGAAAAGATACTGGATGAAACGCAATTATCAAGGATATTCCACAAATTTCATGGAGTATAGAAGTCAAAACTTAACCAACTGAGTATAATAAAGAATGGAATAACAAAAGAAATCACCATGCATGCGATAGACCGCACAGACATGTTATTCCCACAGAATAATAAATAATGGAACCAGGTTCGGCGTAAAACGCACAGACAGGATATTCCGACAGAATAATAAATAATCGAACCAGGTCCGGTATAAAACACACAGACAGGATGTTCCAACAGAATAATAATAAAAACGGAACCAGGTCCGGTGTGAAATACACAGACAGGATGTTCCAACAGAATAATAATAAAAACGGAACCAGGTCCGGTGTAAAATACACAGACAGGATGTTTCAACAGAATAATAGAAGAATGTCACCAAGTATAGGGTAGACCGCGTATACAGGTTATTCCAACAGAATAATAAGAAATGGAATAACAACAGTTCTCTTCATGAATAAGAAAGAATAACACCCCTTACCGTTTTAAAGAAGAGCTGAAATAAGGAAGTAGTTAAGTAGTAGAATACTCTTCTTCCCTCTCTCTATAGTTTCTCTTTATAGTTTCTCTCTCTAGAGTTCAGTGAATTTGTAAGAAATAATGAAGGAATGAGCTGCTATTTATAGAAAAATAGAATGCATAGTAACTAATCCATGAACGGTCCAGATTGATTACTTTAATCTGACGGTCCATATTTAAAGAAAAATCTTTTAAATAAAATATAATATGTGACGCTCCCAAAATAGGTCCATTCCACCCAACCCATTCTGAGTCGTCAAATACATGGTACAGAAAACAACTACAACTTTATTACAACAATTGTCGTGCAAAATACAACAACACATA
This sequence comes from Panax notoginseng, assembly GCA_016801055.1. Taxonomy (NCBI): domain Eukaryota; kingdom Viridiplantae; phylum Streptophyta; class Magnoliopsida; order Apiales; family Araliaceae; genus Panax; species Panax notoginseng. The sequence goes on from CM029013.1 coordinate 5,901,205, forward strand.
TGCTGTGAGTTTGGATACAAATATATACCAAATGTGACTCATGTTCCAACCGTGGACATCACCTCACAATAACACCTTACATAAAGGTATAGTCAAAAACTGTTTTAGAAATTAGAATCTTTGGGAAGTGCTCAAGAAAACCTTCGTACATGGGAGGCCACGCGTCTAGGTTATGATAGATATCATATGGCCACAGAATTATCCTTGGTTGACCCAATAGACCCCAAAGAAAAACGAGAAGATTACTATCATATTCTTCCTAATGGTGAGTCTTCTCTTGACTTATCATTATCTCCACTGTCTCTAATTGAGAATTATACTTCAAACAAACACCAAGATTATATAGGTAGTGCCCATAGATATACTCAGCAAGTGGATGAGCACAACCCTGTCCTATGATGACACGAGGTTGTATGTCATTAGACATCTTGTATGATAGTGACAACACACCCTTCCAACGTTGGGTTCGCCTCACCCTATTTTCTTCACCAAATATAACTACTAAATGATGACCACCGTTCTATTCCCTTGTTACCCCCGCTCGACCCAGCTACACTCTTATTACCTGAAAGGAATTGTGAAGCAAAAGGGTGAGCACAACTAGCTCAGTAAAGAATATCATGACTAAAGATAATTAAATTATCAATAGCCTTCATCAATAATAAATCAGAGATTTAAAACATATGGTAAACGATAAAAATTTCAACCATAGTTGCAGCGGAACGAGCAATCCATTAGAAGAGTCAAATAGACTATAAAGTCTATTATCTTCTCCATGTTAAAAATCCACCAACAATGTTTTATCCATGTAACATCACTCAACAGTTCCTTTCCACAATCATATGAATAACTCATAATCATAATTGTGACTATAAATTTTTCTTCGCACCCAGGACGAAGAATATTTTCATCACCTGTCTTTACCTGAAACATCAAAGATCATGGTTATACCAAATCACAATTCCTGTTTATAATCATACTAACAAATCCATCTTTGCACTACGGGCCAAAGATATTCATCAACAAACCATCTTTGCACTACGGGCCAAAGATATTCAACAACAGTTCATCTTTGCACTACAGGCCAAAGATATTCATCAACAGGCCATCTTTGCACTACATGCCAAAGATATTCATCAACAATTTATATTTGCACTACAGGCCAAATATATTCATATCTCAAAGAAATATATAATCATTTCAGAATTTATATAAACAATAATTATAACCATGTTGATCAATTCACCTTTGCACTTAAGCTTAAGATATTCAATTATAAATTCAATGGTCATGATCATACCAGTCACAATTCAACTTTGCACTATAGGCCAAAGAGAACCCTAGTCATGATCATACCAATAATCTACCCATCTTTACACTCCAGTGAAAGAGAATTTCAACATCAGGGTTATAAAAATGTTATATATGATGATAAAAATAATATGATCAACATATAGTTTTAATCTCAAGAGTAATATTCGTAACTCATGAATAGTAACCCCGACACAAAAGATAGAAATTCTACAATAAAATTCATACCAATATTTCGGTATAATGATATTGAAAGAATAACATTACTTAAATTTATAAACAATTTATTTTAATTGTTTACACTTTACTAATTAATGCATTTAATCATCATAAAATGCCAACTCTTACAATTTCATCATCAATAACCAAAACCCTCATCAAAAATCTGCATATACCTCATATAGGATTCTCAAGCCATAAAATCCTATTTTCCAATTTTCTTTCTTCACAAAACATATTTAATTCATTTACTCATAGCTAGACCATTTTCATGAAAAATACCAAATCAGTTCAAAAAATATTTCTTTTCTGGGATTTAGCATAATATAGTCCCATAGTGAACATATATTTTTCTCAGAAATTTTAAAAGTCATTTACTATTTTTCATATGGCCAAAACCGCCGAATATTTAGACATTTATCATAAATTATACTTTTATCCAAAAATTTTGAAATTCACAGAGTACAATGATATTATATAGATATACTTCCAATAAAAATTTCATCAATTTTGGAGTTAACCACAAGGAGTTATAAGCGGTTACTTTTAAAATAGTCTTTTCCCATAAAATTCATAACTCTTAATCTATACATCCAAAAATCACCATTTTTGGACACAATCAATAAAACTCAACAAAACATCATTTTAAATTTTTCCAAAATTTTCGAAGTTCAGAAAAATTACGAAACTGAAAATCATAACAACCCTTAAAATTCATTACTATCCCTTACAATCCCTTACCTCAAAAGAGCAGTACTTCTGGCTGGATATCGGATATGATGCTGAAGGAAACTTGCACTAAATAACAACTCTCAAAGTATCTAAATACTCACAAAATATGCTTCATAATATAGAGAGAGAAAGAGAGAAAACTTATGTTTCTGGTGTGATTTTCAATTCTAACTTAGCCCTCTATTTATAAGAAAATTTTGGTAGGTTTGACCTGCAACCTGATGGCTTTACCTGCTACTATTCCCACCCACCACATTTGAAATATAATTCAGCACATTTCTTCACCAACCACAAGTGGGGCCCACCAATTCTAGAATTTTCCACCAAAATGATAAACTCCGAAAATTCAACAATTTCTGAACCAGTCATCTCGTAAAATTCATAACAAATCATACGTTCATTTTTAACGGTTCAAAATTTGTGGACATATACTCAACTTATATATGTATAACATATCTAAAAATTACCACGATCCAACGGTCGGATTAAAAATTATAACCCCCGCAAAATATCTCAAAAACCCTTATTTTTAATACCTCCATTCCAACAAAAATACTGATAAAAACCTCAACATTAACTCCTTCATTTTTAACCACAAAAATATATCCCTCATTTATATCCACATAAAATAAATATTTTCTTATCATATAAATCAATAATTAATTATTCACAAATAATATTACAGAATCACATTTATGACAACCAGGCCGTTCCCAAGAAAGAGGGGGCTTTCCAATAAGGATTTCTCCTTACTGGCGCGCAATTAGATGACCAAACCTCTCCTTAGACAGAACTTTCTAGACATTGCCAATAATGCTATCTAATAATACTATTTAAATAATATGAATTATTGATCTGATAATGGGAAATACTGTGCAGCAATAATTATTGAACAACAATAATACAAAATTTCAACGTAGCAATTATTGAATCAATAAAATAAAATATTGAACAGTAATTACTGTAACAATTATTGAGTAGTGCCTTCTTACGTAAGAATCAATAATTTTAAAAATACTGTGCAATACCGTGTGCTACTGTGCAATAACGCGTATTACTGTATTTTAATCACCGGGTATTCCAACAGTGTTAACGGTAACAACTACGCCGTTATTTATAAAAATTTAAATTTGTCGTTTTCTTCACCCGACAGTTATTCTGTTATGGGGCCCACAAATAGCTGCGCCGTCGTACGCATATTCCCCGACAGAAAGAATATTCCACGACCAAACGAATATTCCCCGACAACAATGATTATTTTATAACCACTTGTGTATTTTGAAAAATTTTCACATTTCACCCATAACTTTAACTTTTTATCAATTTAACCATTTACTGAATTGTAATTATAAAAAAAATTGAATACTTTTATTTCATAAAATTCGGGGTCTTACATAATATATTCTATTTATAGAATAAATTTAATAAAGTATTTTGTTTTATATAAAAAGATGTTTCTGTTTTATTACGTTAATAATACGAATAAAACAAAACGTCATTATCGCTAAATAATTCATGTTATTAACTGACAATAATTGAATCAAACTGAGTGACTTCTCACATAAACATTAATAATCAATACCGTGTGCTACTATGTAACCACACATATTACTGTACTTTTACTACCGAGTAGTTCAACAGTATCAATGGTAAAACTTCCGCCGTTATTTTTAATAAAATATTTTTGTCGTTTTCTCAATCCGACAATAATTCTGTTGTGGGGTCCACCAATGATTGTGCCGTTGTACGAATATTCCCTATTAAAACGAATATTCTCCGACCAATCGAATATTATATAACAACTTGCATACTTTGCAAAATTTATAAATATTATCCACAATTATAACATTATATCGCATTAACTCCATAATATTCAAAAATGATATTTATAGAAAATTCATCTTTATTTATAAAAGTAGGGGTCTTACAAGTAGGGATTCGTATAACAGTTTATCCAAGATCAATAATACTTCATAATAATCAATTGTGAAGCAGAATTCAAAAATAAAGATCAAAACATGGATACAATCAAAGATAGTAACCATAATAAACATCTTGGACAAAAAGAGAAAATTTTATTTTTCGGTGAATAGTGCCGTATTCGTGAATAGTGCCGTATACGTGAATAGTAACCCCGACACAAAAAGTTTCAAATTTGATAAAAACTCATGTTAATATTTCAGCATCATGATATTGAAGTAAATAATATCTTTTAAGAAGAAAATAATATCCCTTACCTTAAAATATCAGTACTTCTGGTCGGAATACCGACATAAGGCTGAAAGAAACTTGCTCTGATTAATAGAAACTCTCAATGTATCTAAATACTCACAAAATACACTTAATAATCTAGAGAGAGAAAGAGAGAAAACTTATTTCTGGTGTGATTTTCAATTCTAACTTAGCCCTCTATTTATAGGAAAATGTTAGCACGCCGAAGCAGACTTAACCTGCAACCTGATGGCTTTACCTACTACTATTCCCACCCACCACATTTGAATAAAAATCTCGGCATATTTCTTCACCAACCAAGAGTGGGGCCCACCAATTCTAGAATTTTCTACCAAAATGATTAACTCCGAAAATTCAACAATTTCTGAACCAGTCATCTCGTAAAATTCATAATAAATCATACGTTCATTTTTAACGGTTCAAAATTTGTGGACATATACTCAACTTATATATGTATAACATATCCAAAAATTACCACGATCTAACAGTCGGATTAAAAATTATAACCCCCGCAAAATATCTCAAAAACCCTGATTTTTAATATCTCCATTCCGACAAAAATACTGATAAAAACCTCAACATTAACTCCTTCATTTTTAACTACAAAAATATATCCCTCATTTATATCTACATAAAATAAATATTTCCTTATCATATGAATCAATAATTAATTATTCACAAATAATATTACAGAATCACATTTATGACAACCAGGCCGTTCCCAAGAAAGAAGGGGTTTTTCAATAAGAATTTCTCCTTACTGGCGCGCAATTAGATGACCAAACTTCTCCTTAGACAGAACTTTCTAGACATTACCAATAATGTTATCTAATAATATTATTTAAATAATATGAATTATTGATCTGATAAAGGAAAATACTGTGCAGCAACAATTATTGAAACAACAATAATATAAAATATCAACGCAGCAATTATTGAATCACTAAAATAAAATATTGAAAAATAACTACTGTAACAATTATTGAGTAGTGTCTTCTTACGTAAAAATCAATAATTAGTGCAATACCGTGTGCTACTGTATTTTAACCACCGGGTATTCCAACAGTATTAACGGTAACAACTACGCCGCAATTTATAAACAACTTATGCTTGTCGTTTTCTTCATCCAATCGCTTTCCGTTATGGGGCCCACACAAGGCTGCGCCGTCGTACGAATATTCCCCGACAGCAAGAATATTCCACGACCAAACGAATATTTCCCGACAAAATGAATATTTTATAACCACTTGCTTATTTTGCAAAATTTGCACATTTCACCCATAACTAAAGTATTATATCAAATTAACCCCTTATTATTCACAATAATATTTAGAGAAAATTTGATTTTATTCATTAATAAACTGGGGTCTTACAACCTCCCCTCCTTATGAAATTTCGTCCTCGAAATTGACGTACGTACCTGATATTTCGAAAAGGTGAGGATACCTCGCTTTCATTTCTGATTCCAACTCCCAGGTCATTTCTTCAATAGCATGGTTTCTCCATAAAATCTTAACTTGTGGTATAACCTTTGTGCGTAGGACATGCTCTTTCCTATCTAAGATCTTAACAGGTACCTCCTCGTACGTTAAATCTTCAGCTATCTCGTCTGGTTCTAACTCAATAATGTGGTTCGGGTCTTTAACATATTTACGAAGCATAGATATGTGAAAAATATTATGAACACGAGACATGCTTGGAGGTAATGCGAGTCTATATGCCACATTTCCTATTCGCTCAAGAATCTCAAATGGACCAACAAAACTTGGATTGAGCTTTCCTCTCTTCCCAAATCTTGTAACTCCCTTCTATGGTGCAACACGTAACAATACATGATCCCCAATATTAAATTTCATGTCCTTCCGATGAAGATCCGCATAACTCTTTTGCCGATCCTGTGCCGTTTGTATACGTTGTCGAATCGTTTGGATCTTCTTTGTAGTCATGCGTACCAACTCTGGTCCCAACAATGTTGCTTCACCCACCTCGTCCCAGCATACTGGAGAACGACATTTTCTTCCATACAACGCCTCGAATGGAGCCACACCTATGCTCGCCTGATAACTGTTGTTGTAGAAAATTTTCACTAATGGTAGGTACTTATCCCAACTCCCTTTGAGATCTAGGACACAGAGTCTTAATAAATCTTCAAGAGTTTGAATAGTCCTCTCTGATTGTCCGTCCGTTTGAGGATGGTATGCCGAACTGAATCGTAAATCCGTGCCCATAGCTTTTGCAAGCTAACCCAAAATCGTGAAGTGAATCTTGGGTCACGATCCGAAACTATGGATACTGGCATGCCATGCAATCTCACAATCTCGTTCACATACATACTAGCAAGACGTTCAAGGGAATAAGTCTCACGTATCGGTAAGAAATGAGCAGACTTGGTTAATCTATCAACAATAACCCAAATCGCATCTATGCCTTGAGAAACCTTGGAAAGACCTGTAACGAAATCCATGGTAATATGTTCCCACTTCCATTTCGGGATCTCAAGTGGTTGCAATGGACCCTTTGGCACTTGATGCTCCGCCTTTACACGTTGACAAGTTAAACACCTTGAGATAAACTCCGCGATCTCTCTTTTCATATTGCTCCACCAAAATGTATGTCGAAGATCGTGATACATTTTGGTACACCCAGAATGGATTGCAAACGGTGTGTTGTGTGCCTCCATCATTATTCTATGCTTCAAGTCAAAATCGTTAGGAACACAAAGTCTGGAGTTGACTCGAAGTATTCCTTCTTCATCGATTCTTGCTTCTGGAATAGCACGTTCTTACACTTTCTTCTTCATACGCATCAGCTCTATGTCCGTAGCTTGAGCAGCTTAAACTTTATCGATTAAAGTAGGTTCTACTCGTATATTTGATATCATCATGTGGGTACTTGGAGCCTTCATCTCTATCTCCATCCTTTGCAAGTCATACAAAATGGGCCTTTGTGTTAACAACATTGCACTCGTACCCGCATATGATCTTCTACTCAATGCGTCAGCTACTACGTTTGCTTTTCCAAGATGATATTGGATGGTATGATCGTAATCTTTCAACAGCTCGAGCCAACGTCGCTGCCGCATGTTGAGTTCCTTTTGGATGAAGAAATATTTGAGGTTTTTATGATCTGTATAGATCTCCACTTTCTCCCCATACAGGTAGTGTCTCCAGATCTTCAACGCGAAAACGACTGCTGCCAACTCCAAATCATGAGTAGGATAATTCCTCTCATATTCTTTGAGTTGTCGCGAGACATAGGCTATGACTTTCTCATGTTACATGAGAACACATCCTAACCCTTTGCCTGAAGCATCGCTGTAGATAACAAATCCATCCGAACTAGATGGTATTGTCAGAACAGGTGCCGAAATGAGTCTCCCTCGTCTGATTTTGCATGAACTGTAAAAAGCTCCTAAACATTCCATCATTCATCGTTTGCTCGGTAACGTTGTTTACAGGAGGAATATTGCCTTCCTGTTGCACGTTCCCCTGGGTGGTGATCAAAGGTGTCTCCACGGTCTGATTTACTCTATTATTAACGTTCTCAGCTGCCATTCTTAAATACTGCCATAAAATAAGGGTTAATAGTCATGTCATATATTATCCCTAGACTCTGACCGACCAAATAAATACCAAATAAACTTAGTCAAGTCATACTAGCGAAGGAATTCTCTGCCTCTCCCCTCCTGGTTCTTGTCTCACATCTCGGCCAGGGATCATATCCCTAAGCTCTGATACCAACTGTGACGCCCCCAAAATAGGTATACAACACCCATTCTGAGTCGCCAAATACATGGTACAAAAAAGTAAACTACAACTTCAATAATACAATTGTCGTGCAAAATACGACAACACATACTGTGAGTTTAAATACAAATATTATCTTCTAGATAATATCCACACTTAAGTAAGTCCTCATTACAATTATTCAAACACTATTTTACAGAAATAGTGAGGACATCCAAAATATCTTTCTAGAACCATCACTCCATACCCCGACTACATCCTGCTATGTTCTCACCTCCTGAGAAGAAAAATGGAACAAAAAGGAAAAGGGTGAGCTCAATTAGCCCAGTAAAGAATATTATGACTAAGATAATATACAACAAATTATCATTAGTATTCAACGGGGAAAAATCTGATAGAATATAATCGACAACAAGTTTTAGATCAACAACTACAGCGGAAACAGCAAACCATTTAAAGAGTCAATTAGAGAATGAATTCTACTATCTTCTAAGATTTAAAAGCCCATCATCAATATTTTATCCCTGTAATAATCATCTTTATCCAAATATTCATCTTTGCACTACAGGCCAAAGATATTCATTTGTATCACCTGTCTGTCATGTTCATCTCAACACCTGTTCATCTTTTCACTACAGGCCAAAGATATTCATCAAGTAATCATACATCTTTGCACTACATGCCAAAGATATTCAGTAATATCATCATTTAGGACTGAGGATGATGAAAAATATCTTAAAGAGAACGAATCCAGTGAGACAAAAGGACAAATAGTAGGGATTCGTATAACTGTTTATCCAAGATCAATAATACTTCATAATAATCGATTGTGAAGCAGAATTCAAAAATAAAGATTAAAACATGGATACAATCAAAGATAGTAACCATAATAGACATCTTGGACAAAAAGGGAAAATTTTATTTTTCGGTGAGTAGTGCCGTATTCGTGAATAGTAACCCCGACACAAAAAGTTTCAAATTTGATAAAAACTCATGTTAATATTTCAGCATCATGATATTGAAGTAAATAATATCATTTAAGAAGAAAATAACATCCCTTACCTCAAAATATCAGTACTTCTGGTCGGAATACCGGCATAAGACTGAAAGAAACTTGCTCTGATGAATAGAAACTCTCAAAGTATCTAAATACTCACAAAATACACTTAATAATCTAGAGAGAGAAAGAGAGAAAACTTATTTCTGGTGTGATTTTCAATTCTAACTTAGCCCTCTATTTATAGAAAAATATTAGCACGCCGAAGCAGACTTAACCTGTAACCTGATAGCTTTACCTGCTATTATTCTCACCCACCACATTTGAATAAAAATCTCAGCACATTTCTTCACCAACCAAGAGTGGGGCCCACCAATTCTAGAATTTTCCACCAAAATGATTAACTCCGAAAATTCAACAATTTCTGAACCAGTCATCTCGTAAAATTCATAATAAATCATACGTTCATTTTTAACGGTTCAAAATTTGTGGACATATACTCAACTTATATATGTATAACATATCCAAAAATTACCACGATCCAACGGTCGGATTAAAAATTATAACCCCCGCAAAATATCTCAAAAACCCTGATTTTTAATACCTCCATTCCGACAAAAATACTGATAAAAACCTCAACATTAACTCCTTCATTTTTAACCACAAAAATATATCCCTCATTTATATCCACATAAAATAAATATTTCCTTATCATATGAATCAATAATTAATTAGTCACAAATAATATTATAGAATCACATTTATGACAACCAGGCCGTTCCCAGGAAAGAGGGGGCTTTCCAATAAGGATTTCTCCTTACTGACGCACAATTAGATGACCAAACTTCTCTTTAGACAGAACTTTCTAGACATTACCAATAATGTTATCTAATAATATTATTCAAATAATATGAATTATTGATCTGATAAAGGAAAATATTGTGCAACAACAATTATTAAAACAACAATAATATAAAATATCAACGCAGCAATTATTGAATCACTAAAATAAAATATTAAACAATAACTACTGTAACAATTATTGAGTAGTGTCTTCTTACGTAAGAATCAATAATTGGTGCAATACCGTGTGCTACTGTATTTTAACCACCGGGTATTCCAACAGTATTAACGGTAACAACTACACCGTTATTTATAAATAACTTATACTTGTCGTTTTCTTCATCCAATCGCTTTCCGTTATGGGGCCCACACAAGGCTGCGTCGTCGTACGAATATTCCCCGACAGCAAGAATATTCCACGACCAAACGAATATTCCCCGACAAAATGAATATTTTATAACCACTTGCTTATTTTACAAAATTTACACATTTCACCCATAATCAAAGTATTATATCAAATTAACCCCTTATTATTCACAATAATATTTAGAGAAAATTTGATTTTATTCATTAATAAGCTGGGGTCTTACAGCAGGTGTGAAGGTTAATTGGTTACCTTGGTATAAAGATTTGGTTACCTTGGTATAAAAGTTTGGTTACATTGGTACGAAGATTTAGTTATCAACATTACATTACACATCACTCTCTTATCTCTCTCTTTCCTATGCAGAAAATAAAATTTGTGCAGTCTTTATGTATTAATTGGTTACTTGTATCATATATTTATTACTTTTTTGTTAGTATTTTTAGATTTTTCTGGACTTGTACTCTTTCCCATAAATCTCTTTTTGTAATAATGATAAATATGTCTTCCTATGATAATTAGAAAAAGATATTGGGTTCTTCACTATCTTGAAACATTTTTTCAGATTGTTCTATGATCTTTTCTGTTATACTCATATTTTACTTCTGTTTTGTTGTTTCATCCTCTATTACAGCTATGCGTGAATACTTTTTTCAAACTGATGAAAGAAATGCTCCTCCACAAATACTTGTTATGGTCAATATGGCGTCAACTTCTGTTCCTGCAAATAACGGTCTAAAGTTGCACGGGTCGACTATTCATCGCAGTCATTCTCTTGATCAAATAAGTGCTATGTGAGGGAGATGAAGATTTGAATTTGAGTTATTATTTTGAATTTGAATTTATTTTTGTTGTTAGATCCCAGATATTTAAATTTTAATTATTAATTATGGCAGTTATTTTTTCTTAATTTTAGGTTTCCTTATTAATGTGAATTGCGTTATTTTTGTAATTATTTTATGGATGTATTATTTTTATAAATACTTTCTAATTGTTGTATATTAGTGTTAAGGACCCTATTGCTATAGTTGTCCAAAAAATATACAAGTAGTTGGGTTCTAATTCAATCAGTCATACTAGCGGTCACATAAAACAGGGGTGGATAGCTAAGGCCAGTTTTACTGATGCAGACTTGTTAGTCCTCTAACAGAGTTTGTAGAGCCCTGTTCTCACTGGGCTCCGCTCCAAGAATATGTCCTCCTCAGGAACTTCTCCATAAGCCCAAATGTATTGGTTTCTAAGTGTTATTTTTTCTTAAGTTCAAAAAGAAGAAAAAAAAACTTGGATGAAACTCAAATTTACTAGGAAAACGATATATCTTGCGACGTGAATAACTATAATCGATAATATTTAAACGATGTATTTAATATTATGAGTCAACCTTTGACTCAATTTATTATTTTAACCTGTGGATATTCGTAACTATTATGAAAATTTGAACCCACATATATACGTAATTATCAAAATTACAGAGAAATGTTACAAATTTGAATTACTAATAAAAATATCAGAAAATATAAGCTAACGATTTTTCAATTATATTTGACCTTTATTGTTTAACTACTTGTCGGTTTTGAGTCTTTTTAATATGAAAAATATTCAAATAATTTAGTTACTGGAATGAAACAAAAGAACAAATTAATCAGTAAATCATGTGACCAGATGGAGAATAATAAGTAATCCTGTTTTCAATAAAATAAATTTGGGTCAACTTAAAAATGAATTCTAGCATAATATCACATCACTCTGAATGCTTAAATAATGGTGCCAATTCCAAAATCAACCTACCCACTATTTTAGTTTTTGAATCATTTTCGCCTATTTTTTGTAAGAATTAAAAAAAGTCCACACGTAATATATATATATATATATATATATATATATATATATATATATATATAAGGGATATATAACACATACTTGCTATTGAGTAAAAATAAACAAACATTATCTCTATCGTCCAATACAATAATCAACAATCGAGATTAAAATAGAAAATTTCATGCCCGCTACTATTAGCAGTGGATGATGGGTGTCATCCGCTACTAATAGTAGTGAACGACGCTGATAATAGTAGTACATCCGCTACTATCGGTCATAGACGTAACTCGTCGTCCGCTACTAATAATACTAGACATTTATTTTTTAGTTCTAATCTTAGTTGTTGGTTCCTGTATTGGATATTAATGATAGTAAATATTTGTTATGGATAGGGCTGAAAATGAACTTGAGTGGTTTGAAACCCGGTTTGGGATTAACTCGAAAAATTAGAGCAAGACTCGGATTGCATACTTAAACGAGTCGAATTCGAATCCATTTTGATACTCGGACACGTATACGAATCGAATATGAGTCACCCAGTGTTCGCTCATTTAGAGTATCAAAATTTTCTTACCTCACTAATAAATACTTGATACAAGTATATTGATCCTTACTCGTATACAATATCGAGTATACTAGATTTATTTAATATATATTATTTAACAATTAAATTGTCCACATATTTTTATAATTGAAAGTAGTTCATTAATTATTTCAAGAGTGATAATATCATCTCATTATTTTTTTTGCAAGGCCATAGATATCTAATTTAAATTGTTCAAATTTTAATTATTTTAACTAGTTGATTGAGTTAATTTTATAAACGTTATCATAATATAAATGATTCAGTTTTAATTCGTGTATGTCTAAAATGCTCGCGAGTAGTTCAAATAAAAAATAAGTCGAGTCGAGTCGAATTCGAGTACAATAAAATAAATCGAAATCGAATCTGAGTAAAAATTACAAAATTTTATTCGAATACGAGTTGTGACGCCCCCAAAATTAGGTATACATCACCCATCTTGGGTCGTCAGATACAAAGTACAGAATACAAATCCAACTTACTAATACAACTGTCGTGTATAATATGACAAAATATAAACTGTGAGTTTGAATACAAATATTATCTTCTAGAGAGTATTCATACTAAAAAGGAGTCCTCATTACATTTATTAACACACTATTACATAGAATAGTGAGGACTACTAACTAATACTATCATTTGAACCATCACTCCGTCCCCGACTTGCCCCAGCTACGTTCTCATTTTCTGAAGAGAACAGTGAAAGAAAGGGTGAGCTCAACTAGCCCAGTAAGAAATATTATGACTAAGATAATGCAGAATAAATTATCATTAGCCTTCAATAATGTTAAACTGATAAAATATAATAGACATCAAGTTTAACTGCAGCGGAACAAGCAATCCATTAAAAGAGTCAAGTAGAAAATAAACTCTACTATCTTTTATGATTTAAAATATTTTTCAACACTGTTATCGCTGGGACTCAGCTTAATAAAATAATCCACATCATCGAATCACCCCTGCACTACGGCCAAGGATATTCGTGTATTCATTAATGGTCATGATCATGCCAACAACTGTCCATCAATGCACTACGGGCCAATGAGGACTTTTACCACATCATTTGTAACATTACGGTCATGATTATGCCGAATAATCCCTGGTCATAATCATACCAAGTCCATCTATGCACTATAGGCCACAGATGACTTTCAACATTTTATAAACATGAGGATGATGACAATGATATAAGAATTCAATAAAAACAAGTTCATGAATTAATTTATCCAAGAATTAACAACGTCCAAATTGTCAACATGATACTGCTTTGTGGAGTAAAATTCAAGAATGCTTAGAAGAATATTTTCATGAAAAGATACTGGATGAAACACAATTATCAAGGATATTCCATAAATTTCATGGAGTATAGAAGTCAAAACTTAACCAACTAAGTACAATAAAGAATAGAATAACAAAAAAAATCATCATGCATGCGATAGACTGCACAGACAGGTTATTTCAACAGAATAATAAATAATGGAACCAGGTCCGGCGTAAACGCACAGACAGGATATTCCGACAGAATAATAAATAATGGAACCAGGTCCGGCGTAAAAGCACAGACAGGATATTCCGACAGAATAATAAATAATGGAACCAGGTCCGGCGTAAACGCACAGACAGGATATTCTGACAGAATAATAAATAATGGAACCAGGTCCGGTGTAAAACACACAGACAGGATGTTCCAACAGAATAATAATAAAAACGGAACCAGGTCCGGTGTAAAACACACAGACAGGATGTTCCAACAGAATAATAGAAGAATGCCACTAAGTATAGGGTAGACCGCGTATACAGGTTATTCCAACAGAATAAAATAAATGAAATAACAACAGTTCTCTTCATGAATAAGAAATAATAACACCCCTTACCGTTTTAAAGAAGAGCTGAAATAAGGAAGTAGTTAAGTAGCAGAATACTCTTCTTCTCTCTCTCTATAGTTTCTCTCTCTAGAGTTCAGTGAATTCGTAAGAAATAATGAAGGAATGAGCTGCTATTTATAGAAAAATAGAATGCATAGTAACTAATCCATGAACGGTCCAGATTGATTACTTTAATCTGACGGTCCATATTTAAAGAAAATCTTTTAAATAAAATATAATATATTCTATTTATAGAATAACTTTAATAAAGTATTCTGTTTTATATAAAAAGATGTTTATGTTTTATTACGTTACTAATACGAATTAAACAAAACGTCATTATCGCTAAATAATTCATATTATTAACTGACAATAATTGAATCAAACTGAGTGACTTCTCACATAAGCATTAATACTCAATACCGTGTGTTACTATGCAACCACACGTATTACTGTACTTTTACTACCGAGTAGTTCAACAGTAACAATGGCAAAACTTTCGCCGTTATTTTTAATAAAATATTTGTCGTTTTCTCAATCCGACAATAATTCTGTTGTGGGGTCCACCAATGATTGTGTCTTTGTACGAATATTTCCTGTTAAAACGAATAATCCCCGACCAATCGAATATTATATAACAACTTGCGTATTTTACAAAATTTATAAATATTACACACAACTATAACATTATATCAAATTAACTCCATAATATTCAAAAATGATATTTATAGAAAATTCATCTTTATTTATAAAAGTTGGGGTCTTACAACCTCCCCTTCTTATGAAATTTCGCCCTCGAAATTAGGGTACATACCTGGTATGTCGAAGAGGTAAGGATACCTTGATTTCATTTCAGATTCTAACTCCCAAGTCATTTCCTCAACATCGTGGTTTCTCCACAAAACTTTGACTTGAGGTATAACCTTGGAGCGTAGAATATGTTCCTTCTTATCCAAGATTTGAACAGGAACTTCTTCATACGTCAAATCCTCCGCTATTTCGTCCGGTTCTAACTCAATAATGTGGTTCGGGTCTTCCACATTTTTGCGTAACATGGATATGTGAAAAATATTATGAACACGAGACATACTTGGCGGTAAAGCGAGTCTATAAGCCACAGTTCCTACTCGATCGAGGATTAAAAATGGACCGATGAATCGAGGATTGAGCTTTCCTCTCTTTCCAAATCTCGTAACTCCTTTCCATGGAGCAACATGTAAGAACACATGATCTCCTACATCAAATTCCATGTCCTTTCGATGAAGATCAGCATAACTCTTTTGTCGATCTTGTGAGGTTTTTATACGTTGTCGGATCGTTTGAATCTTTTCTGTAGTCATACGTACCAACTCCGGTCCCAACAACGTTGCTTCACCCACCTCATCCCAGCATACTGGAGAACGACATTTTCTTCCATACAATGCTTCGAATAGAGCCATGCCAATACTTGCTTGATAACTGTTGTTGTAGGAAAACTCCACCAAGGGTAAAAACTTGTCCCAACTTCCCTTGAAGTCAAAGACACAGAGTCTTAATAGATCTTCTAGAGTTTGAATAGTCCTCTCTGATTGTCCGTCCGTCTGAGGATGATATGCCGAACTAAATCGTAAATCTGTGCCTATAGCTTTTTGTAAACTGACCCAAAATCGTGAAGTAAATCTTGGGTCTCGATCAGAAACTATGGATAGTGGCATACCATGCAGTCTTACAATCTCGTTTATGTACATACGAGCAAGACGTTCAAGTGTATAAGTTTCTCGTATCGGTAAGAAATGAGCAGACTTGGTCAATCTATCAACAATGACTCAAATCGCATCAATACCTTGAGAAACCCTAGGAAGACCGGTAATGAAATCCATAGTAATGTGGTCCCACTTCCATTTTGGAATTTTAAGTGGTTGCAATGGACCTTTTGGTACTTGATGCTCCGCTTTGACTCGTTGACAAGTTAGACACCTTGAGATAAACAACGCTATCTCTCTCTTCATATTGCTCCACCAAAATGTATGACGAAGATCATGATACATTTTGGTACTTCCAGGATGGATTGCAAACGGTGTGTTGTGCGCCTCCATCATGATTTCATACTTTAAATCAGGGTTGTTAGGAATACAAAGTCTGGAGTTAACTCGAAGTATTCCTTCTTCATCGATTCTTGCTTCCGGCATAGCACCTTCTTGCACTTTCTTCCTCATACGCATCAGCTCCAGGTCTGTAGCTTGAGCAACTTTAACTTTATTGATTAAAGTTGGTTCTACTCGTATATTCGCCATCATCACATGGGTCCCTAGAGTCTTTAACTCTATCTCCATCATTTGCAAGTCACACAAAATGGGCCTTTGTGTTGACAATATTGCACTCGTACTAGCATATGATTTTCTACTCAATGCGTCAGCTACCACGTTCGCTTTTCCAGGATGGTATTGAATGGTATGATCATAATCTTTCAACAGTTCAAGCCAACGTCGTTGTCGCATGTTGAGTTCCTTTTGAGTGAAGAAATATTTGAGGCTTTTATGATCCGTAAAGATCTCCACCTTCTCCCCATACAAGTAATGCCTCCAAATTTTAAGTGCAAAGACAACAGCTGCCAACTCTAGATCTTGTTTGATTCAAATCGACACTTTCACGTTACCTGTCGATATGTGATTTTTGGAAACGATTGGTTAACTACCCATTATGCTTTTCGTAAGGTTGTTAATTTTCATATTCCTAACCAACCTGTTATGCGAATTCAAGCAACCAAATCACTAAAGTCAATCATTATCATATCAAGCCATAAGTAAAGATCCCCGTTCCTTTCGTTGTTGACTTCCTGGTGTGGAATGCATCGAAGCCAGACTTTCCGTATGAGACGTTGTAAATGACGATGGCAAGCTGATAGGTATCAATGTGACGTGTTATCCAAGTATGGGATGAGAGTCACAGTTTTGAATGATATTTCTATTGTTAATAAATTTCCTGACGTATTCTTGAAGATTTCCTAGCCTGCCCTAGAGCGTGAAATCAAATTTTGTATTGAGCCCAGTACAAAACCCATTTCTTAAACCCTCAAATATTTCTTTACTTAAAACGAACGTATCAGGCGCCAAAGACGTTGGCTCGAGCTGTTAAAGATTACGATCGTACCATTTAATATCATCGTGGAAAAGTGAACGTGGTAGGTGACGCGTTGAGTAGAAGATCATATGCAAGTACGAGTACGATACTGTCAACACAAAGGCCCATTTTGTGTGACTTACAAAGGATGGAGATAGAGTTAAAGACTCTAGGGATCCACGTGATGATGTCAAATAATACGAGTAGAATCGACTTTAATCGATAAAGTTAAAGCAGCTCAAGCTAAATACTCAGAGCAGATGAATGAAGAAGGTTCAAGAGGGCATTATTATAGAAGCAAGAATCGACGAATAGAGTAAATCTTAACCCTCGATTTTATTGACCCATTCGAAATCCTCGATGAAGTAGGAACTGCGGCCTATAGACTCGTTTTACCGCCAAGTATGCCACGTATTCATAACGTTTTTAACGTATTAATGTTACGTAAATATATGGACGACCCGAACCACATTATTGATTTAGAACCGGACGAGATAGCAGAAGATTTAACGTTGAGGAGATACGTGTTAATATATTGGATAAGAAGGATCATATTCAACACTCAAAGGTTATACCTCAAGAGTTAGAATTTAAAATGAAGTCAAGGTATCCTCACCTGTTCGGCATACCAGGAACGTACGTAAATTTCGAGGGCGAAATTCCATAAGGAGGAGAGATTGTGAGACCCCAGATTTTATAAATAAATATTTAATTATTTTTTTTTCGAAATAAATTTTTTATATTATAGTGTGGATTTGAGATAATGTTATAGTTGTGGGTATTATTTATAGATTTTACAAAGTATGCAAGTTGTTATAATATTCGATTGGTCGGAGAATATTCTTTTTGTCGGGAAATATCCGTACGACGACACAATCATTGGTGGACCCCACAACGGAATTATTGTCTGATTGAGAAAACGATAAAAATATTTTATGAAAATAACGGCGGAAGTTTTACCGTTAATACTGTTGAACTACTCGGTAGTAAAAGTACAGTAATACGCGTGGTTGCATAGTAGCACACGGTATTGATTATTGATGCTTACGTGAGAAGTCACTCGGTTTTGTTTATTTTATAAACCCCTATTTTCAAAATAGTAGGTAGAAATTATTTAAAGGTGGGGCCCACATGTGGGGTCCATATGTGTTGAAAATAATTTTGGAAATGGGGGGAGAAAGAGTATACGTATGGGATAGGAAAGATATATATATATATATATATATATATATATATATATATGTAATGAGTATGTGGTGGGAGAAAATGATAGGTGAAAATGATAGGTTGATGTATTGTGTGGGAAAGGAGGGAAGTATTTTATATAGATATATATATGTTAGTGGATTTTGGTGGAGTATTGAAATGATGAGGGAAGTATTTGTTTTTTTATTATATATAATGTTAGTGGAGGATGGTGGAAAAGGTGGAGTGTATTATATATATATTATATGAGGTGTGGGTAATATATGAATATATATTATATGTGATGAGTGTGTGTGTGTTGGTAAATGTGAGTGGTGGAGTGTGTGAATATATATATATATATATATATATATATATATATATAATCTAGAAAATTGGATAAATAATAGGTGGGGCACATGTTTGAAATTGGTGGAGGAAATTTGAACGCATGTTCGAATGGTTTAAGTTTTCAACCAACATGTGGCTATATGTATATATATATACAGGTTGATTTTGGATTTTGGTGGAAGGAGTATGACATGTATTATATATATATATATATATATATATATATATATATATATATATATAATATATATATATATATATATATATATATATATATATATGTATGTATATATATAAGTTAAGTTTGAAAAATTGGCAGGGAGGATAAGATGAGTTCACGGGGTTTCACCCTTGATTTCTTTTTCTTTGCACATGTTATATATATATATATATATATATATATATATATATATATATATATATATATATAATATATAATATTTTATTTAAAAGATTTTGCTTTAAATATGGACCGTCAGATTAAAGTAAATCAATCTGGACCGTTCATGAGTTAGTTACTATGTAATCCATTCTTCTATAAATAGCAGCTCATTCTTTCATTATTTCTTACGAATTCACTGAACTCTAGAGAGAGAAACTATAGAGAGAGAGAGAAGAAGAGTATTCTGCTACTTAACTACTTCTTTATTTCAGCTCTTCATTAAAACGGTAAGGGATATTATTCTTTTGTATTCAAGAAGAGAACTTCTGTTATTCCATTTCTTTATTATTCTGTTGGAATAACCTGTATACGCGGTCTACCCTATACTTGGTGACATTCTTCTATTATTCTGTTGGAACATCCTGTCTGTGTGTTTTACACCGGACCTGGTTCCGTTTTTATTATTATTCTGTTGGAACATCCTGTCTGTGTGTTTTACACCGGACCTGGTTCCGTTTTTATTATTATTCTGTTGAAACATCCTGTCTGTGTGTTTTACACCGGACCTGGTTCCGTCTTGTTATTATTCTGTTGGAACATCCTGTCTGTGTGTTTTACACCGGACCTGGTTCCATTATTTATTATTCTGTCGGAATATCCTGTCTGTGCGTTTACGCCAGACCTGGTTCCATTATTTATTATTCTGTTGGAATAACCTGTCTGTGCGGTCTATCGCATGCATGGTGATTTCTTTTGTTATTCTATTCTTTATTATACTCAATTGGTTAAGTTTTGACTTCTATACTCCATGAAATTTGTAGAATATCCTTGATAAGTGCTTTTCATCCAGTATCTTTTCATGAAAATATTCTTCTAAGCATTCTTGAATTTTACTCCACAAAACAGTATCATGTTGACAATTTGGACGTTGTTAATTCTTGGATAAATTAATTCTTGAACTTGTTTTATTGAATTCTTATATCATTGTCATCATCCTCATGTTTATAAAATGTTGAAAGTCATCTGTGGCCTGTAGTGCATAGATGGACTTGGTATGATTATGACCAGGGATTATTCGGTATAATCATGACCGTAATGTTACAAATGATGTGGTAAAAGTCCTCATTGGCCCGTAGTGCATTGATGGACAGTTGTTGGCATGATCATGACCATTAATGAATATACGAATATCCTTGGTCGTAGTACGGGGGTGATTCGATGATGTGGATTATTTTATTAAGCTGAGTCTCAGCGATCACAGTGTTGAAATTTTTTTTTAAATCATAAAAGATAGTAGAGTTTATTTTCTACTTGACTCTTTTAATGGATTGCTTTTTCCGCTGCAGTTAAACTTGATGTCTATTATATTTTATCAGTTTAACATTGTTGAAGGCTAATGATAATTTATTCTGCATTATCTTAGTCATAATATTTCTTACTGGGCTAGTTGAGCTCACCCTTTCTTTCACTGTTCTCTTCAGGAAATGAGAACGTAGCTGGGGCAAGTCGGGGAACGGAGTGATGGTTCGAATGATAGTATTAGTTAGTAGTCCTCACTATTCTATGTAATAGCGTGTTAATAAATGTAATGAGAACTCCTTTTGAGTATGAATACTCTCTAGAAGATAATATTTGTATTCAAACTCACAGTTTATGTTTTGTCGTATTGTACACGACAGTTGTATTAGTAAGTTGTATTTGTATTTTGTACTATATATCTGACGACCCAAGATGGGTGATGTATACCTAATTTTGGGGGCGTCACAGTTGGTATCAGAGCTTAGGGATATGATCCATGGCTAAGATGTGAGAATAGAACTAGGAGGGGAGAGACGGAGAATTCCTTCGCTAGTATGACCTACCTAAATTTAGTTGTTATGGTTGGTCAGAGTATATTGATAATATATGACATGTTAATTAACCCTTGTTTTGTGGCAGTATTTGAAAATAGGAGTGGGTGAGACCGTGACACCTCTAATCACCAACCAAGATAATGTAATATCAGGCGAAGAAGAAATTAGAGATATCTACGTGGTAAGTGAAGAACTAATAGTTGCACCCGAGCTAGTGGCAGAGGTATCAGCTGAGAGTGAGAAAGAAGAGGAAGAAGAGGAACCTGAGGAGAATTGGTTAGAAGAAATCTATGATCAAAACTTAGAAGTACAAAATCGTGTTCATGAGTTAGAAGAGCAGGCTGAAGAACGGCAGGCGGTCGTTGAGCAAAGAGATGTAACGATTCAAAATTGTGTTACCCGATATGTGATGCTCGAACAAAATCACGCTTTGGCAGAGTGTAAGATATTAAAGTTGGAATCTGAGAATTCAAATATCAAGGATCAGCTGAAAGAAGAAACAACTGAACGAGTGAGAATGCAGGATGCGTGGGTAAAAGCTGCACGACGTGTTGATATTGTAGAAAGAGATGTCCGATCCAAAAAGGCTAAAATAGATGATATACATTTCTCTTTTTGGACAGCAATTGGGAAACCCAACATCGAGTTTTGAATTACCCTGTACAGAGCGGTCAATCTGAACTCGATATGGATCGAAGATTGATGATTCAGATCATGAAGCAGGAGTACGATGAAGCAGTTGAGGGTGGAATATGCCCTATATTAAAGTCAATTCCAACGATAGAGATGACATCAAATGCTACCCCAGACAAGTCAAAGCCGGGTAGTTCAAGGGAGAGACGTTGTCATGACTTCCCAACAAGTGAGGAACCCAAATGAAGTTATCGCGGGTAAGCTAATCATAAACCCTTGCGAAGTTTGTACCTTATTCGATACTGGTTCTACCCACTCTTGTATTTCACCTAGTTGTGTTCAACGTTTAAACTTGGCCTTAAAAAAAAAATTTATTAGACTTGACTTATCTGTTGAAACTCTGTTAGGAGAAACCTTCGTTAACTCCACTAATTATAAATCTTGTTTGATTCAAATCGACACTTTCACGTTACCTGTCGATATGTGATTTTTGGAAACGATTGGTTAACTACCCATTATGCTTTTCGTAAGGTTGTTAATTTTCATATTCCTAACCAACCTGTTATGCGAATTCAAGCAACCAAATCACTAAAGTCAATCATTATCATATCAAGCCATAAGTAAAGATCCCCGTTCCTTTCGTTGTTGACTTCCTGGTGTGGAATGCATCGAAGCCAGACTTTCCGTATGAGACGTTGTAAATGACGATGGCAAGCTGATAGGTATCAATGTGACGTGTTATCCAAGTATGGGATGAGAGTCACAGTTTTGAATGATATTTCTATTGTTAATAAATTTCCTAACGTATTCTTGAAGATTTCCTAGCCTGCCCTAGAGCGTGAAATCAAATTTTGTATTGACCCCAGTACAAAACCCATTTCTTAAACCCTCAAATATTTCTTTACTTAAAACAAACGTATCAGGCGCCAAAGACGTTGGCTCGAGCTGTTAAAGATTACGATCGTACCATTTAATATCATCGTGGAAAAGTGAACGTGGTAGGTGACGCGTTGAGTAGAAGATCATATGCAAGTACGAGTACGATACTGTCAACACAAAGGCCCATTTTGTGTGACTTGCAAAGGATGGAGATAGAGTTAAAGACTCTAGGGATCCACGTGATGATGTCAAATAATACGAGTAGAATCGACTTTAATCGATAAAGTTAAAGCAGCTCAAGCTAAATACTCAGAGCAGATGAATGAAGAAGGTTCAAGAGGGCATTATTATAGAAGCAAGAATCGACGAATAGAGTAAATCTTAACCCTCGATTTTATTGACCCATTCGAAATCCTCGATGAAGTAGGAACTGTGGCCTATAGACTCGTTTTACCGCCAAGTATGCCACGTATTCATAACGTTTTTAACGTATTAATGTTACGTAAATATATGGACGACCCGAACCACATTATTGATTTAGAACCGGACGAGATAGCAGAAGATTTAACGTTGAGGAGATACGTGTTAATATATTGGATAAGAAGGATCATATTCAACACTCAAAGGTTATACCTCAAGAGTTAGAATTTAAAATGAAGTCAAGGTATCCTCACCTGTTCGGCATACCAGGAACGTACGTAAATTTCGAGGGCGAAATTCCATAAGGAGGAGAGATTGTGAGACCCCAGATTTTATAAATAAATATTTAATTATTTTTTTTTCGAAATAAATTTTTTATATTATAGTGTGGATTTGAGATAATGTTATAGTTGTGGGTATTATTTATAGATTTTACAAAGTATGCAAGTTGTTATAATATTCGATTGGTCGGAGAATATTCTTTTTGTCGGGGAATATCCGTACGACGACACAATCATTGGTGGACCCCACAACGGAATTATTGTCTGATTGAGAAAACGATAAAAATATTTTATGAAAATAACGGCGGAAGTTTTACCGTTAATACTGTTGAACTACTCGGTAGTAAAAGTACAGTAATACGCGTGGTTGCATAGTAGCACACGGTATTGATTATTGATGCTTACGTGAGAAGTCACTCAATTTTGTTTATTTTATAAACCCCTATTTTCAAAATAGTAGGTAGAAATTATTTAAAGGTGGGGCCCACATGTGGGGTCCATATGTGTTGAAAATAATTTTGGAAATGGGGGGAGAAATAGTATACGTATGGGATAGGAAAGATATATATATATATATATATATATATATATATATATATATATATATATATATATGTAATGAGTATGTGGTGGGAGAAAATGATAGGTGAAAATGATAGGTTGATGTATTGTGTGGGAAAGGAGGGAAGTATTTTATATAGATATATATATATATGTTAGTGGATTTTGGTGGAGTATTGAAATGATGAGGGAAGTATTTATTTTTTTATTATATATAATGTTAGTGGAGGATGGTGAAAAAGGTGGAGTGTATTATATATATATATTATATGAGGTGTGGGTAATATATGAATATATATTATATGTGATGAGTGTGTGTGTGTTGGTAAATGTGAGTGGTGGAGTGTGTGAATATATATATATATATATATATATATATATATATATATATATATATATAATCTAGAAAATTGGATAAATAATAGGTGGGGCACATGTTTGAAATTGGTGGAGGAAATTTGAACGCATGTTCGAATGGTTTAAGTTTTCAACC
Source organism: Panax notoginseng (assembly GCA_016801055.1). Classification (NCBI taxonomy): domain Eukaryota; kingdom Viridiplantae; phylum Streptophyta; class Magnoliopsida; order Apiales; family Araliaceae; genus Panax; species Panax notoginseng. The sequence goes on from CM029013.1 coordinate 5,926,055, forward strand.
AACATGTGGCTATATGTATATATATATATATATAGGTTGATTTTGGATTTTGGTGGAAGGAGTACGACATGTATTATATATATATATATATATATATATATATATATATATATAAGTTAAGTTTGAAAAATTGGCAGGGAGGATAAGATGAGTTCACGGGGTTTCACCCTTGATTTCTTTTTCTTTGCACATGTTATATATATATATATATATATATATATATAATATAATATAATATATAATATTTTATTTAAAAGATTTTGCTTTAAATATGGACCGTCAGATTAAAGTAAATCAATCTGGACCGTTCATGAGTTAGTTACTATGTAATCCATTCTTCTATAAATAGCAGCTCATTCTTTCATTATTTCTTACGAATTCACTGAACTCTAGAGAGAGAAACTATAGAGAGAGAGAAGAAGAGTATTCTGCTACTTAACTACTTCTTTATTTCAGCTCTTCTTTAAAACGGTAAGGGATATTATTCTTTTGTATTCAAGAAGAGAACTTCTGTTATTCCATTTCTTTATTATTCTGTTGGAATAACCTGTATACGCGGTCTACCCTATACTTGGTGACATTCTTCTATTATTCTGTTGGAACATCCTGTCTGTGTGTTTTACACCGGACCTGGTTCCGTTTTTATTATTATTCTGTTGGAACATCCTGTCTGTGTGTTTTACACCGGACCTGGTTCCGTTTTTATTATTATTCTGTTGAAACATCCTGTCTGTGTGTTTTACACCGGACCTGGTTCCGTCTTGTTATTATTCTGTTGGAACATCCTGTCTGTGTGTTTTACACCGGACCTGGTTCCATTATTTATTATTCTGTCGGAATATCCTGTCTGTGCGTTTACGCCAGACCTGGTTCCATTATTTATTATTCTGTTGGAATAACCTGTCTGTGCGGTCTATCGCATGCATGGTGATTTCTTTTGTTATTCTATTCTTTATTATACTCAATTGGTTAAGTTTTGACTTCTATACTCCATGAAATTTGTAGAATATCCTTGATAAGTGCTTTTCATCCAGTATCTTTTCATGAAAATATTCTTCTAAGCATTCTTGAATTTTACTCCACAAAACAGTATCATGTTGACAATTTGGACGTTGTTAATTCTTGGATAAATTAATTCTTGAACTTGTTTTATTGAATTCTTATATCATTGTCATCATCCTCATGTTTATAAAATGTTGAAAGTCATCTGTGGCCTGTAGTGCATAGATGGACTTGGTATGATTATGACCAGGGATTATTCGGTATAATCATGACCGTAATGTTACAAATGATGTGGTAAAAGTCCTCATTGGCCCGTAGTGCATTGATGGACAGTTGTTGGCATGATCATGACCATTAATGAATATACGAATATCCTTGGTCGTAGTACGGGGGTGATTCGATGATGTGGATTATTTTATTAAGCTGAGTCTCAGCGATCACAGTGTTGAAATTTTTTTTTAAATCATAAAAGATAGTAGAGTTTATTTTCTACTTGACTCTTTTAATGGATTGCTTTTTCCGCTGCAGTTAAACTTGATGTCTATTATATTTTATCAGTTTAACATTGTTGAAGGCTAATGATAATTTATTCTGCATTATCTTAGTCATAATATTTCTTATTGGGCTAGTTGAGCTCACCCTTTCTTTCACTGTTCTCTTCAGGAAATGAGAACGTAGCTGGGGCAAGTCGGGGAACGGAGTGATGGTTCGAATGATAGTATTAGTTAGTAGTCCTCACTATTCTATGTAATAGCGTGTTAATAAATGTAATGAGAACTCCTTTTGAGTATGAATACTCTCTAGAAGATAATATTTGTATTCAAACTCACAGTTTATGTTTTGTCGTATTGTACACGACAGTTGTATTAGTAAGTTGTATTTGTATTTTGTACTATATATCTGACGACCCAAGATGGGTGATGTATACCTAATTTTGGGGGCGTCACAATGTTCCAACAGAATAATAATAAAAACGGAACCAGGTCCGGTGTAAAACACACAGACAGGATGTTCCAACAGAATAATAGAAGAATGTCACTAAGTATAGGGTAGACCGCGTATACAGGTTATTCCAACAGAATAATAATAAATGAAATAACAACAGTTCTCTTCATGAATAAGAAATAATAACACCCCTTACCGTTTTAAAGAATAGCTGAAATAAGGAAGTAGTTAAGTAGCAGAATACTCTTCTTCTCTCTCTCTATAGTTTCTCTCTATAGTTTCTCTCTCTAGAGTTCAGTGAATTCGTAAGAAATAATGAAGGAATGAGCTGCTATTTATAGAAAAATAGAATGCATAGTATCTAATCCATGAACGGTCCAGATTGATTACTTTAATCTGACGGTCCATATTTAAAGAAAATCTTTTAAATAAAATATAATATATTCTATTTATAGAATAACTTTAATAAAGTATTCTGTTTTATATAAAAAGATATTTATGTTTTATTACGTTAATAATACGAATAAAATAAAACGTCATTATCGCTAAATAATTCATATTATTAACTGACAATAATCGAATCAAACTGAGTGACTTCTCACATAAGCATTAATACTCAATACCGTGTGCTATTATGCAACCACACGTATTACTGTACTTTTACTACCGAGTAGTTTAACAGTAACAATGGTAAAACTTCCGCCGTTATTTTTAATAAAATATTTTTGTCGTTTTCTCAATCCGACAATAATTCTGTTGTGGGGTCCACCAATGATTGTGTCGTTGTACGAATATTCCCTGTTAAAACGAATATTCCCCGACCAATTGAATATTATATAACAACTTGCGTATTTTGTAAAATTTATAAATATTACCCACAACTATAACATTATATCAAATTAACTCCATAATATTCAAAAATGATATTTATAGAAAATTCATCTTTATTTATAAAAGTTGGGGTCTTACACGAGTACATTAAAAAATTTTAATCTGAGTAAAATACTATTCATTTCGACTAGACTCGTAATCTTTTTTACCCCTAACAATGGATCATTTTTGTGGAAATATCATTTCCCTATAGGCTATATATATAGAGAGAGAATTAATATTTGCACAAGTAAATTTGATAGTTTTATAAATTCTCTTCTACATGAATAGTAAGTGTGAGTTCACCCTCATGTGAGAAAATATATAGTAGAAATAATATTTTTAGTTGTAAAAATATCAATTCCCTATATATATATATATATATATATATATATATATATATATATATATATATATATATATATTTAATTATTTTAGAAAAGAGAACAATTATTTTGCTACAAGAAGTTTTTTTTTTGGGACGTGCTACAAGTAAGGGGTGTTCAACCGGTAAAAATCGGTACTAACCGATCGGTACCGAACCGAACTGAACCGATACCGGTTGGACCGGTATACCGAACCGACGGTACCGATTTTTATCAAAAATTAATATAATTATTATTTATTATTTTTATTATATAATTATTGTTATTGTTATTACTATTTTTATTATTAATATTTTTATTATTATAATCATTATTTTATTATTATTATTATTAATTATTTATTAATAATAATAAAAAATTAGAAAACCGATATATACTGGTCCGGTTTGATTTATACCGATCTATGAAAACCATGTCCCGAAACCGATATATATCGGTTTTTTGTACCGGTATCAAACCGGTTTACATTTATACCGAACCGGCCAATTCGGATCGGTCCGATTCGTCTAAAAATCGAAAAAATCACTTTATTTGCACACCCCTAACTACAAGAAGTATCAACTTGCAAGCATGCTTGCACAAACGAAGTTGAGGTTCACGCTTACCGGAGTGCCCTTGAATCTAAATCACATGGTCGACATTTGACCCTTTATTTTTTCCTGGTTTAGAAGAAGAATCCACAAATAATAAAAGGAATCTTTCCTTTAATGGAAACATATGTATTCTGGTGGGTGCCAACCTCCCTACTCTGGTCTATTGTATTCCACTCCATTATTTATTGCACATAATTTATACAGTCACCATCATTTCCAACAACTTGCCCTCTTTTAGGTCTCTACTGCTCAAAAGTTAACTAGTAAAAATTAACAACTTTTATTATGAAATTAATTTTGATTAATTGATTAATACAATATCGATATATAAGTTAAGAAATATTATTTTTCTGCGTGTTAATATTGTATTGGTCAATTGATCAACTTACCATTAAGTTAATTTTATAATAACCGGATCCGTAAAATGGTCTCCGTAAATAAATAAAATGGAAGATTTCCTTATTATTTCCCCTGCTGAAATAGTATAAAAAAAAAAATCACAGCCCCGTGAAATATATAGTGAATTTAAATGCAATTAACTTCAAGGAGGCTTTATAAGATGACGTGCAGAATATATTAGTGAAAAGGAGAGAATAAAAATAGAATAATTTTTGGTCAAGAACAATTAATTAAATTACTTATTGTTCGATATAGAATTACATTTAATAATCTTTTTAATTTAATTTCGGGCTCGATGGATTGCATTTGATTGGTGCCCCCAACAACTTTAATTTGGTTATTATTATTATTATATATATGCATTTGGCAGCTAACCCAATTAATTGTTTTATTCACTGTTATGTTTCCCGTAACGCTTTTATATGCAATTTAAATTGTTATATCTATCTAATATCTATTTAATGATTTTGAATTTTTCGCTTACTTAATAAATTATTTGGATCGTTCAAAATTTGAGATAAATTGTACCGTCTATACAGTGCCGGAGTCACGGAACCTAGCTAATTATAAATATGTAAGTTAGGAACATGAGAGCAAAGCAACAAATTCAAACACGCTCGCGAGCTAGCGAGATATAAAAAAAAATAAAAATTAGTGATATAGTTAACCAACCCTATATATATAATGCGGGATCACACATGAGCTATATTAAATAATTTATTTTCAAATTTAATAATTTATCATACCTATATTAGTACGTAAGAAGAATGATGAATTTGATTTTAAAAGTGAAATTAGGATATTTATTGTATTATTCTCACTTAAAATAATAATAATTATACAAGTATCTTTTCAGTGAATTATAGTAGTAGTATTGTTTTCAAATAAATAAATGTAGGTGGGTAAATTGCTCCTCTTGCCTCAATAATGGATGGAACACGTTGAATACAATGTCGATCTGATACTTGTAGCGAAAGGACACCTGCGGTATGGAGCAATGAAGGGGTAAGTTTGTCTTTTCAACATCAACAGTCCCACGCTCCCGCTCCCGCTCACGCTCCCGCTCCCGCTCCCGCTCCCGCTCCCGCTCCCGCTCCCGCTCCCGCTCCCGCTCCCGCTCCCGCTTATTAATGGACACGTTGTCGTATTGAATGAATATAGGTAGACCTGGCAAATGGGCCCAAAGCCCGCGGGCCGGGCCGGTCCACCCGCCAAAAAGCGGGCTTTGGCCAGCATTTTTTTGGCCCATAAAAACTCGGGCCTTTTTGGCCCGGCCCGTCCGCGGATTTTGCGAGCTCAAAAAAGTACAAAAAAATAAGCATAAACCACCTTCGGCCCGCGGGCCGGCCCGGCCCGTCCGTGAACCCGCGGACTATGGGCGTAATTTTTTTAACCCGTAAAAATCCGAACCTTTTTGACTCGGCCCGTTTTAACCCGACCCGACTATGACCTGACTCGACCCACACCCGTCCGCCCGTTTGCCACCTCTAAGGGAGGGGACGAGAGGGGTTCAAGAACCCAAGTGCCAAAGCCAAAAATGAGTTTAACATACATGATATGACATGACAGGACATGACAACATTTGACATGTGACCTTCACCTTATTATGAAGTTTCTAAGGATGGTGATCGGTGAAGTCCATGTTTGTATTGGATCCTAATCTATTTAACATCTCATTTTTTTTAATGCATTTGTTATAATTTTACGAGCCACATTTTTATATTAAAAAATCATCTTAATAATTTAAATTTATATTTATATCTTAACTATTTAAAAAAATTCATTAATAGATAAACGGTTAAAATGCATTAATTAAGATGCTCCTCCTCGTCTCATTACCAAGTGCAAAGAAAGAATTGACAGGGCAGGCATATGGCATGTTAAATTAACATCTACTACTACTAATACTAATTAAGATGAATTACCAAAATAAGAAATGGGCCTAAGTTAGGGTCCACTAAAACCCCCAACTCACCAAAAGAACTGGGCTCCATTATTACCTTTTGTATACGAATCCAAGTAGATTTTTGAGATTCAATTGGGGCAAGTGTTTAGATTGAAATGCCAACACTGTCCTTGTTTATTGCTGCTTCCTTATCTCAGTAGTATTATACTAATTTTTACGATTTTCTTAAATAAATAATAAAATAGGGTAGGTAACCTTTCTTCTGGTAATCATTTTCATTTTCTGCTTTCATATTTAAACTAAAAAAAACATTCTTAAAATATTTAAATTTGTTTAAAATTGTATAACATAATTTGAATCTGATTACAACGGGATGCAAGAAATATATATATCTCTTGTAGCAAATTGAAAAATAGATTGAAACGGAGGAGTAGCAGCTAATTCAATGGTATGACTGGGGAAGGCAGATTGTGGGGGGAGCCTTAGATGTGTTGCTTTCGTATAGACAGGAGGCGAGGGAAGGACGAGGGGTAGACAAAAACAGCGGAGCCGTTGGTCACATTAGAAAGGGACCGCTTTCCATATAGAGAGAAAAATATAAATCAATTAACCATGCACATCGTCAAGTGACGCGACGCGCCAAAAACTAGACTAGTTTTTTTCATTTTAAATTTTTTTACTATTTCACCAGCTAGTACTATATGATATGGGCATGCACCCGTTTTTTCCTTTTCTTCTCCAAAGGCCAAGTCAACTAGGCTTCTACCGTTTTAACTAAGGGCAGGCAGACATTCTGATGAACAACAACTAACTCAATCGCTTGTATCTCCGTTCCGTTCGTCTTCCTTTGTAGAAACCCTACCCACCACTATATTACTCTAAATCTCCGTTCGTCTTCCTTTGTAAAAATCCTACCCGCCACTATATTACTTGAAATTCTCAAACGATTCATATTTAAGAATAAAACTATTTCTCTAAAATGACATATATTAAAGAACAGATGGAGAAATTCACTAGAGGAAAAAACAATACTAATATGTAATGTGATTTATTAATATTAAATAGATATTGTCCAAGTTATTTTTACCATAATCTGAGCGACTTGGTATTTTCACGATTTAGTAAAATAATACTCAATCAATTACTATTCAAATAGAATATAAAGTAAATAAAACTATGCATATCTGAAAATTGTAATTGATCTGATCTGATCTGATCTGACAAAAAGGAGTATAAAAATATGGAATGAATGAACTAAATACTCAGACCAAGAGGGGCAAGTTGACTGGATTCCAAGGTGGAACCCACATGTTATCACTGTTTGTCTGTTAGAGTAAATTCCACGCTCCTTGTGAGCGTGGCCTACAATTATTCTCCTACCCCATTCCCAATTTCCAACCTTGTCCAAAAGTGAAAAGAGGCGGTGCGGTGGTTGGCTAACGAGAGGTTGAGTAGGTTTTATCAAGTGTGCTCTATCGAACGGAATTGTTCCTCTATACTACGTACGCGGCGGTAGACTATTCGCGTTATTTCTTGAGGGTTCAGTTCCCAAGGTCCAATTCTGCATCAACACGTAGGTCACATAATGATCCGGTTATAATAAAAAGAAAAAGTCTAGGGGGACCGGTTATTTCCGACCGGGGTAGTGACCGGCCGGAATTTTTTTATTTTTTATTTTTTATTTTTTTACTTTTGATTACAAAATAATTAATGTGATTTATTGGAACTGAAATTTTTATAAAATGCAGTGATTTAGGCGTCCGTTTGGATACACGTAACAAACAGGTTATACAGTCTGTACAACCCTGTTTGTTACGTGTATCCAAACGGACGCCTAAATCACTGCATTTTATAAAAATTTCAGTTCCAATAAATCACATTAATTATTTTCTAATCAAAAGTAAAAAAAAATAAAATAAAATAAAATTCCGGCCGGTCACTACCCCGGTCGGAAAACGCCAGTCGGCGTAGAAGGACTCTAATAAAAATGAAGTTACTATCAAATCACATAAAAAAGGTCACATAATATTCACATACATACCCATACATATCGCGAGCTCCACATATCAGGTAGAAACCCACAGTATACATGTATGTGTATGTGAGTATTATGAGAGCAGATTCTCTCTCCCCAATTTTGTGAGTATTATGAGAGCAGATTCTCTCTCCCCAATTTTCTTGTTCTCTTGTATCCATCTATTTAAATATTGACACCTAACATATTACTTAACATCAATTAATTTTAAAATTAAATAAGAGATTACGTGTGAAAATTTAAGTACAGAGATATAAGAAGGACAAGAAAAATAAAAATAGAAAATCTACTCTCGAGTATTATGTAATTATTTTTTATGCGATAGAAGTATTATTGTTACAATGAGTATGCCGATGCACCGTCATTTTGGGGCTGACTGATTAAAATTTTCGTATAATGTGGGAAGCTGCCCAATGAGGAGTGTTTAAATCGGGGTGTTGGTGGTCCCCATCATATTAAGTTGTAGTGCTGAAATCGACATGTTATCTGCACCGTCATTTTGGCGGCTAGTTTTTAACCACTACATGTAAAACCAAACTAAAGTTTAGGTAAATAGGTGGTTTCACTATTTTTAAAAAGATTTAATTCATCAATTCAATATTAATAATACAAACATGTAATTGTATATTTATGTTGAGTTGTGAAATCTCGGTTCTAAATCAAATCGTAATATTTTCTTAAGTTATTTTAGTCAATTATTTGAGTCAAATTAAAGTTACAATCAGTGGCGGAATCAAAAACTTTAAAAAAAGGGGTCAAAATATACTTGCAAAATTATGACAGCGGCGATACGAGCTACAATACAATTCGATTCGAAGAAACTTCTCTTGCAAAAGTACATGAAAGTCTTGTGAAAGATATAGATACAATATTTGAGTTAAAAAAGTCGAAAAAAATTCATCTTCCGAAGAAAAATAAAATTGACGAGATGAAGTTGAAGGAATTGAAGCGAAAGGAATAGATGGCTAAAACTAAGCAAGCGTCAGAGAGAGAAAAAGTTGGCAGAGAAAGTGGCCGCTAAAGCTGCCATAAAAAGCTCAGAAGGAAGTTGAAAAAAAAACTCTAAAAAATTACTTGTGTATCCACACATTTTAAGATTATGTAAACAAGAAACTTAATGTCGGACTTCCAACAGATGAAATTTGTCATTTTTTTAACTGATAAAGCACTCAAACAACTTGAGTTAACTTATAACTCATGTATGTACATCAATTTACACAGAGAACCCGTTTATCTTCATGTTTTAACCAAATTAACCTTTTCATGACATTTAAACAAACACATGGTATGCAAACTTTAAAAATCCTAGTTTCATAAAATCCAAACATATAAACACATAACCTCTATACAATATTCCATCCTTATATCTTCTAAACCCTTCATGGTTCCATAATCAAAACTCCCACAACTAATTTCACATCAATAACAAATATATTCTATCAAATTTCTATAAACTTATTTTACATAACCAATTTTACATATTTTTTCCTTTGTGTTTGTGTGTGTGTGTGTGAATTAGAAAGTAAGTTTTCCTTTGTTTCGGCTTTTAGCAGAGTGGGGAGATTAGATATATACTACATAAACTGGAGGACAGGAATGAGAGCTCGAGAGGATCCCAGGACGAGTCCAGAAGATCAGTTGACTATCGATTTATACTACACTAGCTAAAAAAGAAGAAGAAGATGATGATGACAGAAACAACAATTGACTGGCCGCCCCCTGCCCCCCCCCCCACCCCCCTCCCTGTAAGACCCCAACTTTTATAAATAAAGATGAATTTTCTATAAATATCATTTTTGAATATTATAGAGTTAATTTGATATAATGTTATAGTTGTGGGTAATATTTATAAATTTTGCAAAGTAAGCAAGTTGTTATAAAATATTCGTTTGGTCGGGGAATATTCTTTTTGTCGGGAAATATTCGTACGACGGCACAATCATTGGTGGACCCCACAACGGAATTATTGTCGTAGTTAGAAAACGACAAAATTATCTTTCTATAAAAATAACGGCTAAGGTGTTACCGTTAAAACTGTTGAACTACCCGGTAGTAAAAGTACAGTAATACGCGTGGTTGCATAGTAACACACGGTATTGATTATTGATGCTTACGTGAGAAGTCACTCAGCTATACTCAATTATTGCTACAGTAATTGCTGCATCATATCTCTTAAATTATTGTCATAGTATCATCTGTATAATATGTTATATTATTAAATCAATAATTGAGACGTTGTGGTAAGTTTGGTTATTTTTATGGGGGGGCCATATGTCATCATCTAAGAGTCTCTTGGTCAATAGTAATTACCTTCGTCAATAGTAATTACAGTTGTCAATAGTATTTACCTTGGTCAATAGTAATTACCTTCGTCAATAGTATTTACCTTGGTCAATAGTATTTACCTTGGTCAATAGTAATTACCTTCGTCAATAGTATTTACCTTGGTCAATAGTAATTACTTTCGTCAATAGTAGTTGTCCCTTCAATATTACCAAGAGTCATTTGACCCTTCGTTAAGACCAAGAGTCATTTGACCCTTCGTTAAGACCAAGAGCCACCTTCAGTTTTTCTATAAATAGAGGCCTAGGGCTTCATTATTTTTCACGAATTCATTCAAGCTATAGAGAGAGAAAGTATAGAGAGAATAAGAGAGAGAGAATAAAAGTATTCTGCTACTTCACTTTTCAATATCCAGTTCTTTTAAGGTAAGGGGTGTTATTCTTTCTTATTCATGAAGAGAACTGTTGTTATTCCATTTCTTATTATTCTGTTGGAATAACCTGTATACGCGGTCTACCCTATACTTGGTGACATTCTTCTATTATTCTGTTGGAACATCCTGTCTGTGTGTTTTACACCGGACCTGGTTCCGTTTATTATTATTCTGTTGGAACATCCTGTCTGTGTGTTTTACACCGGACCTGGTTCCATTATTTATTATTGTTCTTTATTATTCTGTCGGAATATCCTGTCTGTGTGTTTACACCGGACCTGGTTCCATTATTTATTATTCTGTCGGAATATCCTGTCTGTGCGTTTACGCCGGACCTGGTTCCATTATTTATTATTCTGTTGGAATAACCTGTCTGTGCGGTCTATCGCATGCATGGTGATTTCTTTTGTTATTCCATTCTTTATTATACTCAGTTGGTTAAGTTTTGACTTCTATACTCCATGAAATTTGTGGAATATCCTTGATATTTGCGTTTCATCCAGTATCTTTTCATGAAAATATTCTTCTAAGCATTCTTGAATTTTACTCCACAAAGCAGTATCATGTTGACAATTTGGACGTTGTTAATTCTTGGATAAATTAATTCTTGAACTTGTTTTATTGAATTCTTATATCATTGTCATCATCCTCATGTTTATAATGTTGAAAGTCATCTGTGGCCTGTAGTGCATAGATGGACTTGGTATGATTATGACCAGGGATTATTCGGTATAATCATGACCGTAATGTTACAAATGATGTGGTAAAAGTCCTCATTGGCCCGTAGTGCATTGATGGACAGTTGTTGGCATGATCATGACCATTAATGAATATACGAATATCCTTGGCCGTAGTGCAGGGGTGATTCGATGATGTGGATTATTTTATTAAGCTGAGTCTCAGCGATCACAGTGTTGGAAAAATCTTTTAAATCATAAAAGATAGTAGAGTTTATTTTCTACTTGACTCTTTTAATGGATTGCTTGTTCCGCTACAGTTAAACTTGATGTCTATTATATTTTATCAGTTTAACATTGTTGAAGGCTAATGATAATTTATTCTGCATTATCTTAGTCATAATATTTCTTACTGGGCTAGTTGAGCTCACCCTTTCTTTCACTGTTCTCTTCAGGAAATGAGAACGTAGCTGGGGCAAGTCGGGGAACGGAGTGATGGTCCGAATGATAGTATTAGTTAGTAGTCCTCACTATTCTATGTAATGGTGTGTTAATAAATGTAATGAGGACTCCTTTTGAGTATGAATACTCTCTAGAAGATAATATTTGTATTCAAACTCACAGTTTATGTTTTGTCGTATTGTACACGACAGTTGTATTATTAAGTTGTATTTGTATTCTGTACTATGTATCTGACGACCCAAGATGGGTGATGTATACCTAATTTTGGGGGCGTCACAGTTGGTATCAGAGCTTAGGGATATGATCCCTGGCTAAGATGTGAGAATAGAACTAGGAGGGGAGAGACGGGGAATTCCTTCGCTAGTATGACCTACCTAAGTTTATTTGCATGGTATTTAATTGGTCGGTCATAATATAAGGATAATATATGACATATCAATTAACTTTTATTTTGTGGCAGTATCTGAAAATGGCATCTGAGAATGTTGAGAATAGCAATGGAGCACAGCGACTGTTGATTCACCACATATCAATAATCAGGATAATGTGCATCAGGAAGGTGACAATCCTCATGCAAACAACAACACTGACCAAATGATGAATGATCAAATGTTCAGAGGCTTTATGCAATTCATGCAACAACAGGTGAAAGCGGCTCCTGTCCACAACGTAGGTGGAAATACTGGAAACTCTCTGGCGGTCACCGCTAAACAGTTTAAGGAGCTGGGACCACCGGAGTTTAAGGGAGAACCCAAACCACTTGTAGCTGAAACATGGATAAAGCAGATCACCAAGATATTTGATGTCTTGGGTTGCTCCGAGGAGCAAAAGGTTCCCTTTGCCGCCTTTATGTTGCGAGGAGAGGCAGATTACTGGTGGGAATCGATAAAGCGTACTCAACCTGCCGCACTGAAGATGTCTTGGGAGAAGTTCCAAGAGCTGTTTAACGACAAATACTTTCCCGAGAGTATTCGTCACATGAAGGAGGTGGAGTTCATCAAATTGGAGCAGAATAATATGACCGTGTCGCAGTACGAGGCAAAATTTGCGGAGTTATCCCGGTTTGCGTCCCACCTGGTGGATAATGAAGAAAGAATGACGCGGATGTTTTTAAGAGGTTTGAAGCCGGAGATACGTCAACATCTTGTTTCTCATAAACTGTGTTTGTATTCAGATGTTGTAAATAGGGCTCAGTTGGTGGAGCGCGATAACGAGACAACGCAACCAAAAGAGAGCAGCCGGCAAAATGATAATACCAGTGAGAGCAGTCATCGAAGCGGTGACAACAAGCGTGGAGGGAATCAACAGGCCAGAAATGGTAACCACTTCGGTGGTAATCAGGGCCAAAACAATAAGAATGGGCATTTCAAGAAGAGGAGATTCAACAATGATGGAAAGACGTCAGCACCAGCACCTGTCGTTAAGGAAGGAGAACGACCACCTATCATATGTTTCAAATGCGGAGGGGAGGGGCACATCAGTCCAAACTGCGCGATGCCGTCCAAAGCATGTTATAATTGTGGAAGAGAAGGTCATTTAGCCCGATTTTGTCGTTTACCGAAGACAAATTCAGCTAGGATGGAGGCACCAAAGGCCGTCCCAGAAAAGTCAAAACCGGTTGTGCAAGGGAGAGCGTTTGTTGTGAACTCCCAGAAAGCAAGGAACCCGAATGAGGTCATCACGGGTAAGCTTATCATAAACTCTAACGAAGTCTATACTTTATTTGATACCGGTTCTACCCATTCTTTTATTTCTCCTACTTGCGCTCATCGATTAAATTTGATTCCGGAGAAATTAGACTTTGACTTATCTGTTGAAACTCCATTGGGAGAAACCTTCATTACATCCACGGTTTATAAGTCTTGTTTGGTTCAAGTTGGTACCCACACATTACCTGTCGATCTGATTTCATTAAAAATACTTGCATTTGACGTGATTCTAGGGATTGATTGGTTAACTACTCATCATGCAAAAATTGATTGTTTTCGTAAGGTTGTTAGCTTTCATATTCCTAATCGACCTATTATGCGAATTCAAGCAACCAAACCATTAAAATTAATCGCTGTCATCTCAAGCCATAAAGCTATTCGTTTATTGAAAAACGGATGTCAAGCTTTCTTAGCTCATGTCACAGATCTAAACAAAAATACGTCAGTTTTGAATGATATTTCTGTTAATAAATTTCCTGACGTATTTCCCGAAGAACTTCCTGGCTTACCCCCAGAGCGTGAAATTGAATTTTGTATCGACCTTGAACCCGGTACAAAACCCATTTCCAAAGCCCCATATCGAATGGCTCCTATTGAACTTCAGTAGTTAAAGACCCAACTGCAGGAATTGTTAGACATTGGTTTTATTCGTCCTAGTACTTCTCCTTAGGGTGCTCCTGTTCTGTTCGTGAAGAAGAAAGATGGGAGTATGCGACTTTGTATTGATTATCGGGAGTTGAATCATGTCACCATCAAAAATAGGTACCCATTGCCACGTATTGATGACCTGTTTGACCAGTTGCAAGGAGCACAATTCTTTTCAAAGATCGATCTTCGTTCTGGATATCATCAGCTGAAGGTTAGAACTGAGGATATTCCAAAGACTGCTTTCAGAACTCGGTATGGGCATTATGAATTCTTAGTTATGTCTTTTGGATTGACTAATGCTCCTGCTGCCTTCATGGATATGATGAACAGGGTATTCAAGGAATATTTGGATCACTTTGTGGTCGTCTTTATCGATGACATCCTTATTTATTCCAAAAGCCGTGAAGATCATGAGCAACACTTGAGGCTGGTACTCCAAAAGCTTCGTGAATACAAACTTTATGCCAAGTTGAAGAAATGCGAGTTCTGGCTGGAAGAGGTAGCATTCCTTGGGCACGTAGTATCAAGTCGTGGAATATCGGTTGACCCGGCAAAGATTGAAGCTATTCAAAGCTGGGAGCAACCTAAATCAGTGACCGAAGTACGTAGCTTTCTTGGTTTAGCTGGTTATTATCGGAGATTCGTGGAAGGATTTTCTCGAATCGCTACTCCATTAACTCAGCTGACTCGGAAAGATACAAAGTTCGGTTGGAGCGAAGAATGTGAGCAGAGTTTTCAAGAACTCAAGAGGAGACTCATTTCAGCACCTGTTCTAACAATACCATCTGGCTCGGAGGGATTTGTCATCTACAGTGATGCTTCGAGCAAAGGGTTGGGATGCGTTCTCATGCAACATGGAAAAGTCATAGCCTATGCATCAAGACAACTCAAGGAATATGAGAGGAATTATCCTACTCATGATCTAGAGTTGGCAGCTGTTGTCTTTGCACTTAAAATTTGGAGGCATTACTTGTATGGGGAGAAGGTGGAGATCTTTACGGATCATAAAAGCCTCAAATATTTCTTCACTCAAAAGGAACTCAACATGCGACAACGACGTTGGCTTGAACTGTTGAAAGATTATGATCATACCATTCAATACCATCCTGGAAAAGCGAACGTGGTAGCTGACGCATTGAGTAGAAGATCATATGCAAGTACGAGTGCAATATTGTCAACACAAAGGCCCATTTTGTGTGACTTGCAAAGGATGGAGATAGAGTTAAAGACTCCAGGGACCCATGTGATGATGGCGAATATACGAGTAGAACCGACTTTAATCGATAAAGTTAAAGCTGCTCAAGCTACAGACCTGGAGCTGATGCGTATGAGGAAGAAAGTGCAAGAAGGTGCTATGCCGGAAGCAAGAATCGATGAAGAAGGAATACTTCGAGTCAACTCCAGACTTTGTGTTCCTAACAACCCTGATTTAAAGTATGAAATCATGATGGAGGCGCACAACACACCGTTTGCAATCCATCCTGGAAGTACCAAAATGTATCATGATCTTCGTCATACATTTTGGTGGAGCAATATGAAGAGAGAGATAGCGTTGTTTATCTCAAGGTGTCTAACTTGTCAACGAGTCAAAGCGGAGCATCAAGTACCAAAAGGTCCATTGCAACCACTTGAAATTCCAGAATGGAAGTGGGAGCACATTACCATGGATTTCGTTACCGGTCTTCCTAGGTTTCTCAAGGTATTGATGCGATTTGGGTCATTGTTGATAGATTGACCAAGTCTGCTCATTTCTTACCGATACGAGAAACTTATACACTTGAACGTCTTGCTCGTATGTACATAAACGAGATTGTAAGACTGCATGGTATGCCAGTATCCATAGTTTCTGATCGAGACCCAAGATTCACTTCACGATTTTGGGTTAGTTTACAAAAAGCTATGGGCACGGAGTTACGATTTAGTTCAGCATATCATCCTCAGACGGACGGACAATCAGAGAGGACTATTCAAACTCTTGAAGATCTATTAAGACTCTGTGTCTTTGACTTCAAGGGAAGTTGGGACAAGTTCTTACCATTGGTGGAGTTTTCCTACAACAACAGTTATCAAGCAAGTATTGGCATGGCTCCATTCGAAGCATTGTATGGAAGAAAATGTCGTTCTCCAGTATGCTGGGATGAGGTGGGTGAAGCAACGTTGTTGGGACCGGAGTTGGTACGTATGACTACAGAAAAGATTCAAACGATCCGACAACGTATAAAAACCTCACAAGATCGACAAAAGAGTTATGCTGATCTTCATCGAAAGGACGTGGAATTTGATGTAGGAGATCATGTGTTCTTACGTGTTGCTCCATGGAAAGGAGTTACGAGATTTGGAAAGAGAGGAAAGCTCAATCCTCGATTCATCGGTCCATTTTTAATCCTCGATCGAGTAGGAACTGTGGCTTATAGACTCGCTTTACCGCCAAGTATGTCTCGTGTTCATAACGTTTTTCACATATCCATGTTACGCAAATATGTGGAAGACCCGAACCACATTATTGAGTTAGAACCGGACGAAATAGCGGAGGATTTGACGTATGAAGAAGTTCCTGTTCAAATCTTGGATAAGAAGGAACATATTCTACGCTCCAAGGTTATACCTCAAGTCAAAGTTTTGTGGAGAAACCACGATGTTGAGGAAATGACTTGGGAGTTAGAATCTGAAATGAAATCAAGGTATCCTTACCTCTTCGACATACCAGGTACGTACCCTAATTTCGAGGGCGAAATTTCATAAGAAGGGGAGGTTGTAAGACCCCAACTTTTATAAATAAAGATGAATTTTCTATAAATATCATTTTTGAATATTATGGAGTTAATTTGATATAATGTTATAGTTGTGGGTAATATTTATAAATTTTGCAAAGTAAGCAAGTTGTTATAAAATATTCGTTTGGTCGGGGAATATTCTTTTTGTCGGGAAATATTCGTACGACGGCACAATCATTGGTGGACCCCACAACGGAATTATTGTCGGATTGAGAAAACGACAAAATTATCTTTCTATAAAAATAACGGCTGAGGTGTTACCGTTAAAACTGTTGAACTACTCGGTAGTAAAAGTACAGTAATACGCGTGGTTGCATAGTAGCACACGGTATTGATTATTGATGCTTACGTGAGAAGTCACTCAGCTATACTCAATTATTGCTACAGTAATTGCTGCATCATATCTCTTAAATTATTGTCATAGTATCATCTGTATAATATGTTATATTATTAAATCAATAATTGAGACGTTGTGGTAAGTTTGGTTATTTTTATGGGGGGCCCATATGTCATCATCTAAGAGTCTCATGGTCAATAGTAATTACCTTCGTCAATAGTAATTACCGTCGTCAATAGTATTTACCTTGGTCAATAGTATTTACCTTGGTCAATAGTATTTACCTTGGACAATAGTATTTACCTTCGTCAATAGTATTTACCTTGGTCAATAGTAATTACTTTCGTCAATAGTAGTTGTCCCTTCAATATTACCAAGAGTCATTTGACCCTTCGTTAAGACCAAGAGTCATTTGACCCTTCGTTAAGACCAAGAGCCACCCTCAGTTTTTCTATAAATAGAGGCCTAGGGCTTCATTATTTTTCACGAATTCATTCAAGCTATAGAGAGAGAAAGTATAGAGAGAATAAGAGAGAGAGAATAAAAATATTCTGCTACTTCACTTTTCCAATATCCAGTTCTTTTAAGGTAAGGGGTATTATTCTTTTTATTCATGAAGAGAACTGTTGTTATTCCATTTCTTATTATTCTGTTGGAATAACCTGTATACGCGGTCTACCCTATACTTGGTGACATTCTTCTATTATTCTGTTGGAACATCCTGTCTGTGTGTTTTACACCGGACCTGGTTCCGTTTTATTATTATTCTGTTGGAACATCCTGTCTGTGTGTTTTACACCGGACCTGGTTCATTATTTATTATACTGTTCTTTATTATTCTGTCGGAATATCCTGTCTGTGTGTTTACACCGGACCTGGTTCCATTATTTATTATTCTGTCGGAATATCCTGTCTGTGCGTTTACGCCGGACCTGGTTCCATTATTTATTATTCTGTTGGAATAACCTGTCTGTGCGGTCTATCGCATGCATGGTGATTTCTTTTGTTATTCCATTCTTTATTATACTCAGTTGGTTAAGTTTTGACTTCTATACTCCATGAAATTTGTGGAATATCCTTGATATTTGCGTTTCATCCAGTATCTTTTCATGAAAATATTCTTCTAAGCATTCTTGAATTTTACTCCACAAAGCAGTATCATGTTGACAATTTGGACGTTGTTAATTCTTGGATAAATTAATTCTTGAACTTGTTTTATTGAATTCTTATATCATTGTCATCATCCTCATGTTTATAAAATGTTGAAAGTCATCTGTGGCCTGTAGTGCATAGATGGACTTGGTATGATTATGACCAGGGATTATTCGGTATAATCATGACCGTAATGTTACAAATGATGTGGTAAAAGTCCTCATTGGCCCGTAGTGCATTGATGGACAGTTGTTGGCATGATCATGACCATTAATGAATATACGAATATCTTTGACCGTAGTGCAGGGGTGATTCGATGATGTGGATAATTTTATTCTGTATTATCTTAGTCATAATATTTCTTACTGGGCTAGTTGAGCTCACCCTTTCTTTCAGTGTTCTCTTCAGGAAATGAGAACGTAGCTGGGGCAAGTCGGGGAACGGAGTGATGGTCCGAATGATAGTATTAGTTAGTAGTCCTCACTATTTTATGTAATGGTATGTTAATAAATGTAATGAGGACTCCTTTTGAGTATGAATACTCTCTAGAAGATAATATTTGTATTCAAACTCACAGTTTATGTTTTGTCGTATTGTACACGACAGTTGTATTATTAAGTTGTATTTGTATTCTGTACTATGTATCTGACGACCCAAGATGGGTGATGTATACCTAATTTTTGGGGGCGTCACACTCCCCCTCCCCCCCCCCCCTCCCCCCCTCCCCCCCTCCCCTAGTTATGCCTGGATCGCCGCTACTACCGGGGGCCAGATGCCCCCCGCCCCCTAATTCCGCCTCTGGTCACAATATAATAAGATCTAATGTTATTTTCTCAATAGTTATATAATATTTTTGAATTATTTTAACCCATCACAGACTCATCAAAAAAAATATGATTAAAAGTATTAATGATAATAACTTGAATAGTTAAATACACATCTAAATACCCCACGTGTTATGATGTGAAATTAGAATGTTACAATTAATTATCATTTTCCTTTGAATTATAATTGGATTTTAAATTTTCACAATATTTCATATCTCGTGTTTAGGTTTGAATTTAAGTTGAGATTAAGCTCCTCTTATCCAAAGGAGATTAGGAAAATCGTTTTTCTATTTGGATAGAAATAATTACTATAACAACTATTGATATTGTAAAACTAAGAATAACATTATCGGTACAAATATATATTTAGTGATTTTTTTATAATCTTTATAAGAATAGTGATATTTTTATCCTGATAATATCAAACGCCTTTAATAACAATTTTGTTTTGGTCGGATAGAAGGAGATGGATGAAATATTGACGGAATTGATGTACTAGAGTAATGTACTCCATTAATTGAACCTTTTTCTCTCTCTAGTTTGATTGGAAGTATTGAATTTTTTTATCGGAGACCGTACAAGGGAGCACTTGAATCTGCCAATTGTCAAAAAATAATGATTGTACTGTGCCCATCTTTATTGTCCTCTTAATACTCATCAATTGCCCCCTCTCTCTCTCTCCCTTCGTGCTACATGCACAAAGAGATCGCACTGTGACTGTGTGTCGTCGATGGATTAAAATTAATTTTATATTAATCATTTTTTATATAATAAATTAAAAAAATATTTATTTAGAGCTAAATAAAGTTGAATTTAAATAGTTGAATCGGTCATTACGTTTGTTTTGGTTTGAATGACTGAATCGGTAAGATAGACGAATTAAATGGCTAAGTCAGATTTTTTGAGCTTGAATGTTTGAATGAGCAGCTGAATGAAGTAAAAAAATTAAAAAAAAAAATTAACTATTATATTAAGTAATATTAAATAAATTTACAACAATTTTGAATTTTTTTAGAGGGGATAAAATAATAAAGTTTTGTCATTCAGATGTTTCAAACATGTCAATTATCAAACATCTTTTTTCATTTATATTCAGATTCAGCTCATTCAGATTCAGATTTATTCAGTTTTTATCAAACACCCCCTAAGAGCATTCACAACAGTTTCCTCAATAGACTCTCTATCCCTATATTTAAAGAATCTATATAATAAAACAGAGCGCTCAAATCCCAAGGCTTCAATAACTAACGATCTCAAATCAATCCCAAGGCTTCAACATCCAATGACCTCAAATCATTTGGGGCTTCAACATCCGACGGTCAAGAATTTATTTTTCAAAAATTCAAACACACATCCATCATCTCACTCTTTCACTTCCCAAAAAAAATACAATTATTTGAACACACACACTTAAAATGAATCAATTTTATTAAAAAAAAATAATCAACATTGAGAAAAGTAATACTTTAAAGTTAAAAATAATTTTTTGTGAAACTTTGAAAGGGAGAGTTTTAACCCTTAATAGAAAATTTAAAGTAAACAAGGCAAGAGTGTGTAATAAACTCTAAAATGACTGAAAATAAATTTATAAAAGTAGCGTAAATTTATTTATTATTCTAAAAAATAGGGAATTATATTTAAATATAAGGAATTATGAAATTTGTGTGAACGTAACATTTTTTATAACTTAACTTACTATAATGTAGGATGTATTCCAATGACAGACGTACAGTGTCTAAGACGGTGAATCCATTATTCCATATTCCATATTTCATATTTCATAGCCATCTTAGACGCACAGATTTTAAATTTGATTATAATTTTTTATTTTAATATTACAACGTAGCATAAAATTATTAACCTTTTTAGTGTATCACATTATCATTATTAAATTTTTAATTAAAAAATATTATTTAAAATTTATCTTTAATTTTAAAATTAAAATTAAAAATGAAGAATTTTTTTTGCTAAACTACAACCTACTTTATACTACCCAATTTACTAAATTTCAATGTTAATATAAAATATTTGTGTGTCTATAAATAGCAGCTCATTCCTTCATTATTTCTTACGAATTCACTGAACTCTAGAGAGAGAAACTATAGAGAGAAACTATAGAGAGAGAGAAGAAAAGTATTCTGCTACTTAACTACTTCCTTATTTCAGCTCTTCTTTAAAACGGTAAGGGGTGTTATTCTTTCTTATTCATAAAGAGAACTGTTGTTATTTCATTTCTTATTATTCTGTAGGAATAACCTGTATACGCGGTCTATCCTATACTTGGTGACATTCTTTTATTATTCTGTTGGAACATCCTGTCTGTGTATTTTACACTGGACCTGGTTCCGTCTTTATTATTATTCTGTTGGAACATCCTGTGTGTGTGTTTTACATCGGACCTGATTCCGTCTTTATTATTATTCTGTTGGAATATCATGTCTGTGCGTTTTACGCCGGACCTGGTTCCATTATTTATTATTCTGTTGGAATAACCTGTCTGTGCGGTCTATCGCATGCATGGTGATTTCTTCTGTTATTCCATTCTTTATTATACTCAGTTGGTTAAGTTTTGACTTCTATACTCCATGAAATTTGTGGAATATCCTTGATAATTGTGTTTCATCCAGTATCTTTTCATGAAAATATTCTTCTAAGCATTCTTGAATTTTACTCCACAAAGCAGTATCATGTTGACAATTTGGATGTTGTTAATTCTTGGATAAATTAATTCTTGAACTTATTTTATTGAATTCTTATATCATTGTCATCATCCTCATGTTTATAAAATGTTGAAAGTCATCTGTGGCCTATAGTGCATAGATGGACTTGGTATGATTATGACTGGAGATTATTCGGTATAATCATGACCGTAATGTTAAAAATGATATGGTAAAAGTTCTTATTGGCCCGTAGTGCATTGATAGACAGTTGTTGGCATGATCATGACCATTAATGAATACACGAATATCCTTGGCCGTAGTGCACGGGTGATTCGATAATGTGGATTATTTTATTAAGCTGAGTCTCAGCGACAACAGTGCTGAAAAACCTTTTAAATCATAGAAGATAGTAGATTTTATTTTCTACTTGACTCTTTTAATGGATTGCTTGTTCCGTTGCAGTTAAACTTGATGTTCGTTATATTTTATCAATTTAACACTGTTGAAGGCTAATGATAATTTATTCTGCATTATCTTAGTCATAATATTTCTTACTGGGTTAGTTGAGCTCACCCTTTCTTTTACTGTTCTCTTCAGGAAATAAGAATATAGCTGGGACGAGTCGGGGAACGGAGTGATGGACCAGATGATAGTATTAGTAGTCCTCACTATTCTATGTAATAGTGTGATAATAATTGTAATGAGGACTCCTTTTGAGTATGGATACTCTCTAGAAGACAATATTTGTATTCAAATTCACAGTTTATATTTTGTTGTATTGTACACGACAGTTGCATTAGTAAGTTGTATTTGAATTCTGTACCATGTATCTGGCGACCCAAGATGGGTGATGTATACCTATTTTTGGGGGCGTCACAGTTGGTATCAGAGCTTAGGGATATGATCCCTGGCTAAGATGTGAGAATAGAACTAGGAGGGGAGAGACGGAGAATTCCTTCGCTAGTATAACCTACCTAAATTTATTTGTATGGTATTTAATTGGTCGGTCATAATATAAGGATAATATATGACATATCAATTAACTTTTGTTTTGTGGCAATATCTAAAAATGGCATCTGATTATTGATTCACCACATATCAATAATCAGGATAATATGCATCAGGAAGGTGACAATCCTCATGCAAACAACAACACTGACCATATGATGAATGATGGAATGTTCAGAAGCTTTATGCAGTTCATGCAACAGCAGGCGAGAACGGCTCTTGTCCAAAATGTAGGTGGAAACTCTGAAAACTCTCAGACGGTCATCGCTAAATAGTTCAAGGAGCTGGGACCACCGGAGTTTAAGGGAGAGCCAAAATCACTTATAGCAGAAACATGGATAAAGCAGATCACCAAGATATTTGATGTCTTGGGATGCTCCGAGGAGCAAAAGGTTCCCTTTGCCGCCTTTATGTTGCGAGGAGAGACAGATTACTAGTGGGAATCGATTAAGCGTACTCAACCTGCCGCACTGAAGATGTCTTGGGAGAAGTTCCAAGAGCTGTTCAATGACAAATACTTTCCCAAAAGTGTTCGTCACATGAAGGAGGTGGAGTTCATCAAATTGGAGCAGAATAATATGACCGTGTCGCAGTATGAGGCTAAATTTGCTGAGTTGTCCCGGTTTGCGTCCCACTTGATGGATAATGAAGAGCGAATGACGCGAATATTTTTGCGAGGTTCGAAACCTGAGATACGTCAACATCTTATTTCTCATAAACTGTGTTTGTATTCAGATGTTATTAATAGGGCTCAGTTAGTGGAGCGCGATAACGAGTCAACGCAACTGAAAGAGAGCAGTCGGCAAAATGATAATACCAGTGAGAGCAGTCATCGAAGCGGTGACAACAAGCGTGGAGGGAATCAACAGGCCAGAAATGGTAACCACTTCGGCGGTAATCAGGGCCAAAACAATAAGAATGGTCATTTCAAGAAGAGGAGATTCAACAATGATGGAAAGACGTCAGCACCAACACCCGTTGTTAAGGAAAGAGAACGACCACCTATCATATGTTTCAAATGCGGAGGGGAGGGGCACATCAGTCCAAACTGCGCGATGTCGTCTAAAGCATGTTATAATTGTGGAAGAGAAGGTCATTTAGCTCGATTTTGTCGTTTACCAAAAACAAGTTCAGCCAAGATGGAGACACCAAAGGCCGTCCCAGAAAAGTCAAAACCGGTAGTGCAAGGGAGAGCGTTTGTTGTGACCTCCCAGAAAGCCAAGAACCCGAATGAGGTCATCATGGGTAAGCTTATCATAAACTCTAACGAAGTCTATACTTTATTTGATACCGGTTCTACCCATTCTTTTATTTCTCCTACGTGCGCTCATCGATTAAATTTGACTCCGGAGAAATTAGACTTTGACTTAACTGTTGAAACTCTATTGGGAGAAACCTTCATTACATCCACGGTTTATTAGTCTAATTTGGTTCAAGTTGGTACCCACACATTACCTGTCGATCTTATTTCATTAAAAATGTAAGACCCCGAATTTTATGAAATAAAAGTATTCAATTTTTCTTATAATTACTATTCAGTAAATGGTTAAATTGATAAAAGTTTAAAGTTATGGGTGAAATATGAATTTTTTTCAAAATAAGCAAGTGGTTATAAAATAATCATTGTTGTCGGGGAATATTCGTTTGGTCGTGGAATATTTTTTCTGTCGGGGAATATTCGTATGACGGCGCAACCATTTGTGGGCCCCATAACAGAATAACTGTCGGGTGAAGAAAACGACAAATTTGAGTTTTTACAAATAACGGCGTAGTTGTTACCGTTAACACTGTTGGAATACCCGGTGGTTAAAATACAGTAATATGCGTTATTGCACAGTAGCACACGGTATTGCACAGTATTTTTGAAATTATTGATTCTTACGTAAGAAGGCACTACTCAATAATTGTTACAGTAATTACTGTTCAATATTTTATTTTATTGATTCAATAATTGCTACGTTGAAATTTTATATTATTGTTGTTCAATAATTGTTGCTGCATAGTATTTCCTATTATCAGATCAATAATTCATATTTTTTGAATAATATTATTAGATAACATTATTGGCAATGTCAAGAAAGTTCTGTCTAAGGAGAGGTTTGGTCATCTAATTACGCGTCAGTAAGGAAAAATCCTTATTGGAAAGCCCCCTCTTTCCTGGGAACGGCCTGGTTGTCATAAATGTGATTCTGTAATATTATTTGTGAATAATTAATTATTGATTCATATGATAAGAAAATATTTATTTTATGTGGATATAAATGAGGGATATATTTTTGTGGTTAAAAATGAAGGAGTTAATGTTGAGGTTTTTATCCGTATTTTTGTCGGAATGGAGGTATTAAAAATCAGGGTTTTTGAGATATTTTGCGGGGGTTATAATTTTTAATCCGACCGTTGGATCGTGGTAATTTTTGAATATGTTATACATATATAAGTTGAGTATATGTCCATAAATTTTGAACCGTTAAAAATGAACGTATGATTTATTACGAATTTTACGAGATGACTGGTTCAGAAATTGTTGAATTTTTGGAGTTTATCATTTTGGTAGAAAATTCTAGAATTGGTGGGCCCCACTTGTGGTTGGTGAAGAAATGTGCTGAATTATATTTCAAATGTGGTGGGTGAGAATAGTAGCAGGTAAAGCCATCAGGTTGCAGGTCAAACCTACCAAAATTTTCCTATAAATAGAGGGCTAAGTTAGAATTGAAAATCACACCAAAAACATAAGCTTTCTCTCTTTCTCTCTCTATATTATGAAGCATATTTTGTGAGTATTTAGATACTTTGAGAGTTTCTATTCATCAGTGCAAGTTTCTTTCAGCCTTATACCGATCAGAAGTACTGCTCTTTTGAGGTAAGGGATAGTAAGGGATTGTAAGGGATAGTAAGGGATTTTAAGGGTTGTTATGATCTTTAATTTCGTAATTTTTCTGACCTTCAAAAATTCTGAAAAAATTTGAAATAATATTTTGATGAGTTTTATTGATTGTGTCGGGGTTACTATTCATGAGTTACGAATATTACTCTTGAGATTAAAACTATATGTTGATCATATTATTTTTATCATCATATATAACATTTTTATAACCCTGATGTTGAAATTCTCTTTCACTGGAGTGTAAAGATGGGTAGATTATTGGTATGATCATGACTAGGGTTCTCTTTGGCCTGTAGTGCAAAGTTGAATTGTGACTGGTATGATCATGACCATTGAATTTATAATTGAATATCTTAAGCTTAAGTGCAAAGGTGAATTGATCAACATGGTTATAATTATTGTTTATATAAATTCTGAAATGATTATATATTTCTTTGAGATATGAATATATTTGGCCTGTAGTGCAAATATGAATTGTTGATGAATATCTTTGGCCTGTAGTGCAAAGATGAACTGTTGTTGAATATCTTTGGCCTGTAGTGCAAAGATGAACTGTTGTTGAATATCTTTGGCCCGTAGTGCAAAGATGGTTTGTTGATGAATATCTTTGGCCCGTAGTGCAAAGATGGATTTGTTAGTATGATTATAAACAGAAATTGTGATTTGGTATAACCATGATCTTTGATGTTTCAGGTAAAGACAGGTGATGAAAATATTCTTCGTCCTGGGTGCGAAGAAAAATTTATAGTCACAATTATGATTATGAGTTATTCATATGATTGTGGAAAGGAACTGTTGAGTGATGTTACATGGATAAAATATTGTTGGTGGATTTTTAACATGGAGAAGATAATAGACTTTATAGTCTATTTAACTCTTCTAATGGATTGCTCGTTCCGCTGCAACTATGGTTGAAATTTTTATCATTTACCATATGTTCTAAATCTCTGATTTATTGTTGATGAAGGCTATTGATAATTGAATTATCTTTAGTCATGATATTCTTTACTGAGCTAGTTGTGCTCACCCTTTTGCTTCACAATTCCTTTCAGGTAATAAGAGTGTAGCTGGGTCGAGCGAGGGTAACGGGGAAATAGAACGGTGGTCTCTAGCTGTGGATGTTCTCCCGAAGCAGTATAGAAAAGTTCGTTTAGTAGTTATATTTGGTGAATCCAATAGGGTAAGGTGTACCCAACGTTGGAAGGGTGGTTTGCCACTATCATACAAGATGTCTAACGACATACAACCTCGTGTCATCATAAGACAGGGATGTGCTCATCCACTTGCTGAGTATATATACGAGCACTACCTATATAATCTTGGTGTTTGTTTAAAGTATAATTCTCAATTAGAGATAGTAGAGATAATGATATGTCAAGAGAAGACTCACCATTGGGAAGAATATGATAGTAATCTTCTCGTTTTTCTTTGGGGTCTATTGGGTAAACCAAGGATAATTCTGTGGCCATATGATATCTATCATAACCTAGATGCATGGCCTCCCATGTACGAAGGTTTCCTTGAGCACTTCCCAAAGATTCTAATTTCTAAAACAATTTTTGACTATACCTTTATGTAAGGTGTCATTGTGAGGTGATGTCCACGGTTGGAACATGAGTCACATTTGGTATATATTTGTATCCAAACTCACAGCATATGTGTTGTTGTATTTTGCACGACAATTGTTGTAATAAAGTTATAGTTGTTTTCTGTACCATGTATTTGGCGACTCAGAATAGGTTGGATGGAATGGATCTATT
Source organism: Panax notoginseng (assembly GCA_016801055.1). Classification (NCBI taxonomy): domain Eukaryota; kingdom Viridiplantae; phylum Streptophyta; class Magnoliopsida; order Apiales; family Araliaceae; genus Panax; species Panax notoginseng. Next base: position 5,953,805 of record CM029013.1, read on the forward strand.
TTGGGGTCATCATAGTTGGTATCAGAGCTTAGGGATATGATCTCTGGTGGAGATCGGGGAATAGGACTAGGAGGGGAGAGATGAGTAAATCCTTCGCTAGTGTGTCCTGCCTAAGCTTATTTGTTGGTCAGTCATAATATCGGGATATTATGTGATATGTTAATTTGTTCAATGAACCCTTGTTTTGAAGCTGTATTCTAGAATGATATCTGAAATACAGGAGATGAGCAATGGAGAAATCATGATGACAGGGAAGATGGAATCTGAAATGAAAGCAATGTATTCTCAACTCTTTGAAATACCAGGTACGTAAATTTCGGGGACGAAATTTCATAAAGGAGGGGAGATTGTAAGACCCCGAATTTTATGAAATAAAAGTATTCAATTTTTCTTATAATTACTATTCAGTAAATGGTTAAATTGATAAAAGTTTAAAGTTATGGGTGAAATATGAATTTTTTTCAAAATAAGCAAGTGGTTATAAAATAATCATTGTTGTCGGGGAATATTCGTTTGGTCGTGGAATATTTTTTCTGTCGGGGAATATTCGTATGACGGCGCAACCATTTGTGGGCCCCATAACAGAATAACTGTCGGGTGAAGAAAACGACAAATTTGAGTTGAATCATGTCACCATCAAAAACAGGTACCCATTGCCACATATTGATGACCTGTTTGACCAGTTGCAAGGAGCACAATTCTTTTCAAAGATCGATCTTCGTTCTGGATATCATCAGCTGAAGGTTAGAACTGAGGATATTCCAAAGACGACTTTCAGAACTCGGTACGGGCATTATGAGTTCCTAGTCATGTCCTTTGGATTGACTAATGCTCCTGCTGCCTTCATGGATATGATGAACCGGGTATTCAAGGAATATTTGGATCACTTTGTGGTCGTCTTTATTGATGACATCCTTATTTATTCCAAAAGTCGTGAAGATCATGAGCAACACTTGAGGCTGGTACTCCAAAAGCTTAGTGAATACAAGCTTTATGCCAAGTTGAAGAAATGCGAGTTCTGGCTGGAGGAGGTAGCATTCCTTGGGCACGTAGTATCAAGTCGTGGAATATCGGTTGACCCGGCAAAGATTGAAGCTATTCAAAGTTGGGAGCAACCTAAATCAGTGACTGAAGTACGTAGCTTTCTTGGTTTAGCTGGTTATTATCGGAGATTCGTGGAAGGATTTTCTCGAATCGCTACTCCATTAACTCAGCTGACTCGGAAAGATACAAAGTTCGGTTGGAGCGAAGAATGTGAGAAGAGTTTTCAAGAACTCAAGAGGAGACTCATTTCAGCACCTATTCTAACAATACCATTTGGCTCGGAGGGATTTGTCATCTACAGTGATGCTTCGAGCAAAGGGTTGGGATGCATTTCCATGCAACATTGAAAAGTCATAGCCTATGCATCAAGACAACTCAAGGAATATGAGAGGAATTATCCTACTCATGATCTAGAGTTGGCAGCTGTTGTCTTTGCACTTAAAATTTGGAGGCATTACTTGTATGGGAAGAAGGTGGAGATCTTTACGGATCATAAAAGCCTCAAATATTTCTTCACTCAAAAGGAACTCAACATGCGACAACGACGTTGGCTTGAACTGTTGAAAGATTATGATCATACCATTCAATACCATCCTGGGAAAGCGAGCGTGGTAGCTGACGCATTGAGTAGAAGATCATATGCAAGTACGAGTGCGATATTGTCAACACAAAGGCCCATTTTGTGTGACTTGCAAAGGATGAAGATAGAGTTAAAGACTTCAGAGACCCATGTGATGATGGCGAATATACGAGTAGAACCAACTTTAATCGATAAAGTTAAAGCTGCTCAAGCTACAGACCTGGAGCTGATGCATATGAGAAAGAAAGTGCAAGAAGGTGTTATGCCGGAAGCAAGAATCGATGAAGAAGGAATACTTCGAGTCAACTCCAGACTTTGTGTTCCTAACAACTGTGACGCCCCCAAAATAGGTATACAACACCCATTCTGAGTCGCCAAAATACATGGTACAGAAACAACTACATCTTTACTGTTACAACATAAGAACTGTGAGTTTAAATACAAATATTGTCATCTAGACAATATCCACACTCAAATAAGTCCTCATTACACTTATTGATATATTATTTCACAAAAATGGTGAGGACTACTAAAATAACTTCTAGAACCATCATTCCATACCCCGACTAGTACTCGCTACATTCTCGCCTCCTGAGAAAAATAGAACAAAAAGGAAAAGGGTGAGCTCAACTAGCCCAGTAAAGAGCAATATGGCGAAGATAATACAGAAAAAATTATCGTTAGTCTTCAACAGGGAAAAATCTAATAGAATACAATAGACAACAAGTTTTAAATCAATAACTGCAGCGAAAACAACAAACCATTAGAAGAGTCAAGTAGAGAATGAGTTCTACTATCTTCTAAGATTTAAAAGTCCATCATCAATATTTTATCCCTGTAACAACAATCAATAACCATCTTTAATCAAATATTCATCTTTGCACTACAGGCCAAAGATATTCATTTGTATCACCAGTCGGTCATGTTCATCTCAACACCTGTTCATCTTTGCACTACGGGCCAAAGATATTCATCAGTTAATCATTCATCTTTGCGCTACAGGCCAAAGATATTCAGTAATATCATCATCTAGGACTGAGGATGATGAAAAATATCTTAAAGAAAACGAATCCAGTGAAACAAAATAACAAATATTAAGGATTCGTATTTCGATTTATCCATGTCCAAAAATACCTTATAATTATTCATAGTGAAGTAAAATTCAAGAATGATCACAATCAAAGCTAGTACCCAAAATAGATATTTTGGACGAAAAGAAGAAAATTTTATTTTTCGGTGAATAGTAACTCGTGAATAGTAACCCCGACGTGAAAAGTTCCAAATTTAATAAAAATTTCCAACCAATATTTCGGCATAATGATATTGAAGAAATAATATCATTTTCGAATAAAATAACATCCCTTACCTCGTAAAGACAGTACTTCTGGTCGGAATACCGGTATAAGGCTGAAAGAAACTTCCTCTGATGAATAGAAACTCTCAAAGTATCTAAATACTCATAAAATACACTCAATAATCTAGAGAGAGAAAGAGAGAAAACTTGTTTCTGGTGTGATTTTCAATTCTAACTTACCCCTCTATTTATAGGAAAATGTTAGCACGCCGAAGTTGACTTAACCTGCAACCTGATGGCTTTACCTGCTACTATTCAAGCCTACCATATTTGAATAAAAATCTCAGCACATTTCTTCACCAACCAAGAGTGGGGCCCACCAATTTTAGAATTTTCTACCAAAATGATAAACTCCGAAAATTCAACAATTCCTGAACTAGTCATCTCGTAAAATTCATAATAAATCATACGTTCATTTTTAATGGTTCAAAATTTATGGACATATACTCAACTTATATATGTATAACATATCCAAAAATTATCACGATCCAACGGTCGGATTAAAAATTATAACCCCCGCAAAATATCTCAAAAATCTTGATTTTTAATACCTCCATTCCGACAAAAATACTGATAAAAATCTCAACATTAACTCCTTCATTCTTAACCACAAAAATATATCCCTCATTTATATCCACATAAAATAAATATTTCCTTATCATATGAATCAATAATTAATTATTCACAAATAATATTACAGAATCACATTTATGACAATCAGGCCGTTTCCAGGAAAGAGGGGGCTTTTCAATAAGGATTTTTCCTTACTGGCGCGCAATTAGATGACCAAACCTCTCCTTAGACAGAACTTTCTAGACATTGCCAATAATATTATCTAATAATATTATTCAAATAATATGAATTATTGATCTGATAATGGGAAATACTGTGTAGTGACAATTATTGAAACAACCGTAATATAAAATATCAACGCAGCAATTATTGAATCAATAAAATAAAATACTGAATAGTAATTACTGTAACCATTATTGAGTAGTGCGTTCTTACGTAAGAATCAATAATTGGTGCAATACAGTGTGCTACTGTGCAACAACGCGTATTATTGTGTTTTAACCACCGGATATTCCAACAGTATTAACGGTAACAACTACGCCGTTATTTATAAACAACTTATACTTGTCGTTTTCGTCATCCAATCGCTTTCCGTTATGGGGCCCACAAAAGACTGCGCCGTCGTACGAATATTCCCCGACAGGAAGAATATTCCACGAACAAACGAATATTCCCCGACAATAATGAATATTTTATAACCACCTGCTTATTTAAAATATTTGGGCATTTTACCCATAACTAACCTCATTAATCAATTTAATCCTTACTATTTCAAAATAATAAATAGAGTGAATTTAAATTTTATTTATTAATAATTTGGGGTCTTACAATAACCCTGGTTTAAAGTATGAAATCATGATGGAGGCGCACAACACACCGTTTGCAATCCATCCTGGAAGTACCAAAATGTATCATGATCTTCGTCATACATTTTAGTGGAGCAATATGAAAAGAGAGATAGCGATGTTTATCTCAAGGTGTCTAACTTGTCAACGAGTCAAAGCGGAGCATCAAGTACCAAAAGGTCTATTGCAACTACTTGAAATTTCAGAATGGAAGTGAGAGCACATTACCATGGATTTCATTACCGGTCTTCCTAAGGTTTCCCATGGTATAGATGCGATTTGGGTCATTGTTGATAGATTGACCAAGTCTGCTCATTTCTTACCGATACGAGAAACTTATACACTTGAACGTCTTGCTCGTATGTACATAAACGAGATTGTAAGACTGCATGGTATGCCAGTATCCATAGTTTCTGATCGAGACCCAAGATTCACTTCACGATTTTAGGTTAGTTTACAAAAAGCTATGGGCACAGATTTACGATTTAGTTCGGCATATCATCCTCAGACGGACGGACAATCAGAGAGGACTATTCAAACTCTAGAAGATTTATTAAGACTCTGTGTCTTTGACTTCAAGGGAAGTTGGGACAAGTTCTTACCATTGGTGGAGTTTTCCTACAACAACAGTTATCAAGCAAGTATTGGCATGGCTCCATTCGAAGCATTGTATGGAAGAAAATGTCGTTCTCCAGTATGCTGGGATGAGGTGGGTGAAGCAACGTTGTTGGGACCGGAGTTGGTACGTATGACTACAGAAAAGATTCAAACGATCCGACAACGTATAAAAACCTCACAAGATCGACAAAAGAGTTATGTTGATCTTCATCGAAAGGACGTGGAATTTGATATAGGAGATCATGTGTTCTTACGTGTTGCTCCATGGAAAGGAGTTACGAAATTTGGAAAGAGTGGAAAGCTAAATCCTCGATCCATCGATCCATTTTTAATCCTCGATCGAGTAAGAACTGTGGCTTATAGACTCGCTTTACCGCCAAGTATGTCTCGTGTTCATAACGTTTTTCACAATATCCATGTTACGTAAATATGTGGAAGACCCGAACCACATTATTGAGTTAGAACCGGACGAAATAGCAGAAGATTTGACGTATGAAGAAGTTCCTGTTCAAATCTTGGATAAGAAGGAACATATTCTACGCTCCATGGTTATACCTCAAGTCAAAGTTTTGTGGAGAAATCACGATGTTGAGGAAAGGACTTGGGAGTTAGAATCTGAAATGAAATCAAGGTATCCTTACCTCTTCGACATACCAGGTACGTACCCTAATTTCGAGGGCGAAATTTCATAAGAAGGGGAGGTTGTAAGACCCCAACTTTTATAAATAAAGATGAATTTTCTATAAATATTATTTTTGAATATTATGGAGTTAATTTGATATAATGTTATAGTTGTGGGTAATATTTATAAATTTTATAAAGTACGTAAGTTGTTATATAATATTCGATTGGTCGAAAAATATTCGTTTTAACAGGGAATATTCGTACAACGACACAATCATTGGTGGACTCCACAACGAAATTATTGTAGGATTGAGAAAACGACAAAAATATTTTATTAAAAATAACGGCGAAAGTTTTACCATTGATACTGTTGAACTACTCGGTAGTAAAAGTACAGTAATACGTATGGTTGCATAGTAGCACACGGTATTGATTATTAATGCTTATGTGAGAAGTCACTCAGTTTGATTCAATTATTGTCAGTTAATAATATGAATTATTTAGCGATAATGAAGTTTTATTTTATTCGTATTATTAACGTAATAAAACAGAAACATCTTTTTATATAAAACAGAATACTTTATTAAAGTTATTCTATAAATAGAATATATTATATTTTATTTAAAAGATTTTTCTTTAAATATGGACCATCAGATTAAAGTAATCAATCTGGACCGTTCATGGATTAGTTAATATGCATTCTATTTTTTTATAAACAGCAGCTCATTCCTTCATTATTTCTTACGAATTCACTGAACTCTAGAGAGAGAAACTATAGAGAGAGAAGAAAAGTATTCTGCTACTTAACTACTTCCTTATTTCAGCTCTTCTTTAAAACGGTAAGGGGTATTATTCTTTCTTATTCATAAAGAGAACTGTTGTTATTTCATTTCTTATTATTCTGTTGGAATAACCTGTATACGCGGTCTACCCTATACTTGGTGACATTCTTTTATTATTCTGTTGGAACATCCTGTCTGTGTGTTTTACACCGGACCTGGTTCCGTCTTTATTATTATTCTGTTGGAACATCCTGTCTATGTATTTTACACCGGACCTGGTTCCGTCTTTATTATTATTCTGTTGGAATATCCTGTCTGTGCGTTTTACGCCGGACCTGGTTCCATTATTTATTATTCTGTTGGAATAACCTGTCTGTGCGGTCTATCGCATGCATGGTGATTTCTTTTGTTATTTCAATCTTTATTATACTCAGTTGGTTAAGTTTTGACTTCTATACTCCATGAAATTTGTGGAATATCCTTGATAATTGTGTTTCATCCAGTATCTTTTCATGAAAATATTCTTCTAAGCATTCTTAAATTTTACTCCACAAAGCAGTATCATGTTGACAATTTGGACGTTGTTAATTCTTGGATAAATTAATTCTTGAATTTGTTTTATTGAATTCTTATATCATTGTCATCATCCTCATGTTTATAAAATGTTGAAAGTCATCTGTGGCCTGTAGTGCATAGATGGACTTGGTATGATTATGACCAGGGATTATTCGGTATAATCATGACCGTAATGTTACAAATGATGTGGTAAAAGTTCTCATTGGCTCGTAGTGCATTGATGGACAGTTGTTGGCATGATCATGACCATTAATGAATACACGAATATCCTTGGCCGTAGTGCAGGGGTGATTCGATGATGTGGATTATTTTATTAAGCTGAGTCTCAGCGACAACAGTGCTGAAAAACCTTTTAAATCATAGAAGATATTAGATTTTATTTTCTACTTGACTCTTTTAATGGATTGCTTGTTCCGTTGCAGTTAAACTTGATGTTCGTTATATTTTATCAGTTTAACACTGTTGAAGGCTAATGATAATTTATTCTGCATTATGTTAGTTATAATATTTCTTACTGGGCTAGTTGAGCTTACCCTTTCTTTCACTGTTCTCTTCAGGAAATGAGAATATAGCTGGGACGAGTCGGGAAACGGAGTTATGGACCAGATGATTGTATTAGTAGTCCTCAATATTCTATGTAATAGTGTGATAATAATTGTAATGAGGACTCCTTTTGAGTATGAATACTCTCTAGAAGATAATATTTGTATTCAAACTCACAGTTTATATTTTGTCGTATTGTACACGACAGTTGTATTAGTAAGTTGTATTTAAATTCTGTACCATGTATCTGGCGACCCAAGATGGGTGATGTATACCTATTTTTGGGGGCGTCACAATTATGTTGATTCTGACTTTTCAAAAAAAAATAAAAGAAATAAAATTACATTTTAGAGTCAAAAGGCTGTGTTATGCCTCCTTAGGTGGATGTTTATTTTCTCTGGTGTCTAAAAGCATGAAAAAAATTAAATTTTTTTATATTGTTATTACTTCTATTGCTCATATTCTTAAGCTAACAAAATTTATATTTGCTTGATGTTTCTTATTTTACTACTACTTCAATTATATCGAGTAATTGAGCCAGCTGGAATTTACCCATTTTTTTGAATTTGTTTGAATACATATGATTTGAAATTGTAAATTCTTGTTGTTTTTCATCTTCTGTATTTTTTGATCTGAGTTGGAGGAAAACAATTATTTTTAAAATTTTTTGACTTGAGATTATATGCTTTTATTGACATGTCCCTGTTAGAGCCCTTGTCATTTTTGCCTAAATGGTCAAAGTAAGACTACAAATTTACATTCTCTCATTCTATTTCCTATTTCCTTTATTTGAAAAAGTTTTTTGTGGGTGACCTCATCTGTTGACCTCACTGTGTGCTGTTGTGTCTTCCTTTTGGATGGATGTGTTTTGTCTTTAGTCGTTTTAAAAAATTTTGTTTCTGCATGTCCTTTTATAGTTGTTTACCATTATTTGATTGATCTAATGAAGGAAGCTACATGGGTCATCCATATATATATGGATGAAAATTCATAAATATTTGATCATGCAATCTGTTACATTAGCAAGTTGTAAAATTGACTATATAACTTAACCATTAGTCATTCGTCATCTTATTTATTTGACCTCTCCCTCTCTCTCTCTCTCTTATTTGTCTTGGTTCTTCATTTTTAAATTTCGTTGCTGAGCTAATCCTAAATTTATATGACAACCTGCAATCAGTTTTTGTATCAAGTTACGGCTCTGTGAAATTGTATACCCATCTACGTGCGACAAAAAAAAATTGTTATAACAAGCAAACAATAATTTTTAATTGTCAAGTTACTAATTAAAAAGTTACAATCAATCAAAAAGGGTTATAAATAATAAAAATAAATCTTAAAATATAGTTAGACTTATTTTAAATTTATGAGAATTTGACTATTAAAGTTGGATATTCTTTATTTATTCATTGAAATTTGTCTTCATAAGAATTTTTATTTAAATATTTTGTAGAGTATGTATGAAAAGTGCAAGTGTGTTAAGAATTAGTTTAGGCTTTTAGTTTAGTGTGTGTCCATATTCAATGCTTTATTTTTTTCTGTTTATGATTTATTTTTATTTTTATTTGAATTATACAGTGCCTTCAGGCACGGGTTATCGCTAGTATATACTTCCAATATTTTTACATTTTTTTTTCCTTATATAATTCTCTATTTTAATCCCTATATATGATTTGACTTCTCAAAGTGAGAATCAAAAGAGCGTTTTCTATTTATATAAAATGACATTTCACACCCTATTTATAGCGATTTTATGTTGGTTAAAAGATCTTATCTCACTTAATTACTGATTTGAGTATGTCTATCAAATTCTCTCATTTTTATTTTTTAAACAGAAGATTTAGAGAAGAAAAAAAACTATAAAAAAATTAAAAATCAGTCAAAATTTGATTTTGATCATTTTTATAAAAAATATTACTACTAATTATAAATTTCATTATTTTATAATTAAAATAATGTTATTTTAGTTCTCATAAACACATAATGATCGTTGCACATTTCAATTTTAGTAATATCTATTTTTAAATTAAGATAATTGTAATTTTTAAATTCAAACAACAATTACTTTTAAATAAAAAATAGTTACAACGTTCAAAAATTTAATTGTTGGAACTTTCAAATTTTAACTTTTAAATTTTAAATTTTAAAATTTAATATTTAAAGAATCAATATAAGGAACATGTTGGGTACATAGTGAAAAAATTGAATCCTTATCCTACAGAATGACCCAAAAGTACTGCAGAATAAGGATAGAGATAAAAAAACTGTTGTAAATGCTTCTCTTTTACCATCCATCAGTGAAACGATCAAATTTATATCTTTAATTGTATTTACGGTGAAAGTAATTTTGTATTTTTTTAGTAAGAACTTATGCAACCTAAAGGGATAATGACATAATCTTTTATAGGAAAAATGGTGGGAAAAAAACAAACAAACCCCATCAGGTAGTAAGTAACCTGTAACTCTGAACTTTTAGACGAGGGAAAAAAAATAGATTACAACAAGCAGGAAAAAAAATGGACGACGCAAATAGAGGGAAAGGGTTTAGAAAGATAAGCTATACTAGAAAATTGTTTTTTTTTGAGATTATTGATATTGATATATTATGAGGAAAGAGAAAATTAAGAAAAGGAGTGTGAAAGAAGATGAGTAAAAGTTTTTTAGATATACGTAAGAATTAAAGAAATAATTATTTAATATTAAATATAATATCAATTATATATACTAACTTTTATCATATTTATTTATATTGTTTTATGAAAAGTAATTTCAATACGATTATGACTTAGAAAAAATAAAATTATTTAAAACATGATATATATTATGGGACGTATTTAATAACAATTTTAGTAAGAAGTAAAGAGTTTCTTAACTCATTTACCACTGTTTCTAAAAGTACATCTATAAAAGAATGGAGGGAGGGAGTAGTAATTATAAACCGATTATGTGTTTGGCACAATTGACCGTGAGCTTCCATCCCATACTATCCATTCCTAACTCAAATTATATAACCCCAAATAAATAAATTGAAGTATTTGATTCAAATAAAGAAACAAAGTCCATTATAATAAGGAAGAACTTTTCAAGTTGCAGTATCCACAAACACCATTACATCCAATCAAAACCCACCACCATTCACCGTCTCTCTCTCTCCCCCCTGTTTTTCCCCTGTGGATCTCTGTTTCTCTCTCTTCAAACATTTTAGCAAAAATTAGATTCATTCCTTGAAGCTTGCTAGTTTTGCTTTTCCATTCTCATCATCATCTTTTTTTTTTCCCTCCTCCTTGCTTCTCTCTTTTCCTTCCTTGGTCAGACATCAACGAAAAGGAAAGAAAGCACAAAACTTTTCCCCACTTTTTCTTCACAAAGTCCCAAGTCCTTAGAAATTCAGCACTATTTTCTCACTTGGGTTTCCATTTCCATCTTTTGGGTTGTCCCTGCACTCTCCAGGTTCTTCATGTACTCTCTCCTCTTTCCTAATTGGGATATCAAGAGGTAGAAGCTCAAGAAAAACAGTTATTCCTTCCTTGATTTCCAGTTACAAGCTCACTTTCTGTTTCATATTCTAGCTACTCTTTCTGGGTTTTAACTCTTTTTTCCATTTCAAATCCCAAAAAGTTCAATGGATTTTTATGTTTGTGAGGGGTTTTTTTCTTAGGGTTTTAGATTTAGCATTTTAGCTACTTTATTTTTTAAAATTATTTTGGAAAATTTTCTTTGATTTTGGAAAGTTGGGTTCTTTTTAGATTCCTCAGTGGGGTGGCCATAAAAAAGTTATTCTGATTCCTTGCAAAATGCTCCTTGATATAACATTGATATTGCCATTGTAAAATCTCCAGCTCTTTACATTTCATCTCAGTGGGTTCTCCCTCTTTGCTCTGTTTTTCCCCCACCAAAATCCCATCTTTCAGGACAATTCACACATGAAAAATTGTCAATCATACTAAAAGTTTTTAGCTTTTCTTGAAGATAAACTTCAATTATTTGATGAGATTTGGGATGGAGATTTTGTCACCATCCTCTTATTTTTCCAACTCAAGCTGGTTACTTGAAGAAAGCAAGAGCACTAGATGGACTCCAGAGGAGAACAAATTGTTTGAGAATGCTCTCGCTAGATTCGATAAGGATACGCCGGATCGATGGCAAAAAGTTGCAGCCATGGTTCCGGGGAAAACTGTGGCAGATGTGAGGAGGCAATATAAAGAATTGGAAGATGATGTGAGCAGTATAGAAGCAGGGTTGATTCCAATTCCTGGATACTGTGCATCTCCTTTTACCTTAGAATGGGGAAATACTCATGGTTTTGATGGATTTAAGGCTTCATATGATGCTGGTGGGAAAAGATCCTCTGCCAATCGGCCTTCTGATCAAGAAAGGAAGAAGGGTGTTCCATGGACAGAAGAAGAGCACAAGTAAGTTTCCCTTTAAATATCATGGTCTTTATAAAATTTTTGTGTGCCTTAAATTTGATTTTTTTTTTTTTTTTTTGTGTTTTTTATTTGGGAAATGGGTAGCTTATCTTTGAATGCATAGAGGGATAAATGTGCTACGAGTTGGGAGAAATGACAGAGGTCTTGATTGGTGTCGCGTTGGTTCAAATCCCCTACGATTGGGCTAGGTTCGAGTAATTATTCGTGAATCTCATAATAATGGCTTGGAAAGGATTGCGTTTGACAGGACAAGGGAACAATAGCTATTCTAGTCATTTTCTTTTATCAATTTAGATTAGGTTATTATATGCTCCCTGGTTCCGCAAAGAGTCCTATTTCTAAAAACTTTGTGAATATAGTATAACCTGATATAATGTCCCAAACTATAATCACACAATTTCATTATAAAATATGAATGGAAAATATATCCTTAAAATTTGCGACTAAAACCATTTCTGTGGGACAATATTTTTAAATTTCTTTTTTTTTTTCCTTTTGCTAAGCAGGTCATTTTCTACTTTAGATGTTAACTTTCTTTTTCTTTTTCTTTTTTTGTGCTAAATTGTGAGTATAATAAAAAAGAACAAAGATTCAAAAACAAGGGGTATAGTTTAGCCTGCGAGGAAGCTATAACAGCCACATCAGAGACAAAACCGATGGCAAAAGACTATAACAACCAAATCCGAAGATATGGACCAATTTTTTGAACAAAATACAATCTACATTTCACAATTTTAATACGAGGATATACAGTCTTAACTTTCAAATTGACTTGATCATTGACACAAGTTTTGGTTAATTAATTCATAACAGGCTGTTTCTTTTGGGGCTCAAAAAGTATGGGAAAGGGGACTGGAGAAACATCTCTCGTAATTATGTGATCACTAGAACACCAACCCAAGTTGCTAGCCATGCTCAGAAGTACTTTATCAGGCAGCATTCGGGTGGGAAAGATAAGAGAAGAGCAAGCATTCATGATATAACAACAGTCAATCTCAATGACAATCAAACTCCTTCACCAGACAACAAAAGAACTCCGTCATCGCATCAGTCTAACCCGCTTTCCCAGCTGCCAATTTCCACACCCATGGCTCGAACACATGTCCAGTGGAACCAGCCAAACAATGGAGCAGCAGCCATGGCTTTTAACCAAACAAATGGAAATATGTACATGGCTCCTCCTTACGGGGTAAATTTCTATGGACTTAAAGTGCAGGGTCATAATTTGCAAAGAGCAAGTATGCATGAATCTAACATGGGACCACAAAGTATGGTTTTTCAGATGCAATCAGGGCTGCATTATCCTCATGGATGAAATGTTGTTCTGAAAACTCTCAATGGCTCCGAAACACCTTACCTTTGATCAGTTCAGTTCAATAGAGTAGCTATTTTTGTGCTTTATGGTGTTTCTTGTGTATATGTCATGTTAGCATTTGAGTTTGTAGCTAGTAATTCAACTCGAAGGGAATTGGATCTCGTGTTGCTTTTAACTTTGAAATTTTAAGATGGCAACGCTCATTCTCGTTACAAGTTTACTTTTTAAAGAAAAATCTATCAGAAAAAGATTATCTTCAGAAGCATTCAACATTGAGCATTTTGGTGATTGTTAGGAATGTGGAGTCTTAGGAATTGACTTAACGGGCATCAGCAAGATAAGTGACTTCAATAATTAGTTGAAATCTTTGTATGTTTGATGGATCTATAGTTCTATACATAATTTATGTATTTTTTGATGAGAACAAAGGGTATATGGGAATCTAGTATATAACCTATCATATCTGGATTTTTTTATTATTTAAAAAAATCACCATTTATGTCTAATTTCAGTAAAGAATACTCATGTTGCGCCTTTTTCAACAGTTAAATCATTGTACTTGCATAGATTTCTTTAAAATATACCTTTTGATCAACTTCATAGTGATTGCCACAAGTTGTTCAACTAATCAGACATTAAGAATGAAATCTATTGGAAGGAATGGTCTAAAATTTCAGTTTTGTGTACCTTTTATGCCTGCCATTTCAACTTGAACCAAGTCTTATTCAATGATGATATCCAATTGGATCATGCACTCTCTTTTGGAGTTCCATAGCTTTTTATTGCTTACTTTACTCTTATTTACAATCATTTTCAGCCAAGGTGATTACCAAAATTGATCACTAAAATGCGCCATGTTAACCATTCTTGGTCTGCAGACCTTAGTTGAAGCTGAATCTGCATTACACTTTGATAAGCATCATAAGCTGAGATTCCTCTTGCTTTTTCTCCTATATAAACTTTCTTCTCTTCCGATCTGTCTATTCAAGATCTTCTTGAGAAACATGAAGATCGAATCCGGTTTTAAATTCATGGTAAGTTGATCAATTGACCAATACAGTACTGACACGCAGTGAGAGATCACCTCCCGACCTGTATGTCGACACTGTATTGGTCAATTGACCAAAGTTAATTTCATGCTAACCACTCCCACGAAGATCCTACATATAGGAAAACTGGTTAATGATTAAACTAATAAGACAATTATAGACAAAGTAAGATTCACGCTTGTAATATATGATTATTTGGTCTAATCCCCTAAGATTCTTCCCTCCCAGAACCAATTTTGTCAATTGTGGTGAGAGTGTTACAAGAAAGTAGTAGTGCTTTCAATTAGTTCATCCAAAAGGAATCATGGCTTCTTGATTTCGAATGTACCATCTCAACCAAGAAGGAAAAAAAATATACTCAATTTGGTTTCACTGTTCTGTATTATGGAGTAGGGCTGACAATATTGATCATAAAGACAAATTTCTTAGCTTTTCACTTGAGGGAACAGTCGATAATTAGTGCATAAATGGCCTTAAGAGTTTCGTATTTTGGTAAAGTTTATTGATCTTCATATTCATCTCTTTCATATGTGACAAAATTCATCGTGATCTATTATATATTTTACAAATCGAGAAACTGTGTGTGTTGTGATTGCGCAGATACAATCATTTTCTCTTCTAGTTTAATTAATTACTCAGCGTATGTATGTCATTTTACAATATATATATATATATATATATATATATATATATATATATATATATATATATATATATATATACAGAAATGATAAGTAAGGGATCCCTTACTTTCTTAAAATAAGGGACTTTTTTTTTTTGCTTTTTTTTTGCTTTTTTTTTTAAAACAACTAAAAAAAAGTTTAATATTTTATGGAACTGAAATTTTTCCATAATACAATGTTTTGGGCGTGTTTTAAATACCTATACCAAAAAGTGGTGGTACAGTCTGCCCAGACTGTACATACATATTTTGTTATGCGTACCCAAATCACACTCAAAACACTGTATTATGAAAAAATTTCAATTCCATAAAATATTAAACTTTTTTTTTAGTTGTTTTAAAAAAAAAAGTAAAAAAAAAAAGTCCCTTATTTTAATAAAGTAAGGGATCCCTTACCTGATTATGACCCTATATATATAAGACACGTAGTCGTTTATTGAAATGACATAAATATAGTAAATTAAAATACATATATCTACATGCATTACACAGTTACTGCACCTCTAGTGTCACACTCATGAATGACAAGTTAGGTAAATTCCGAGTCTCTCTAGTACTGCACTTGGCTTATGTATGAATTCCAACAACTAATGATTATTAATTTGATCATTCTCCAGAGTTGGTACTCAAAAAAAAGTATAACAAAGATGGCAAACCTCAATTTGTTTAAATTACAACCATCCAATTTTAACCATTCTTCCACTTATTTATGCATTCTCTTCACAAAATTAAAGCATCATATCACTTTGCATATAGCTAGCATATTCACTCGCCCTCGCCCTCGCCCTCGCCCTCGCCCTCCCCTCCCCCTCCCCCTCCCCCTCCCCCTCGAGCAAATAATTAATTGAAGAGATAAACGTTCATTTCAAGTAGTTTTTTTTTAAAAAAAAATCTAATGGTAGTTGACAAGTCACAAAACTAACCACTACCCTTTACATAAGCGCATGCAGCAGCATATTAGCAAGTTGCACAGTAAAGTATATCTCACCTAGCCTACCTTTATTCTAATTTTTTGATCTACCAAATAACTGTACGTAGCTAGCTACTTGTAACAATCATCTACATAACACCACAACTTTGACACCTTTCGGTTTGTCTAATCTATTTCTACAACTTACTCTTATTCTTTTTCCTCAGGAGAATTGATTAAGATGAATCTAATCATATGCTTAATCCACCAATTAAAGGAATATATATATATATATATATATATATATATATATATATATATATATATATATATATATATATATAGTGGAAATGAAACTTACAGAGTTGAGGAATATATATTAATAATTGTTTTATATATTCCTCCAACCGACTAGCTCGAATGGCCTGGCGGTGGCCCACCGGAGATCTGCATATAACAAGCGGTGGAGCGCGGCAACTTTACTCCACATAATCACAAAAGTCTTAACATCTTAGATTCCATACATGACTAACACATTTATAAAACAACACCTATGCTTTCGTCAATCTATTTTTCCCCTAAACAAGCAATATTATCTTCAATAGGGTTTGACACTTGAGCCTTGTTAGAAACTAGTGACACAACTTCAAGAAAAGCAATAAAATTCTCTCTCATGTTGCATATTTTATGTTATTAAGAGTAGATGAATGGTAGCTATCCATCTGATCATAGATTAAGAAAATAATTTGAAATATTTATGAATGTGTTATAATTAAATTGTAGATCATGAAATTATAGTTGAAAGAGAGGAAAGAAATGTTTCGCAAAGAAAATATATCTGAATTAATAGGCAGATTAGTGATGATTAAAAAAAAAACCAAAATACATCAATAAAAACTTAATATATAGATGAAATAATATCTTACTACAAAATTAAGCAGCGGATAGCATGACTCAACAAAACTTAACTAATAATTAACATATTTCTAACTGGAAAAAGAAGAAGAGAAGAACTTGACTAATAGTAACAATTACCTAGCTCCCAAATGATCATATATCTAAATTCATCAAACAAATTAATCCTCATGATCAAAATGGAAAAGAATAAAAATAAATACAAAATTAAACCAGCCCATTAAATATTTCTTGATCGATCGAGCTTATTAATTAAGCTTTTTCCTCACCACACTGATCATCATCATCACGATCTAAGTACCTCTTCCAAAACCAATGCTTCTTCCATGCTCTTTCATTCATTTCATCAATTGGGATTCCCTTTGTTTCTGGTAGAAAGGCGATGGCGAAAATGCCCATAATAACAATCCAGGCAGAGAAGAAGAAGAAGATCCCGGCTCTCATGTGGCATAGCATGGTGAGGAAAGCTTGAGCAATGAAAAAGGTGAATAGCATGTTCATGCTGACCGCGCAGAACATACCAGCAGTTCGACTTTCCAATGGATATATTTCACTGGCAATCAACCAACCTAAGGGACCCCAAGACCATGCAAATCCACCGACAAAAACGCAGATCAAGATTACCACAACGTAAGCATACCCCCTTACCATTTCGTTTGTAGCTGTCAAATGTACTTGAAGAATAGCTCCTACAATAACCTACAAATCAACAAAATAAATGACAAATAATTAATTAATGAGACAATTAATTGCTAGCTGCATGTATGTGGTTGATTTATTTGTTGTAGTAACAAACCAAACCTGGGAAATGAGCATCTGAACGGCAGCCTCAATAAGCAAAGCCCTTCTTCCAAATTTATCAACACCAAAAACCGCAACCGTAGTGCACAACACATTAACCCCACCGGTAATCACAGATGATAATAAAGATGCGTCGCTCCCAAACCCCATCGTTTGAAACAAAACCGGAGCATAAAACATAATTACATTGATTCCTGTGAGCTGTTGAAACGCTTGAATAATAGTTCCACACACGAGCTGAGGCCTACTCGAACGTTTCCTGAGATTTTTAAAAGGGTGCTTGATTTCTTGAGCCAACTCAGTAGCAAGTACTATTTCTTGATACTCTTTGTCAACATCATCTATGCCCCTAATTTTTCTCAGAGTTTGTAGGCCTTTTTCTTTCATGCCACGCTCAATAAGGCTAGTGGGAGTCTCAAAGATGAGCAAGGAGCCTAAGCCCAGAAAAATGGCGGGGAATGCAGCTCCCCCTAGTGAAACCCTCCAGCCCCATGGGTAGTGAGATGTAGCATAATTAATCATATTTGCTATTAACACGCCTACTGTCACTAGCATTTGGAACAAGATGTTTAGTCCTCCTCGGTACTTTGCTGGGGCGATTTCTGATATGAATAATGGTACTGCCTGCAGTGATGACTAGTTAATGTTTATATATTAATTCTTTATAATTAAAAAATGATATGAATTGAACTAGCTATTGAGGAAATCATTTTCTCTAGTTTAGGGAGTAGAAAAAAAGGATCGATCAAGAAATAGAATTATATTTAAACTTAAAAGAGTACTTAATTTTTGTCATAATATATATGGTTTTGTTTTCATAATAAAATATATTTAATAAAAGAGAGTTCTCCCCCCCCCCCCCCACATCCCATCCCCGGTCTTTCTATAAGACCTTCAAAGATTCCATCAATTGTTTTTCCACAACCAAATCATGACATTACTATTACTGATATCTTGCAAGTCAGGCTCATCAGAAATTTTCCCTTCTTTTTCCATTCCCCTAGTTTCTCAACTCCAAATGAAACACACTTTAGAAGGGTTGTACGCAAATCCATATTTACTAAGATTTAGTTCTCTATTCTTTTCACTACCACTATTTGATATTTACACAAATAAAACAAAACAAATTAATGTATATATTTCAATTCCACAAGGTTCTCCATCGATATTTATTATTTGATAATAAATAAATTAAACACTTATGTGAAGGCGAACTTGTAAAAATATTATCTGTTTTTTAATGTAACACTTAATTTAATTCCGATATTAATTAGAAGGAATTACTATTGTACAAGCTAAGTATACTTCACATATAATATTTTTTGGAAACACTTTTGAGTTTAATTTGTGCTAAAACTTACTGCTTTTGGTAATTATTTAATTGCTACTATAAGAGCATGCAATTAAGTACCTGGTTCCCAAATCCAACTCCAGCGCCAAGACAAAGCCTCCCAATGATGAGCATGGCTAGGTTTACGGCGGCGACGTTGAAAACAACGCCGATGAAAAAGAATAAAGAGGCAAGCTGCATGGTTCTTTTCCTACCAATTTTTTTGCATGCTTTTGATGCAAAAAAGCAAGCAACCGTGGCGGAGAGGTAGAGCGAAGATGTGAAGAGTTGAAGAAATTGATTATCATATTTGCAATAGTTGTTTTCTTTAACCTCGTGCTTCTTCACATAAACTTCTGGAAAAAATTTCTTCAAGAAACTATCCATGGATGTCACTCCTCCTACAATATTTTTATTATTAAATTAAACATCATCATCATCATCATCAAAAATAAATAAATTCAAATTATCTTTTATATATCGTCTTTCTAAAATTTTGAGGAAAAGGAGATTATTGTACATGATATGCTTTCTATGTCCCAAAATAAATAAGAGTCTCATATATACTAATTAAAGAAAAAATGAACTTCCCGGCCGATCAATATATTTACACTTTTTCAAAATAAAGTTGAGGAATTTGTATTTCAATAGGATAGTTTGTTGTATTTGTATAATAAAAGATTATAATTATAAAATAACTATATCTATATAACAAATGTCATTCGAAATGCAAGACCTGAAATGCCGATATCATAACCAAACATGAGACCGCCAAAGGCAGCAATGATCGAGCAAAGGATGACTTGCGTCGTCAGCTTTGCGGGAAAATCCGCATCCCCTTTCTGGACGGCCATTACTAAGGCGGGCATGTTTCTAAAAGAGATAGATAGATGAGAGTAATTAATTACTTTACTTCAAATGATCGAATTAATTGTTAAGCTGCTTCAATCCTCTTCTATTTTATAATTTTTATAAGTATCTCTGTTCCAATAAGTATCTACTATCAAATCTTCTAAATTCTAATCGCTAAAATCTCTCTAAAAGATTGTTATCTAGCTCCCTTCTTTGTGGAATACAAGATACTATCTTAACTAACTTCTTTTATTAAGACTAGTATAATATTAACACTTAATCCAATTAATTAATTAATGAAAATAAATCCAAACATATACTATATTTTATAATTAAATAAATATTTAAAAATACTCTATTAGATGATATAATAAAAAACATCAACTACCTGAAATTTTCTCACTTATCCCTGGTCTTCTTCTCTTCCCCTCCTCCTTTTTCTGACCTTGTTTTTGGGTTTTTAACTTTCAAAATAAACAACCTCGATCTATCCAATACATTTGATATCAAAATATATTACGATGATTTATTTTTTTGAAGCATCTATCTAGCTTTGTTTCTATAGCCTCATTGAAAAATATGTGGTGACTTAAGTGTCTTAGGGTGTGTTTGATTAGCTCTTAACGTCTTAATTGGAGTGCCTCTGATTCGGTCAGAGGTAAAACATGTTTGATAAAAAAAAATTTGCCTCGTTAGACACAAAATTAAAGTTTAACCATTTAGAAGCACATCTGAATGAGTTTATATTTTTTTTTAGATAAAAATACCCTCTTCAATATTATTAATTTCCTTTTGTATCCTTCAAGAAGTACGAAATTACGAATCATATAATAGAGATCACATAAACGAAATTGGATAAAAAGGCTAAGAGATGAAATCAAAGTCATCAGACCAAATGTTGGGCTTACATCTTTTACACATCGAAGCACACCACCATGCTTGGATGGAATGGTGATATGATATGCTTGGATGGAATGGTGATATGATCAATCTTGTGACGATGCAAGTCCTTCACCTTAACAAACACAAAGACAGAAAGAATTGTTAGAAATGTGCTAACTAATCTATCATTTTTAAAAAGTTCAAATTGAAACTTGAAATTATAGTTATAGGAAAAACAAAAAAACAAGTAATGAACCACTCTAAAATGGTCCTGCAAATAACGAGGATGAAAACTCCATCCTTGCAAACAACAATTTGAAAAAAATAATGTTGTTCTTTTTCTGTTTTATTTTTATATATTTTTTTCTTTTGTTCAAAGGGTTGAAATGATAAAATATTGTTATTCATACATTTTGATTTTTTTTTTATCAAACAACATTTTTTCATTCAGATACAATTCTATACAGATGCTCTATATTATTCAGACGTCTAAACTGTTCAGGTCTTAACACTCAGTTTTATCAAACACCACCTTACTTGATTCTAATTTTGATTTAAGATTTTATAACATATACTAAAAAGTCAAAATATATTTCTAATTTTGAGAGTATTCAGCACTTCTTATAGCTTTTTAGAAATTCTGATTATTATTTCAAAATATTTTACAAGTACCCTTCAGATGTTTAAGTTAACCTTCTGAACCTTGATGTAAACAACTTATGATAAGTAAGGTTATTTATCTATCAATTAATTTTTAGAGTTTGGATATAATGTGTACTCATCTGCCAGACATTTTGATGACAAAATTTGAGGAATTTTGTCTCATTTTATACTATCATTCTGTAAAAATGATTCCCTTGATTTTTTGAAAATAAAAAAAATGTCAAAAAGAGCTTTTTTTTCTTTTTTTTTTTGGTGGAAATAGAGACTTATTTTTAGTAGTATCCAAAGCAAAACTGATAACAAGCTTCATTTTAATCGAGCTTTATTTTACTTTTGACTAAAGAATGATTATAAAAAAGTAAAAAATATTTAAAACAAGTAAATATGCACATCATAGTTACAACTTACAGCAAAACAAGCTATCTTCATAACAGCATCAAAATAAAATCCTCCTTTTCTAGCTCAGACTAAATAAGTACATTTTTGTTTTGTTTTTCCTGTAATACTGAAGAACATTTCAACTTGAAAAAGAAAGATGACAAGTTACCAGAGAAGAGGAGACATGATGTACCATTATTGAGCTTGACACCCATACCCTAAAGAATATGTATAAACTCATGATTTTCACTGCTGCCTGCTCGAAACTCGAAAGATGAAGCCACATCTATTGTGCTGCAAAATCTGCGGAGACGACTTCAGTGAACTAGTTTTAAACTAGCAAAGACAAGCTACTGCATGCAGGCTATAATCTGTTGTCATCTTTACAACGGGATCTCCCTGCCTGGAGTTCCATTTACTAGAAAAAATCTATCAGATTTAATCAACTCGACATCACCTTTAAGCAAATTAATCTTTAAAATCTCTTCGCTATTCTCTGTCATCTAAAGTCTAAACTATCAACTCATAACTTAATTTTTCTATGATGACCTAACTGGAGTAACTTCTAATCGAACAACCCTTTTTGAGGGTTTCAAGAACATACCATGCTCTGATCATACCTTTAGATGCTTCTATTTCGCTTCTACAGTATGACTTAATTCCTTGTCATTCGATGCACTAATTACTGGTTCATTATGACTGAAAATGATATTGCTTTCCTCAGTGGACCTTCCTACAGGAGGATCTAATGGTTCCTGTCCAATTGAAACAGAACACATTTTAGTGATCATTCTTTTATAGGAAAATGCTTCAAAGAACTAAGTTCATAAATATAATATGCTAGTGGGATGTGTATACAAGGAAAATATATTTTGATACTAAAACTAATGAGTAATGCTAGGAGTCTCAAATTGTTTATCTCAAATGACATGAAATTGAATATTTTAATAATAATTTATTGCCTAGCCAATCACATGAGATATACCCAACCAATGTTGTGATGACACATCATTTGAGACAAAATTTGAGACCCTTAGTATTACCCAAAACTAATTTGAGTAAGGTCTCCCAAATCTATTTTCCCATCCTGTTCAACCATAAGGAGCCTCCAGGATATACTTATATAATGTATGTGTGTTTGTATATCATATATGTTTGTGTGAGCGTATGTATGTATATGAAGAAACAATTTGTTGGCATATTACTTTACCTTTATTTCCATATGGCCCAAATGATTGCTCATATCATCCATTAACTCCCTTTGCTTCAAGTTAAAAGTTGCTTCATCTTGTGTCCAAGTTTTGGATTCATCTTCAACAGCTTTTATGGCTTCTGAGTTATCTTCAGCATCAGCTGCCTTTGGTTGGTCTACGACCTCATTTAGCTTTGGTTCTTGAAATTCTTGAATTTTCATTTTCGAGCATGAGTTTTTATTCTCTTCCGTAGCTTTTGATGGGCTAACAACACCATTTTCGCCATCTACGTTTTTAGGATTTTCTTCAGTATCTTCAATACATTTTGAACTGGAAGCATGTGTTGGTTCCAACAAATTCACATGCTTGATTGATAATTCGGCCTCCCCTTCCCTATCTTTAACAGATTCTGAGTTAATTTTCACTTCATTTTCAATGCTCACTGATTTGTCAACAGGATAACTGATATCGGCTTCTTGGCTGGGATTCTGTTGATAAACGGATGGACCCTATTCATAGTCAATTGCCAATAAGCCAAATTATTTTTTTTTTTGTAAGAAATTAAATAACTCTTTCCATCAATTATTTTCATAATAATAACAAAAAGTATTTTATAGAATACTCAACATATATATAAAAGTAGGAAGAAACAAGATGATCTAGCCATTATATTTTTGGCTTAATCATGTGAAACAGCAAGAAACCAAATAAAAAAAAGTACTCACATCTTCGTTAGTAAATGGAACAAATGAATTGTCATTTTGCTCTGATGCTTTTGAGGAAGAGAAGTCAGAAAGTTTGTCGAACATGCCATCAGTATCTTTGAAAAGTTTGTTATCAGTTTTCTCAGTTGGTATTGTCAGTTCTGTTGTAGCCACAGGGCTGCTCAATATCTGGGAGTTAGTTTCTATGTTTTCAATGGACTTCAAACTCTCCTTGCCATTGTTGTTATGGTATCCAGATTCATTAACAATGTTGACTTTCTGAGGAATTGGTTCCTGTTCAATACAAGGTGCAATATCAATACAACTGTACAATTACTTTATTTTTTTAATATATCAGTTTCTTGTAAACAAATCTCAAAATGTAGTTTCCGGATGTAATCAGAACAATATTGGGGAAGATGCGCGATTATGTGTGGGACTTGGTGTTAAAAAAAAAATTAATAGTGAAGAAAGATAACAAAAGAAGTGAACTTACATATGAATATGGATTAATTTTTAAACAAAAGTGATTAGAAGTTGTTTAGTTTATTTAATTTGTATTTATTTTATATCTTATTTGATTTGTAGTTATCTTATTAGAATTCAAGTTAGTTAATAAAGTTGTCTAGAAGTATTATAAATAGTGATATATTTTATTATAATTTTGATACATTGAATAATTAGAATTGATTGATTATTGTGTGTAATATTTATCCTTCGTCCCAAAACCTCGTCCCCATCATTTTTGTTATCAGAGCTCAACCCAAAACCACAGCCTTATTGACTAAATCCTAGCCATAAAATCCTAGCCGCACAAAGCCAAAATCCTAACCAGAAAACCCTAGCCGCACAAAGCCCTGCTACATCAAATCTATCCAACCTATTTGCATCTTGTAAAAACAATAGCCATAAGTCTTTAATCTGCCAAGCACAACCTTATTCCAAACCTTTCCTCAAACATCAACTACATCAAAATTAGAAAAAACAAAAAACAAAAAAAAAGGTAGAAGAAGAGAAAAGGTCCCTGCTGAGCTTGCTCATAGCCCTAAGGTTTATGGAGCCTAAAAAAAACAGCCCGCTGCTGTTCCTTACCTTTTTTTTCCTCACGTTTAAGGATAAAAAATAGCCTCCTGGCGAATTACATTTAGCTACCCCATAATTTTTATAATTTTCTAGTTTAGTCCCCAAATTTTCTTAAATTTCAAAATATCCCTGAAATTTTACACATTAGTCCCTGTAGTTTCATTTTCTTCCATTTAAGCCTCTGAAGTTTCAGCAGTTTCAGTCAGCTCTTGTTTCTTTAAACTTTCTACACTTAAGCCCCTGGAGCAAAAAAAAAAGTCTATGTTTTTATTTGCAGGAATCATGGTTAATGCTAAAGAAATCAACGTCAAGCTTGATGTTTATGTACAACAAGATGAGCGTTTCAAAAGGATTAAAGATTCAATCACAACACTTACTGCAAATGTTCAGACTTATATTACAAAACTTACAGTAAAAGTTGATGTATTCACGGAATGCGTAGATAAGGGACAAGAAAATGCTTATAAAAATTTGGAAGACTACATCCCGGATCTTAATCATCTGAGACTATAGCAACATGACCCTAATTCACGAGTTAATCCCCATGTTCCAAATCCTAAGATGAATGCACTAGATAAAGGAACAGAATTAGATGTTGGAGATTTTAATGACGATAATGGTCCCGAAACATTATTTGATTGGATTCATAGTTTGGAGAGCTTCTTTCGTTAGTATGAATTATCCGATGAAAGGAAACCCTTCTTTGCTGAAGTGAAGTTGAAAGGAACAACTCGGATTTGGTGGGATCAACATCAGCGAAATTTGTATATAGCTGCGAGAAGATGGGAAGATATGAAAGTTGCATTGACACAATGTTTAATACCTTCGGATTATAAACAGCGAGCATATTTGCAGTTAACTAAACTGGTACAAGGAAGTAAATCTATAACAAAGTATCCTTCAATGTTCTACAGTTTGGTTAAACGGTATGAATTCCCTTGAGTAGAAGAAGTTTTAATCTCCATGTATCGTCGATGATTGAATCTGGAGATTATAGGTTGTGTAGCTACATGTAAACTCTTGCTCTTGGATGATGTTGTTTAAGTTGCCACCTAAATAGAGGATAATTTGAAAAGAAATTATGTTAGGCCTCCAATACAAGTCCAAACTCGGAAGGAGCATACGTTTGTGGGGTCTATTTTAAATAAGCCAATAAAAAGATCATCAACAAGCCCTTCAGCTACGAGCATGCTTAATCGTACCCCAAGTTCTTCTAATGTTGGCAACAACCATACGTCTAGGTGCTATAACTATCACGGTTTTGGTCACATGTCTTTTGAGTATCTGTAAGACCCCAACTTTTATAAATAAAGATGAATTTTCTATAAATATCATTTTTGAATATTATGGAGTTAATTTGATATAATGTTATAGTTGTGGGTAATATTTATAAATTTTGCAAAGTACACAAGTTGTTATATAATATTCGATTGGTCGGGGAATATTCGTTTTAATAGGGAATATTCGTACAACGGCACAATCATTGGTGGACCCCACAACGGAATTATTGTCGGATTGAGAAAACGACAAAAATATTTTATTAAAAATAACTGCGAAAGTTTTACCATTGATACTGTTGAACTACTCGGTAGTAAAAGTACAGTAATACGTGTGGTTGCATAGTAGCACACGGTATTGATTATTAATGCTTATGTGATAAGTCACTCAGTTTGATTCAATTATTGTCAGTTAATAATATGAATTATTTAGCGATAATGAAGTTTTATTTTATTCGTATTATTAACGTAATAAAACAGAAACATCTTTTTATATAAAACAGAATACTTTATTAAAGTTATTCTATAAATAGAATATATTATATTTTATTTAAAAGATTTTTCTTTAAATATGGACCGTCAGATTAAAGTAATCAATCTGGACCGTTCATGGATTAGTTACTATGCATTCCATTTTTCTATAAATAGCAGCTCATTCCTTCATTATTTCTTACGAATTCACTGAACTCTAGAGAGAGAAACTATAGAGAGAGAGAAGAAAAGTATTCTGCTACTTAACTACTTCCTTATTTCAGTTCTTCTTTAAAACGTTAAGGGGTGTTATTCTTTCTTATTCATGAAGAGAATTGTTGTTATTCCATTTCTTATTATTCTGTTGGAATAACCTGTATACGCGGTCTACCCTATACTTGGTGGCATTCTTCTATTATTCTGTTGGAACATCCTGTCTGTGTGTTTTACACCGGACCTGGTTCCGTCTTTATTATTATTCTGTTGGAACATCCTGTCTGTGTGTTTTACACCGGACCTGGTTCCGTCTTTATTATTATTATGTTGGAATATCATGTCTGCGCGTTTTACGCCGGACCTGGTTCTATTATTTATTATTCTGTTGGAATAACCTGTCTGTGCGGTCTATCGCATGCATGGTGATTTCTTTTGTTATTTCATTCTTTATTATACTCAGTTGGTTAAGTTTTGACTTCTATACTCCATGAAATTTGTGGAATATCCTTGATCATTGTGTTTCATCCAGTATCTTTTCATGAAAATATTCTTCTAAGCATTCTTGAATTTTACCCCACAAAGCAGTATCATGTTGACAATTTGGACGTTGTTAATTCTTGGATAAATTAATTCTTGAACTTGTTTTATTGAATTCTTATATCATTGTCATCATCCTCATGTTTATAAAATGTTGAAAGTCATCTGTGGCATGTAGTGCATAGATGGACTTGATATGATTATGACCAGAGATTATTCGGTATAATCATAACCTTATGTTACAAATGATGTGGTAAAAGTCCTCATTGGCCCGTAGTGCATTGATGGACAGTTGTTGGCATGATCATGACCATTAATGAATACATGAATATCCTTGGCCGTAGTGCAGGGGTGATTCAATGATGTGGATTATTTTATTAAGCTGAGTCCCAGTGATAACAGTGTTGAAAAACCTTTTAAATCATAGAAGATAGTAGATTTTATTTTTTACTTGACTCTTTTAATGGATTGCTTGTTCCGCTGCAGTTAAACTTGATGTTCATTATATTTTATCAGTTTAACACTGTTAAGGCTAATGATAATTTATTCTGCATTATCTTAGTTATAATATTTCTTACTGGGCTAGTTGAGCTCACCCTTTCTTTCACTGTTCTCTTCAGGAAATGAGAATATAGTTGGGACGAGTCGGAGAACGGAGTGATGGACCAGATGATAGTATTAGTAGTCCTCACTATTCTGTTAAATAGTGTGACAATAATTGTAATGAGGACTTCTTTTGAGTTTGTATAGTCTCTAGTAGACAATAATTGTATTTAAACTCACAGTTATGTTTTGTCGTATTGTATACGACAGTTGTATTAGTAAGTTGTATTTGTATTCTGTACCATATATCTGACGACCCAAGATGGGTGATGTATACCTAATTTTGGGGGCGTCACAGTATCCGTCCCCGAAGATGAATGTTGTCTTTTCTCTCTCTAGGTAACTTGTTATTGTTGACAAAGCGTGAGGGAAAGTTGACTTAAACGAAGAGATTTACAAGTTGATAAACAACGAATATGAGTCCTATGAGCAAGATTTAGAAACTGATGCTCATTTGGAAGGATGTTTAGGAGTTCGTCGGCATTTACTTGTTGCCTTGAAACATAAGGATGATCCTAAAATCCATCATGGGCGAATTTTTTAGACGAGAGTCATATGTGCATGACATGTGTGTTATCTTGTGATTGGTACTAAGAGTTGTACGAATGTTATCTCAAAGGAAGCAGCTAAGAAACTTGGATTAAAAGTTGAGCCTCACCCGGAGTCGTATGATGTTGCGTGGGTTACCAATACAAAGTTGCGGGTTACCCAACGGTGTTTGGTTACATTTTTCGTTGGCAAATTTAAGGATACCTTTATGTGTGATGTTCTACCCCTTAAGGTTTGTCACATTATCTTAATTAGGGCGTAAATGGATGCGCAACATGATGCTCGTGCTAATATCTATTAGAAGGCACTACCAAATTCACTCTTACTTGCGCTCTTGACATGCCAAATTTGAAGCTTGCAAAGACTTCCTTGGTGATTTGACGTGATTGTTCTTGTGTTGATGTTCATAACTCGACGGAATCAAGTTTTTTTTCAGCGGAGGAGAAATGATGTAGGACGAACCCGTGAAAGTTGGTTAGAACAATATAAGAAACTTTGGAAGTCCATGAATTAGAAGTTGTTTAGTTTCTTTAATATGTATTTATCTTATATCTTATTTGATTTGTAGTTATCTTATTAGAGTTGAAGTTAGGTTAGAAAAGTTGTCTAGCTAGGATTATTATAAATAGTGATGTACTTTATTATTTTGATATATTGAATAATTAGAATTGATTGAGTTTTGTGTGATATTTATCCTTCGTCCCAAAATCCACGCCCCATTAAAAAGCATTCCAAAAATTGACATCATTTATAATAAGTGATTATTTATAGAAATAAATGAAAGAAGAAAAAATGAAAATAGGTAGTGCAGTTATAGGAAAGGAATCAAGGCATATGTCCACATGCCTTATTACTATCTTTTTCTCTTTCTGAATAAATTTACTTATCAAAATCACAACTAGCAAACTCCAAGTTATTAGTTTTGTCCACCACTTATAAGTCCCTATTGCTGTAAGAGAAAGAGACAAACTGACTGACCTCTGGCTTTTCAGAATTAATAGGAGGAGCTATGCGAGTTGCCACTTCTTTTGTCGAATCTTGTGCTATCTCAAATTCCCGAAAATCCAAATTTTGAGATGAAGATGCATATAAAGAATCAGAAGCACCAGGATGTTCTGTCTTGAAATCCATGGCATGGGCTTGAATGCTCTCAGGCAAGTCAATCTTTGAAGGTGAAGATGAATCTGAGTTGACCGAATCTTCTTGTTCAACAACTTTTTCTGGCATGTCACATGTAATAGAATCTGACTTATGGTTTATTCTTGAGAACCCAACTTCAATGATGTCTTGCTCACTGACTTCACGCACTTCTCTCGATTTTGATTCATGTTCATCTACTCCAGATAGGTGAGAAGAAACCGCACACATTTCCTCGCTGTCAGAAGTAATCTCTTTTTTCACGCCCACATGACGATTTAAAGATTCTTCATCAGGGGATGAAATGCTCTGAGGTGAACTAACTTCTGAGATCTCCACCTGCATGTCTGAAGCTAAAGAATTGCTAGGAGCATGATGCATCTCCCTGTTATCATAAAAGAAGGGATCCTTTGTTCTTGTCTTCTCAAAAATATAATATGAATCGTCTTTTGCTCGACCATTATCATATTTATCTCCGGTGTTCTTCCGATTTAAGAAACTGAGGGATCTTAAAATTGCATCTTTATTTGTCTTGGACATCGGTATATTCTCTTCTAATGAAGATGAGGAGCTTGATCCATCAATATTTTCTTCGAATACCGGTACAGAGGCTTGTTGTGTGGTGTGATCTTCAACAGTGCCACCATTAAATATTGCATCGCTTTCTTGTGATGATTCTTTTTCCATCAGGTTGTCAACAACTTTCTTATCTGAAAGGTAATGGAACTAAAATCATATATATATATATATATATATATATATATATATATATATATATATAACATAAATTAAATGAATTGCACATCTCACAATATGGAGGAGGGAAAGTAGACCTTATTTTACCTAATTGACTTCCTATTATGGAGTTTTCAGATATCTCTGGAGCTTTCTGTTTTAATGGAAAGTCATTAAAGAATGATTCATATCGGTCTTGCCTGGGAAAGAAAGGACCCAAACTAAAGCTCTCATGCCTGCAAAACATCACGTCCTTCTGGTGATCTGTCAGGAACTCTCGGTGAAAACTGTCCCCCATCAGATTGGGCTTTTCCTCTTGCGGGTCATAAGGAAAGTCGAATGGATTGTGCATTGGTACCAAAACAGAAGGAGCTGAACCAGGTATGGGTGAAGTCGGATTGCTGTGAAGAAAAGGATTGTTTCTCCGAACCAAAATGGAAGCAATTGGATCATGAGAGTTATTGTTGCCTGAGCTCATCAATGTATTTCTGACCTGAAGACTCAATAATTTCCTAGCTTTTCGTCTTGCAATTAGATTCTCCAGCCTTTTGTTCCTTTCTATCTCGGAATCCCCAAGATCCATTAGATTCTTTTGATCATCAGCAGTCCACTCTACAACCTTATTTCTATCTTCACGTGCATCCTCTTCGCCTTCTGAGTCTTCTGAACTTTCTCCTTCTGTTTCTCCTTTACCACCAGAGATTTTTTTGGAACCTTCATCGCAACCAAAATTAGGTGGAGGCCTAACAAGTTGGGAGGCATTAGACGAAGAATACTCGGCACTCTTATTTACAGAATCTACCTTCACTTCTCTGATTTCCTTTGGGTGTTCCTCTAGAACTGCCCTTTTATCAACCAAATCATCGTTAAATTTTTTGGAACAGACCATGTTTTTGTCCTCAATATTGGCACGTGTATCTTCTTTATCTTTCTCCTTGGCATTTCTTCGTCTAGCTGTCTGATCATGAGCCGAAATACTAACATTTTCACCTACATTGAGATCATCTCTAACAATATTATCATTCTTCTTATAGCCTTTGACATTTTCAGTCCCTTTATAATTTGTACATTTATAGACTTTATAAATAACAACAGCCAAGGCAAAAACAAGCAAAGAGTAGATTAAAAAAGTGAAAACTGAAGGAAGAAACATATACACAAGGAAAAATAAAATTGAAACAGAAGAAGGAGTTGGGTATTTCCTTACAAAATTATAACAAGTTTTCATTGAAAATTTAAAAACTTTCCTTAAACAATTTTGAATACTCTTTGTATCAACAGCCATGTCTATTTCTCTGGAAAACTTTAACCTGTATGATTTTTCACCCATCAACAAAAAATGATTGCTATAAAATTAAATAATAATCAGAACCCGTATCAAAAAATATATAAAAATCTCAGCATGATCATTGAAATAACACTAACAAACTAGTTGAAGATAAATAATGGGGAAAAAGAGAAAAGATTAGAGAGAAAGGGAGAGACCCTCATTTCAAGATCGTGCAATGGGGAAAAATTAACTTCTAACAAAATAAAAATTTACTGGTTATGATAAATAAATTGCAATTGATAATTGATGACAAGGGTTCTGGAGGTCTCTGCTCTCATGGGTTGTTAATTTTAGAAATCTTTCTTCGGCTGATCGCTTTGTTAGCTCCTCAAATTCAGGACTTGTCTACTGTAGCATTTTCCTTCCTATTTCCTTGGCATTACTCAACAAAATGGCTAAAACAAAAAGGATAAAGATCGGACAATAGTAAAGGGTGATAGTACTATTTTATTTTATTTTATTTTATTTTTATGGAGTGCACTATTTCTACACGAACAATACAAGGTAACATAATATATTTTGACATAAAAAGTGTTGCCGACTGTGAAAATCGACATTATAAAAATTATAGCTACAATTTTTATTTGAAAATATTAATTTTTGTAGAGTTTTTGATATATATTGTGTTAACAATAGTGACAAAAACATTGATTTTAGTTATGCCGTCAACTACATAATTATTTATGATTAATATTATTCTATTTTTAAATATAATATTTTTTTTATTAACATATAGTAAAAAATTACATAAAAGATATAATAGATGCCTATTCTGACCACCTTAATTTTTATTTATAAGAAATATTACGTAGTTCTAAAATGTAAAATTACTTATTTTTATAATACAAAAATGAGTGTATTGTCTTCGGATAAATCTGCTATATTATGAGGATCTCCTACCATTGTATATTTAGTTCCTTTTATACTAAAACACATCTAGCAAAAAAAAAAATTCTTTATGTTTTAAAATATATTAATATTAAAATATAAAATTAATGCGAGTAATTTTTAGGACTACTAATAGTAGTTTAATTGTTTTTAAATATTTAAATGGATTATTTTAATTTAATTTTCACAAAATTTTAATATCTTACATTTTTTATCTAGAAAAAAAAAATTGCTCGGCGTGTGGTCGGTAGGTTGCCACATGAGTATGCTAGAATGTGTGTTCTGTTTCCCAAGAAGCAAATCTGCATTTCCCTCCATCTGCCAAACACGTGCTGAATTGTCAATCGAATATTTAACAGATTTATGGACCAAACAGAAAAACGGATAATACAAAAAAAAACCCACTCACGCTATTCTGACCGTCAATATTTACGAAGCTACAAATCCAACGGCTCACATCTCTCCGTGCAACCTTCTCTCCCTCTCTCTCTCCTCTTGGCGACGTGGATACGTTCTTACATACTCGCAAGTTTTATTTTCTTTGATTTCTAGGGTTTCAAAAATGTCAGCAATTGAACCAATACGACCAATAATTCACACCCAAATCTATGTAAATTCAAGCAACAATCCTAAACATTTATACAAATACACCATTTTTCGCGATCGATTTAGGGTTTTACATGTCAAGCCGAAGCTTTTCGTCGCAAATTCCTCATCTTTTAGACCCAATAATCTGTACAGACAAACTAGGTTTTCGAAAAATCCACAGAAATTCGATCTTTGTGGTGGCTTTTTAAAGAATCAAGGTAGTAGAATTCGAGTCAATAGTTCGTGTGAACACGACAGTGATTCCACAACCGAAAAGAAAGAAACAAAAGGCACTGAAAACAAAGGAGTGAGTAAAAATTCTCCTGGTACGGGTTCCAGCTCTAGCTCAAGTTCTTCGAGGAGAGAGAGACAAGGGAAAGGTGGATGGTGGGGGAAAGGCGGAAAATGGCGGTGGCAGCCGATAATTCAGGCGCAAGAAATAGGTATAGTATTGGTGCAATTAGGGATTGTAATGTTTGTTATGAGGTTGCTTAGGCCGGGGATTCCATTGCCGGGTTCTGAGCCCAGGACTCAGACGACATTGGTTAGCGTGCCTTACAGTGATTTTTTGAGTAAGATTAATAGTAATCAGGTTCATAAAGTTGAAGTTGATGGGGTTCATATTATGTTTAAATTGAAGTATGAAGCTGGTGAATTGGTGAGTGAGGTGGGGAGTGCTAGTAAATTGCAGGATTCAGAATTGTTGTTAAAGAGCATGGCGCCTACGAAGAGAGTTGTTTACACGACAACTCGT
The DNA here is from genome assembly GCA_016801055.1 of Panax notoginseng. Classification (NCBI taxonomy): domain Eukaryota; kingdom Viridiplantae; phylum Streptophyta; class Magnoliopsida; order Apiales; family Araliaceae; genus Panax; species Panax notoginseng. The sequence continues at coordinate 5,987,616 of CM029013.1, forward strand.
CCCACTGATATCAAGACTCCATATGAAAAAATGCTTGAAAATGATGTTGAGTTTGGGTCACCTGATAAAAGGTCCGGGGGATTCTTGAATTCTGCATTGGTAAGTTCTTTTTTAATAAGCATTTAAATGGATCATATATATAAATATAAATAAAAGGTTGATTTGTAATTTACGGTTACTTTCGTACCTTTTGTAAGAAAGACTATAATAATGTATGCAAGAGCCTGTGAACTTTACTGATTTGATTATCAGTAGTTAGAGGATAATATAATTGAGCTCAACAAGCTTATTTTTAACCTAATGACAATTTATTTGCTTGCTGTAATAAGTAGACATTCCTATATAACTCAAAGATACATGAGACAAATTGATCCATTGATAACATCTTTGCACCAGTATGGAAATGCAACCGACTCAAAAATATATTGAAAATATGATGTATAATTATGTTTACGAAATGTCTTACAATTTGTGTCACAAAACTCCCCCAAAAAAAAATCGGCAAGCTTTGCAGGATTGGTAGAGTATTATTTTGGGGTTTTGTTTTTGTTGGGGGGGGGGGAAGCATTCAAGGATTAAACCTCCTACCAAAAAAAATTAGACAATCTCGTATATCAGTGTATTACATTATGTTTTATGAAAGACTTTCCTGTGTTATTACACCTGGATCGCTGGTCAACGTTGTTTTTATTTATAGAGAATCAGTACAAATAACTGTACTTGTGCTTCATTACTGATCATAATATGATTATAACTTACCCTAAACTATTTATAACAGAGATATCAGCACAAATAATGGTACTTAACTTGTGCTTCTTTACTTCTAGTAACGATAGTAACATACCTTAAAGTATGTATAACAGAGATAATAGTGAGATATATTGGTAACTATAACAGTACATCTTCATATTTTAACGTCCTTATATATATATGTATGTATTGGTAGGTATTTTACATCATTATATTTCATTTGATAAATTTACTTTATGTGGAAGTTTTAGTTTGCTAACATTAGTCTCATAATTTTTTAGGGTAAACCTTTTTATTCTCCTATTACTTATTGGACAAAATTCGTTAGAACTAGCAAAATAATGTGAAGTTCAGCAAATGTGCTTACATATAGCATCTGTTCTGGTAGAGAATCGATAATGTTGTGCCATCTAGCTATTTTACCTGTTTTATATATACAAGTGTTGTAACTTGTAGTGATATTGATATTCTTATTGCCTTCGCCACTTCCCACCCTAAACCTTTTCCTGAGGAAAGTAGAAGAATTAACTGAAATTCACAATGTACGATAGCCTAATGTGTGATACCAGTTATGGGGGTAATTTCTGAGGAAATAAATGAAAATTGAAATTACCTTTTCAGCAATTTCTCAAGTATATACCATTGTCAAGAGAAAATTAAAAAAGAATAACGAATGCAAAGTATGACATCATTTCTTATATCATTTTTTTCTTTCTAAGGTGTCATGGACATTGCTTTTTAGTCTCTTGTCTTTTCCTTCCTTGCAATGATTATGTTGTAGCATTTTCCGCATTACTCCAAGGCTATGTTAGTTTGCATGGACTTATTTTCAAGGGAGTACAATATTGTGGAATATAGTCCTTGGATTAATATTCCCATCACTATTCTATCCTTTTAAAAAATAGTCATGTGTTTGTTTAGAAGGGACTACATGTGGAATTATATGTGAGATAACTAGAATAAAGGTATTTTTGTCCTTAAAATTTTAATGCTAAGGTAATTTAAGTGAGATTATTTAATATCTAAGGGGAGGGGTAGTTTAAATAGTCCTTCATTTCGGATATTAAGTTATCGTATGACTAATATTCCATTGTACAAATTTACATACAAACATGGGATTAAAATCTTAGAGGACTAAATAGTTCTAACCTCTCCTTAATCCTTGCAAACAGACATAGGAAAACTTGAGCAGTCATATAGATCAGGTGTTTCATACTGTCAACTGGAATCATCAAGTTTTGCATATTTCTGGTTATTATATACTCCTTTTATTTTGAAATATAAGATCAAGTTTAACTTTTTAAAGTTAGTTTGAGATATTTTCAAATTCAAAATTGATGTGATTCATTTAAATTTTGAAAGAAAAAAAATAAGTCTTATAATTAGTAGTACTATTTAGATAGTTTACAAGTTTCGTAATTGTATTATGAATTCATATCAATTTTGAATTTGAATATATTTCAAATTGTCGCATTGAAAACAAATTGACGCAAAATTGAATATATTTCAAATTGACTTCAAAAGGTAAATATTGATATTATATTTGGGAAGAGAAGGAGTATATTTTATGTACAAGTAAGTTAACACTACATTCTTGTAGCGAACGTTGTGTTGTCTTGAGATTTTAAATATGATTGACCTTGTTTTAATGCATGCAGATATCTTTGTTTTATGTCGCTGTGCTGGCAGGGATTCTTCACCGTTTCCCTTTTAGCTTCTCTCAGGTGTGGATCAACATATATTCACTTGCTCATTGGCACTAATGCAATTGCTTCCTGTGAATGGTTTTGAGTGATTACTTGCTGGATGTGTACAGCATTCTGCTGGTCAGTTTAGGAATCGCAAGTCTGGGGGATCTGGTGGAGCAAAAGTCTCTGAACAGGGGGAAAGTATCACATTTGCTGATGTTGCTGGCGTTGATGAGGCTAAAGAAGAGCTTGAAGAAATTGTGGTATGTCTGTCTTACTCAACTTTATCAATTATACTTTGTACTCATTTGTAGTTTTTCTTTTCTTCCCCCCATTGTTATAGAGGCTCATTTTCATTCACAAAATGTTATTAACCATTGATGTTTACCACTGTAGGAGTTCCTAAGGAATCCAGATAGGTATCTTCGAGTTGGTGCGCGTCCTCCTCGTGGTGTTCTCCTGGTGAGTTTTGGGTGCTGGTTGATCAGAATAAGATAAAACTTTCTTGTAAACAAATTCAATGAAAAGGTCATTAGCTGAGACCTTAAGCCTTGTCTTAGGCAGAGTCTATACCAGCACTTCTGTGCCACATGGGATATAGATGCAGAATTCGGTAGGTCTGTTCGACAGCCAGTTCTATGCTGAAAATGAAATTTTTTAACGCTTGTACATTAGGAATCTTGGATAACAGAAGATCTGCCACACAATAACGAAAATCCTTAAGTGGCTGAATTTTAAGTTAGTGAGGTAATTCTTCAGCTTTACCTCTTTAGATAAAAATCATAAAATAATTCTTTAGATTTATCAAGCAGTACCAACTTTATTCTGTGTAAAAGGTCACACTACTAGTTACCTAAATGTATTTATAACTCGGTCTATATAATCTATTGGCATGTCTCTTCCTCTTGTTGTCCCTTTGTTGTAAATAGCTACGCATTAAGTAGTTTGTTCTTACTTAGGCTAAAATTTATCTTTACTAGGATGTTTTGTTTTACAACCTAGACATTGTTGCTGCGCAAGTTACTGCTTGTATGAATGTTTATATTGGTAGAGCATTCTACCAAGGACGGATGTTGTAATTCAGCTCTCTAATGTGAGTTTTGATGTATGAATTGTAAGTATGGCTATGGTTATCTTACAGGTGGGTCTTCCTGGGACAGGTAAGACTCTTTTAGCAAAGGCTGTAGCGGGCGAAGCTGAAGTGCCATTTATTAGCTGTTCTGCAAGTGAGTTTGTAGAATTGTACGTCGGCATGGGAGCATCCCGTGTCCGAGATCTCTTTGCCCGGGCAAAGAAAGAGGCTCCATCAATTATTTTTATAGACGAGGTTAGAACTCTCTCTCTCTCTCTCTCTCTATATATATATATATATATATATATATTCCGATTCATTTTCCTTCGGTGGTTTTGGAAAGATGGGGGAGTGGCATTCTTCTTGAACTCGTAATCTTCTTGGATGATTCTTAGCCTCCTTTCACCATTCTATGCAGATAGATGCTGTAGCAAAGAGCCGTGATGGTAAATTTCGCATCGTCAGCAATGATGAGCGAGAACAAACTCTGAACCAGCTGCTCACTGTAAGATATCTTCAGACTGTAGCTTTACTTCCAGAACATAGTGGAATTTCTGGATATAATTCATGTGTTTACACTGAAACTAGTGGAATTTCTGGATATAATTCATGTGTTTACACTGAAACTGCAGGAAATGGATGGTTTTGACAGTAACTCAGCAGTGATTGTTCTTGGAGCAACAAATCGATCAGATGTTTTGGACCCTGCACTTCGCCGACCTGGAAGATTTGATCGTGTGGTTATGGTTTGTGTTTTGTTTTATTGGAGTATGTCCTCACTGCATATTGCAATTTTCATTGAAGCAAGTCACCTGTCGCCTTAAGTGCTTTATAAATTTCTCAGTTTTGACTTTGGGTTTCTAGGTGGAAACACCTGATAGGATTGGAAGAGAAGCTATTTTGAAAGTACATGTTTCTAAGAAAGAGCTTCCGCTAGGAGACAATGTTGATCTTGTTGGCATTGCTTCTATGACCACTGGTTTCACTGGGTAATGATCCTTCCTTTTCTGATTTAGTGAGATACCTAGCAATTTCTTATTTGGTTAACACTTCATATTGATTTGTGGATTTTGGATGCTGTGCAGGGCAGACCTTGCAAATTTAGTCAATGAAGCTGCCTTGTTGGCAGGAAGACAGAATAAAGTAGTAGTGGAGAAAATAGATTTCATTCAAGCAGTGGAGCGATCGATAGCTGTAATTCTCTATCCCTTTTTGTGTTATGTGTGTGTGATAGGGCACAGATAAATGCACAAACAGGCATGCACCTGTGTTCTTGTGGCTGGGACACTAATTCTTTTTTGCAGTTGTTAGATGGTGTTACATACATCTCTGGTTTTCTGCTTATTATATAATGCTTAGACCTTGTTCAGCTGACCCGTTCTTTCAACAAGTATGTAGGTCATAGTGCGTGAGAATCTTATTCCATGCTAAGAATTAGAAGTCAGACAACCCATGTTCTTTTACTGGATTGTCTTTGTTATTGTTATCAAATATTATATCTTTCGATGGGTTTTTTGATAGGCTTTCAAATATCTGTTACAATATGTGAACTGTTCTGAATTGCACGATAAGTTATTCCCTTTTGTATTTTTATATTGATTTTACTTGGTGAACGCAGGACTGGATGTTTTTATTTGGGCGTATTTTTGTTTTGGGTGCTTAGTGCAGAACTAGATGAGAAATGATTGGAATGTAGTGAGGAACTGAGGATATCAAAATGTACTTCATGGACGGAGAAGATTTTTGTGAAGCCTTCTGCAAATAATTAATCCCATGACTAATATCGTTTATAAAAATATAGTATTATTGTTGTTGATGTTGTTATTATTATTATATGTGTGTGTGTGTGTGTGTGTATATTTATTCTTCTTTTTTTGGGGGGAGGGGGGAGGGACAGTTGATTTACTACTTATGGTGGTCTTATTAAGCTCATTTACTGTTTTTCCATAAAAGGTTTGCTTTATGATCGTAGTTTTCCTCCTTATCTGGTTGTTGATGGTTGAAAATCCTTGTCCTGTTACATATATTACAATGCAATTTGTTCTTGATTTGGATTGTCTGTGTTGAGGTTCTGGATGATTGGGATCGATGTTACAGGGTATCGAAAAGAAGACTGCTAAGTTACAGGGTTGTGAGAAAGCTGTGGTTGCAAGGCATGAAGCTGGTCATGCTGTAGTTGGGACTGCCATTGCAAATCTTCTTCCAGGACAGCCAAGGGTTGAGGTAAACAGAATCATTGTTCCTTTTATGTTTCCTCTCTATGTAGGGGAATTGGGAAGGTGAGGAAATTGATGCCTGTGATAGTTCTCACCTTAACTGACTATATAAATCAAATGAACTCCTAAAAAGCAAAAAAAGGGAAGGGAACCCCAGTGCATGAGGAGCACATAAGAGTTAAAGGAATAAAATAAATAAGAAAAGGCAAAATAATTTGAGCTCCATCATAGGGATTTCCATACAAAGAGTGGAGCCTTTATTTGGTTTGGATTAGTTTAGACAGCAAGTAGAGAATTTGAGGAATAAGGGAATACAGTAGGGGGGGCTTTGCCTTTTAAGTAGAGACTTTACCTTTTCTTGGAATTGATTCTGTTTCATTCTATTAATTGGATTCCTTGTCTGTCCAGTGTACATGTATGTATTTTTCTTAAGTGAATAATCATTATCTTATTTCACATTTATATACAGTAATCTTGAAAACATAATAATGTCATGTCATTTATGAAATTTGAGAAACAAGGTTTCCCATTTAATTAGGTAGATCTTATTAACAAGTATGCAAATTCATATATATATATATATATATACAGCCCCCTTCTCCACAGTGAACCAAAAGCAAACCGGCTATATCGACGGTTTTTTCCATCGCTATAGCATACAAAGCCGACGACATAGTTATGACGACGGTTCGAACCGTCGCTATAACTCAAAAAATCGTAACAACCGGTTCGTTTTTGATTTGCTGGAGTAGGGGACCGTTCATATATATATATATATATGTGTGTGTGTGTGTGTGTGTGTATTATTTTTTAGTTTCTTGTAATAAACTTTTGTCCATTGAGATCGTCACTTGTACTGGACAGATACTTAATTATAGTGTGTACCATAAAAAATTGATGTTGTTATTTGATATTTTTTATCAATAGATAATTCAATCATAGTAATCCTTTTTTGTTTTATCAGAAGCTGAGCATATTACCGAGGTCAGGAGGCGCATTGGGGTTTACTTATACACCTCCCACCAGTGAGGATAGATATTTGCTTTTCGTTGATGAGTTGCGTGGACGACTGGTTACTCTCCTTGGTGGACGTGCAGCTGAAGAAGTTGTTTACTCAGGTCGTGTGTCAACAGGTGCTCTCGATGATATACGGCGAGCTACGGACATGGCATACAAGGCAATTGCTGAGTATGGTCTGAATCAAACCATAGGCCCTGTTTCATTGGCAACACTTTCTGCTGGTGGGATTGATGAGTCTGCGGGAGCTGCTCCATGGGGAAGGGATCAGGTTCATCCTTTTGTTCTTCGTTTTTTTGCTATTTTTTTAATGCTGCAAACCTTTTTATATTGGCTCTGGTCCAATATTAGAGAAACATTTCTAGAATAACAACTTTTAAGGAAACTTTACTTTTCCAAACATATTCCTAACATTAACTAGAAATGTAGTATTGTATTATTGGTGTCATGATGGAACTCAATCTACCTAGGAGTCTAGGACATGTTTGTTTACTAGGATAACACTTGGGATTGGACTATTAATTCCAAAATCCTTGTTTGTTTTTAAAATTAGACTTGAGATTATTAATCCCGAGATAACAAAATGACTTGAAATAAGAGATTATTTAATACCATGTTTAACCAGGTATTACAATCCCACCATGAGAGATAAATTTTTTTTGAACAAAACTAATTTTTACTTTTTCTAATATGACTAAGCATATCCTTAAATTGTAATTATTTTATATATACAGTTTATTGATGTTATTAAGTTTATTTGTAACAATATGTTACTATTCACGAGCATACAGTAATAACAGTAAATCACATAATAACGTTTGAATATTGAATACAGTATTATTGTTTGTTCATTTTTTTTATTTGTTATTACTGTATGTTAATTTTTTTTAATATTTTTTTGTCTATTAAATATAATGAATACAAAGATGAACATTGAATACAGTATTTGCAAATGGAATTATATTATGACCGTTTCTTATTATAGTTTAAATAATGCCCACAAGTTAGTACTATCATATTTTTTTATGTATAAACAAGTTTAAATTATAGTTTAAAATATGTTATTATTAGTAAAAGTATAATAGTTCAAACGATATTTTTTTTATCCAATCCTTTAATTAATCCTAGAAAAAACAAACATAACATGGGATTATTTTAAGTTATCCCACCATAAAAAATAAACTTATGAGTAGGACTATTTAATCCTAGGATTTCCCATAGCCTTGCAAACAAACATGGCCCTACAGTACAATAAATGACGGATTATGAGCTTCATGTCACTTTTGTAGTCTAATATAGAAATGTATCTCTAATTTTGGAACAAATTAAAAAGGAAAATGTATCTCTAATTTTGGAAAGGAGGGAGTACTTTCTTTCCTGCTTTTCTTGGACATGCCATTGCAATTTCTTTTTCTTCTTTTGAGGTGAAGTTTCTTTACTCTATTAATCATGTGATCGCATATCAGGGGCATCTTGTTGATCTTGCTCAAAGAGAGGTTAAAGCACTACTGCAATCAGCTCTTGATGTAGCACTCTCTGTTGTGCGTGCTAATCCTACTGTCTTGGAGGGGCTAGGTGCCCATTTGGAAGGTAATATCTAATATGCCACTACTGCTCGACTTAACCTCTGTTCATTGGGCACATACTGTAACATTTATAGGATGTTTTAGTAGGTATAGTGAGGAGAACAAAAATCTGTTAATTGTCTTTCTTACAGCATGTTTACGAAACAAGCTACCTTAAACTTACGTGTTGGACTTGCAATGTTTTTTCTGTGCAGAAAAAGAGAAAGTAGAAGGCGAAGAACTACAAGAATGGTTGAAAATGGTGGTTGCACCAGCGGAACTTACATTCTTCATTAGTGGCAAGCAAGAGTCTCTTCTCCCATTGCAAACAGGTCCTGGGCAACGTCTCTTTGATGTTAAATGAGAAACTGGTGTTTTTGTGAATGATTTGTTAAGCCACAGCATCATCAGTTTGAGGAAACAAACCCACAGGCCCTTCTTGCCATTATAATGGCGGTAGACACCTCGAGACTGGTACCAGCTCAGCCCTGCAACTTTGTATAGTTCAGTATGGTAATCTTTAGTTCTTATATAACTGTACTGATTAGAACACAGGAAGGACAACCATCTTTAGCACCGAAAAACATTGGGCTCCTGCTAAGTAGAATTGTTTTCGCTCCTCCTGTGGAGTGAGTTGTTTTTCTGACATGGTATTTTTTGCTAATATACGGTTGTTATAGTTATATCACTGTATACATTTTTTGCACGAATTATATACCAGGTTCACATGTTTTCGATAAAGGTTAAGTGTGTCTATCATATAGCTTTTACCAATTTATGTAGAATAATGTTAGAGATACAAATTATTTTACAAACTGTTGATGTGGCATACTCTACCTCAGCATATTGTGTGGGACCGAAGATTATATTGAAATAATTTGTTGATTAATACGCTGAAGTGAAATATGCCACATCAATCGTTTGTAAAATAATTTGTTTGTAGCACTACTCATTTATGTATGCCACTCCTTTCTGGTGGAATAATGGTTTCATTGAACAAGGAAGTTAAAACAATCGTCCACTAAAGGACTTCCATTTGCGTGTTTCATTAAATTGCTCCATTTGTCAAAAAAATGTTTTCCGAATTTACAAATATTTTTTTTGAGGAAAATTGTTATTTTTACGAGGAAAAATTGATATTTTTGCAGGCTCTATTTAAATTAATAGTAAGTGGATTAATTTTTATTTGAAAAATATTTTTTCTTTCTGATGGAAATAATATTTTCCTATTTTTTATGTAAACTAAACATTTACCTAATTTAGGAGGTAATATGTTGCAAAAATATATCTTTATGAACCAAGGAAAAAGATAAAGAAAATGAAATTTAAACCTGAAGTGGTCAATGTGTCCGGGATGATGGATAAACAGAGGCCAAGCCAGTAAACTATCCTATGATAGTTGACTAGAATTCAAAATTCGGATGACCTATGTACATCCACTGTTTTCAACTTCATAATGTTGCCTATTGATATTTTTCAAATGACAATATAATAAGGAAATTAATATTTTCATATTATTTTTTAATATTTTTATTGTCTAATATGTGGATCATACGTGTGAAAATATTAAAAAATAATATGAAAATATTAATTTTCTAAAATAAAAAAAGATGATATTAGGTGTCTCAAATGACTTGAATAAATTTTATGTGATTGATTATGTTATAAATTATTATTAAAATATTTTATGTCATGTGAGTTGAGGCCGAAACATTATTCTAATAAAATGTAGTACAAAATATCAATGTTGCTTTCGGAAAGTGATCGTATCCCCAATCATCTTTTTGTGGGCAGCCATGCCATGGTAAGAAAACAAAAGTACATAACCTGGACCACGTTTTTTATGGACCACATTTGTTTCTTCTCTTTCTTCACTATTAGTGTTTAACAAGTTATGCATCTTGCAAAAATTTCTGAATAATTATCGTGTTGTATTTATTTTTAGTTAAATTTTATTAATTTAGAGAGTTATTATTTAATCGATAAATTAATAATTTATTAATTTAAAGAGTGTTTTTCTATTCGGTGAGCATAAATTTAATTACATTGAAATTATTACATTTTATTCATGTTTATATCATATTTTTTTTGATGCAATGTATCATACTTGTTAAATTAATGTATCATACTTGTGAGGATGATACAATACCTTTGGAGCTAATAACGCGAAAGGAAGCACTCATAGCGTCAACAACTCTTCATAAGATGTTATTACAATTTGAGAATGCAACCCCTGAACTTTTGGACGCAATGAGAAAAATTAAGGATGCAATTCAATTAGATTTGAATTTTAAGACAAAACAAACGAAAATAGAATCATATTTTACAATATTACCCTATATATATTTGTGATTTAAAATAATTATTAATTTATGATTTTGATGAGACCATATATTTATAAAAGGGTCTTTTTAAAAATTATAATTTTATCGAAATCATTAATTTATCCCATTAGCTCAAGTCGGGACTGGGAAAAAATATTATTTTATAGAAATTATTAATTTATCGAGTATTAATTTATAAAGGTTCTACTGTATATAAAAAATATATATAAATATATAATTGGACAATTACCCGTGCCTGAAGGCACGACGTAACAAAAAATTAGATTAAAATTCGAAAAATAATGCATTACCTAAAGACTTTTTGCAACCTAAACTAACTTACAATCACACATAACAATTATCATGATTCACCACACAACCACAATAATTAATTTTTTTTTAAAAATAAATATCCAAAAAAATTTAAACTTATCTACAAAACTTACAAATCATCGATAACAATTTTTAAAATTCACCACACCACCACAATAACAATAACAATTATTATTATTATTATTATTATTATTATTGTTATTATTATTATTATTATTATTATTATTATAGTTATAATAATAATAATAATTATTATTATAATTATTATTACTATTATTATAATTATATTATTATAATTATAATTGTTGTTGTTATTATTATTGTTGTTATTGTTGTTATTATTATTACTATTATCATAATTATTATTATAATTATAACTATTACTATTACTATTATTATTATTACAATTATAATAATATTATAATTATAATAATTATTATAACTATTATTATAATTATAATTAATATTATTATAATTACTATTATTATTATTATTATTATTATAATAATTATTATTATTACTATTACTATTACTATTATTATTATAATAATAATAATTTTACTTTTAGTATTACTATTATAATAATAATTATTATTATTATTTGTACTATTACAATAATAATAACTATTATTGTTATTATTATTATTATTGTTGTCATAATTATTATTATTATAATTATTATTATTATTATCATTATTAGTATTATTATTATTAATATAAATATTATTATTATTACTACTACTATAATAATAATTATTTTTATTATAGTGATTATTATTATAATTATTACTATTATAATTATAATTATTACTATTGTTATTATTATTTTTATTTTTATTATTACTATTATTATTATTATTATCATTATTGTTATTATTATTGTTATTTGATTTGAGCTAGAATTTTTAGGAGTTAATTTGATTTGGGCAGAAATTTTTAGTTTAAGATGAAATGTGAACTTTTAGATTAATTTAAAAAATTGAGATAAAATTTGAACCACCCTTGTACTTTGTCAAATAAAAAATTTAAAATGAATTCTATTTTATTATATAGATTATTTTTAGAGATAAATTTGAAATAAAAATACTGGAGTACATATTAGTCTTTTTCTAATCTTTTGTTTGAAAACGTCCTATAAAAATGGCCTGGCGTTCGTCATTCTTGCATTCTTCGCTTTTGAGAAAGTACTGGAGTGAGGATTGAAGAGATAAGAGAAGGAGACTACCCGAGGTTCATATTATCTCATATATCATATATTCCTTTATATTAAATGAAATTCACAATATTTATATGTAATTATTATATGTTTGTGTTAGTGCAAACAATTTGCATAGCGGCGAATTGATTTTGCTTATAGTTATAATTTCATTTCTCTCTTGTATAAGGGTTCTGTTAGCATTGCTGACTGTAATTTTGGGATTTTATGGTTAGTTTTTTTTGCTGGGATTTTGAGGTACTATTTCATGTTGGGTAGATCTGATTTTAATTTTGTTCAGCGATTAGTTATGTTGCAAATCGGCTGTGGTCATTAAATTACAGTAAAAGGTGATGGGTAAGGGAATTGAAGAAATAGCTTTGTGATTTTTTCATTCTATTTGCCTTTCTACATGTGTTGAATTAAAATAGCAAAATGATATTCCCCTTGGGCTATGATAAAATGAATAGTGAATTGGCCCGCATCTATATTAGATGCAGCTTTGATATATCTAGTTTTCCTTTTTATTTAGATATAATTGTGTGCCTCTCAATTTATAAATATTGAGTATATAAAATGCCTCGACAATACACATACACACACACACACACACACACACACACATATATATATATAGGAAAAACTAAATAATATAATTGTATTTATTAGTTCGTCATATGTGTTTGTAGGTTAAAAATTTATTTTTATACATATTTAATTTTTGAATCTTGAAAAGTTACTAGTGGATTTTCGCTAACAAAATGTCTCATATTGTTATTTAATATTTATATAATTTTTGACAAAAGATATAATCTTTGTATAAATAATAAATATATCTAATTTTGGACCTATTCTAATTTTGTATAAATAATGCAACTTAAATCTTTGTGTTAGTAATATCAAATTTATATTTTCATGCTAGTACTATCTTTTTTACCCCAGCTAAATATAAGTTCTGGTCTCATGGATACATGTGGATGGAAAATGTGTTACATGATTACAATTTAAAGGGAATAAATTTATGTTTGCGTAGGTTGACTTGAATTTTTTTGAAGTCTATAAATCAATTTTTTTAATATAAAATTGTCTTTATTTTGTTACCAATTCATAGTTCAATCGGGTTGCAGCCTGAGAATGTGGCCCTTGGTTCCCCACTTGGATATATATGCTGGTGTGTTTATGCTTGTGTTAGGTCTAAGGAGTTTGGAACTTTTAATCCACAATCAAAATAAAAATATCCAGAATAATACAAAGAAGAGCTCATAATAAGTTATATACATTAATAAAAAGGTCTTTCTTTCTCTACAGGAATTTTGGTTATATTTTCTCTTACAAAAGCTGATTCTTTTTGAGTATCTGTCCACTAGCTAAACATTATGAAATCACAGTGGTATAGTTTAATGTTTTGAAACAAAGCTTTCATTAAGAAATTTTACTGGATGCATTAATATGAACAAAGTGGTAAAAGAAAAATGGTAGCGCTAAAAGTTAGTAGGAACATGTGATATGTCAATGTCTGAGGGGGCTACCTAGTACCAATTGTAAGAGCGACCAAATGCACACCTTACATATATTGACTATAACCTTATGTGTGCGCGCGCACACACACACATATAGAATAATAATATTTTTTCTTTGGGGAGGGTCATGGACTAGCACCATACGACCTGTAACTATTATAGAATCGACTAGCACCTAATATTGCATGAATAATAACTTTTATTAAATTGAAAAACACTTATTATCAGTGTTCTAAAAGTTGCTAGTCGGTCCCAGGTTGGTTGGCTACCGACTAGAGACTAGGGGATTAATCGACTAGTCAGATTTTTAATTTTTTTTTTTAAATATATATTCTCCTCCCTCCTTCATAAGTTTTGAGTAAGTAGAATAACACAAGTAACACAAATCATCAAATAAAAACATGGAGACTAAGTAAAATCAAATAGTTCGACGCTCTAAGTTCAAAACCAATTAACCAAATGAAACTAAGTAGCACAAAATCAATAGTCAATCACTCCTCCTCCTCTTGTCCATATCCCTCCAAGACTTGCTCTTATCGGACTCAAACTCATAATTCTCATCTTCCTCTTCGTTGTCATCATCTTCCGACACAAATTCGTTTTCATCTAGTTCTCGCACATTTCTACCACTTCTTTTAGGTAGAAAGACTTCATCCACTCCAATTTTTTTTTTGATTTTTCTCGATTTCTTCTGATTTTTCCCGACTTGTTCCGATTTTTTGATTTACTCCGACTGGACGACTTTTACGATTAGTCGCCTAGAGCCCGACTAAGTCGGTCAGCGACTAAATCAAAGGACTAGGCCCTAGTCGACTCGTTGAGCCTCCGACCCCGACCTAGTCACCGACTAGTCGGTCGACTTTTCAAACACTGCTTATTATTTATGCATGTTCTTGAATAACACAGGAACGCCTGTCCTATAAATCTTAAGAACACGGACAAATGGTTGTTCCCGCACAAATAAGTGTAGAAATGTATTATCTCTCTTATATTTCTTAGATTACATGAAGCTTATTTATACAAGAAAAAACTTTCAACAAGTACAAGGAGCCCATGCTCCATTAGGTGTTGCCATACTCTACTAACAACTATATCAACTGATATACTCTACTAACAACTAACATGACATCTGCTAACACTCCCCCTTAAGTTGGTGTATAGATATCTCGCATACCCAACTTGAAACACAATAGATGAAACATCTTACTACTAAGACCTTTAGTCAGAATATCAGCTAGTTGATGATCTGTTTTTACAAAAGGTAAGCAAATAAGACCACTGGTTGACTTTTCTTTGATGAAGTGCCTATCAATCTCAATGTGATTCGTTCTATCGTGTTGTACTGGGTCATTTGCAATACTAATGGATATCTTATTATCACAAAATAATTGCATAGGCCCTTTAGTTGCAACACCCAAATCTTCTAGCAAAGTTCGAAGCCACATTAGTTCACATATACCCAAGGCGATAGCTCGATATTCAGCCTCAGCACTAGATCTTGCCACCACAGACTGTTTCTTACTACGTCAAGTAACAAAATTACCTCCAACAAATGAACAATATCTTGATGTAGAACGACGATCCTCAATAGAGGCAGCCCAATCTGAGTCGAAAAAAGCTTCAACTTTTATATGGTCATGTGGTGCAAACAATAATCCTTTTCCTGGAGCAGACTTGAGATACCTCAGAATTCTATAAAGTTTCCATGTGACAATGTCTTGGATCATGCATATATTGACTCGCTATTCCCACATCATAAGATATGTCAGGTCTAGTATGAGAGATGTATATTAATCGTCCCACCAAACGTTGATACCTTTCTCTATCAACTGTAGGTCTCGTGCCTCCTTTTAGATGATGATTAATTTCAATAGGAGAATCAGCATGCTTACATCCTAACATGCTAGTTTTTGTTAAAAGATCAAGGATATACTTCCGTTGAAATAGAAAAATCCCACCGGAAGATCTTGCAACTTCAATACCAAGAAAATATTTCAAAAGACCAAGATCTTTAATTTCAAATTTTTTGGCTAGACTCACTTTGAGATTAGTTATCTCTTCTTTATTATCCCCTGTCACCACAATGTCGTTAACATAAACAATAAGAATGGTAATCTTACCCTTTATTTGTTTGACAAAAAGAGTATGATCTGCTCGACTTTACTTGTACCTAAACCTTATCATTGCTCTGTGAAGTCTACCAAACTAGGCTTTAGGAGATTGCTTCAGACCATACAAAGCCTTTCGTAGCTTACAAATCTTGCCCACAGTAACGGATGAAGCAAAACCAGGAGGTATGTTCATGTACCCTTCCTCCTCCAAGTTACCGTGAAGCAATGCATTTTTTACGTTTAATTGTTGAAGATCCCAATAGAAGTTTGCTGCACATGAGATTATGGTACGAACAGAGTTCATCTTTGCTACATGAGCAAATATCTCCTGGTAATCAATCCTATGGGTTTGAGTGTACCCTTTTGCAACTAGTCTGACTTTGAGTATCTCAATTATCCCATTAGAATTTTGTTTGACTGTATATACCCACTTGCATCCAACTGATTTTTTTACATAAGGAAGAGTAACTAGTTCCCATGTATCATTCTTCTTCAGGGCATTCATCTCTTTAATCATAGCCTGTTTTCAATTCTCATTGCTCATTGCTTCTTTCCACCCCTGAGGAACAAATATTGAAGACAAGGAGGAAACAAAGGAGAGGTAGGATGCAGATAATTTATTATAGGCTAAGAAATTAGAAATAGAATGTTGAGTACAAGCTCTAACCCCTTTTCTAAGAGCAATAGGAATATCAGTATCATCAGATGAGGTAATAAGAGCAATAGGAATATCAGTATTATCAAAAGAACAAGTAATATTAGAATTCTCACCATTAACATTATTCTGACTAGGTTCGGAGCAAGGTTGGTGTAGTATTGCAAAAATGATTACCTTATGCTTGCCTTTTCGAGCATAGGTTCTCAACTGAGGCTCAGGCTCAGGCTCAGGCTCATTCTGTCTAGCACTTTGTAACTCCCCCTGTGTAGAATTATCATGAACAACAATAGGAACAGAAAAAATAGGGCTTGAAATACCAACCTCAGAGGGAAGCTTAAGGAAGACGGTTTATAAGAAATGCAGCAGTCAGAACTGCATCTCCCCATAGAAATTTAGGGGTGTTCATGGTAAACATAAGAGATTGTGCAACCTCTAGTAAGTGTCGGTTTTTTCTTTCCGCCACACTATTTTGTTCTGGAGTTTTGACACGAGGTTTGAAGGATGATGCCATGCTGAGAGGGGTAAGATGCAAACACAGTATTATTACTATATTCACGACCATTATCACTGTGAAGAATCCTGACTTTAGCATCAAATTGAGTTTGAATCATTTTGTGAAAATCCTGAAAACAATCAGACACCTCATTTTTTTATCGCAGAAGATAGATCCAAGTGACACGAGAATGACAATCAATGAAGCTAACAAACCATCTAAAACCAGAACAGAAAATAGCTCGAGAGGGTCTCCATACATCAGAATAGATAATAGTAAAAGGCTCAGAGTGTCTACTATGAATGACAGAATAAGTAGACCGTTTGTGTTTACCTAATTCACATGGTTCACACAAAAACTGAGTTTTGTTACATTGTTTAACTAAAGATGAAAATAAAGACTCCAATACAGAAAATGAAGGATGTCCCAAACGTCGATGCTATTGATGGAGAGAGGTCAGGCGAGAGTCAAGAGTAGAGTGTAGAGCCTGAGTAGAGCACACTTTTGACGAAGGAACATCTAAATAGTAGAGACCATTAACTGCACTACCACTGCCAATTTGCTGTCCTGTCATCAAGTCCTGAAAAGCATAATGAGTTGAAAAAAATGTTACGGAACATTGTAGAGATTTGCAGTAAATGAAGAGATATGAAGAACGGATGATAATGTTAATGAAGAAGTACAAACGACATAACCACGCCCGGAGATAGAGGACATGGAGCCATCAGTAATCCAAAGCTTGTCTTTTCCAGAGAAAGGCGTGCATGAAGTAAAGAGGTTGGATGACCCAGTCATATGCTCGGTGGCACCTGAGTCTATAATTCAACTAGGATAAGTGGATGAAACATGTAAAGCACAAGAATGTATACTTGACGGAGCATAAAGAGAAGGAGTAGATTGAGAATAGAATTTTCGAAAAACTGAGATCTCCTCAGGGGTTAAAGTAGTAGTAGTTTCAGAAGTATTGGGTGTGTCAACAGGAAGGGGTGGAGTAGATATGTAGACCTGGGATCCACGTCTACGGCCACAGCCAGACCGTCCTCCATGTCCTTTAGGACGCCCATGAAACTTATAGCAGCGATCCCTGGTATGATTTTTTCACCCACAATAGTCACAATCGCGGGACTCCTCAATAGGAGATGGAATGTGAATGCTCGGCTTAAGATTCGAAGCAACCAAGACTGATTTGTCCACATGATGGAGATTTAGAACCATCACCCGACGTTTACTTTCCTCTTGCTGGACCCGAGCATGAGCCTCTCACAGTGATGGAAAAGGTGTCTGACCAATCAGTTGGGCTCGAACTTGATCAAACTCAATGTTTAAACTAGCCAAGAAATCAACAACTCGATCCTCGCTAACAAACTTCTGATAAGCTGCGGTATCCTCAGTACATTTGGCGGAAAAAACCCGGTAAAATCAAGCTCCTGCCAAAGGGCATTAATCTCTGCAAAGTACTGTGCAACAGGCTTCTCCTTGGCCCAGCTCACGGATTCGCTTACGAATGTCATATGCCTTGGACATATCACCAGAAACAGAGAAAGTTTGGGAAATAGCCTCCCAAAGTTCATAAGCAGTGCCTAGAAATATGTAACTACTCCGCATATTTGGTTTCATAGAATTAAAAATTCATGTTTTGACCATAGAATTATCAGACTTCCATTCTTCTTGAGTCATCCCCGGTTGTGCATGCATAGTAGTTGTCCCATTGATAAAATGTTGCATACGATTGGCCTCGATTGACATACGACATGCTTGAGACTATGTCAGGTAATTGGATCCATCCAATTTAAAAGGACTGAGAGCCAACGCAGAATTGAGATGATTGTTTTTAATTAACTGTTCTTAATTTGTTTCTGTAGTATCATTATGAATGGAACTAGATTCGGCCATGGTAATAGGAGTCACAAGAATTATCCAAGGATAATCTAAAGGCTCAACAAAAATGGCAGGGTTATTCCAAAAAATACAACGGACAACAACAAACAAATGGCAGTAAGTGAACAATAAGGGAGAAATTGGGTTTTCTGAAGCGGTTGGGTCAATTTAGTGCAATAAAGCTAACAAGTACGTTCAATACAACAGATAGTGAACAAATAAACCCAGTACAAACCAAATAGGCCAAACAAATGCTCAGTATAGAGGTTTAGAAAACTAACAGTGAACAAATAGGCCAAACGAATGCTAAATATAAGCAAACCTGAATTTCACGCTAGTCGACTACTGTAGATGGCAAGAGGAGAGAGAACCGATTGCACTGGAACAAATCGCGCCGGAAAAAGTCGTTTGAATCTGTCTCACGCGCCGACAGAGAGTGGCGCGTGGCGTCGGTGACCGACGAGTGGGGAAGCGCGTGGAGGCGTGTGCGGCGGCGGGTGGTGAGTTTAACACTTCTGTGTTGACACTTTTGAAATATATTATCTCTCTTATATTTCTTAGATTACATGAAGCTTATTTATACAAGAAAAAACTTTCAACAAGTACAAGGAGCCCATGCTCCATTAGGTGTTGCCATACTCTACTCACAACTATATCAACTGATATACTTTACTAACAACTAACATGACATCTGCTAACAATAAGCATCCCACATTTTAAGGGAGATCTATCTAACTTTTTCTCTAAAAACTTCTGTTAATTAAGTATGATCAATCCAATACAAGGACATGGATCTGCACTAGATCTTGATTACATTTACTTTAGTAGAGGACTTTCTAAAAATTTAACAGGCTTGCAGGATTTTTAGGATAACTTCATGCATTTGACTACAAGTGTTACAACTTATACCATGAGAATAAATACCCTTGTCATTTCATAAGAGTATTATCCCTTTCTAAGCGTCTCTTATTAGATTTTATAAATTTATGTATGTCTGGTGTAATTTGAAGACGTCAATGTTACAACGTAAGATTGATATTATGTCACGCTTTGTTAGGTCGTTCCAGATATGGTGTCGGTGCATACTACTTTGACATCATTGACCTGTAAGAATGCCATCCATTCTGCTTCCTCAAAGTTGCAAAATACTACATTCTTGCCTGGGTTTGATGTGGTTGGGCATGCTGCTACATGGAAGAAGGAAATATATCCCCTTTCCTTTTCGGGACCTAGAGCTACGTTAACCTTTGATCCTCCGTCAGCCAATAGAGAGAAGACGACTAAGCAAAGTAAGCACACAGTTGATCCTGCAGCCCCTGATTTTCTTCCCCTTCCATCCTTCGAACAGTGTTTTCCGAGGAGCACTAAAGAATATAGGTATGCCTATGTTTTTTTTTCCAGTATATAGCTTATTGTTTTCATTTAAGACATGTAGATTGTGAATATGTCTCTGAATTACATTAATCCGAACGTGCATGTTATTCCCTATCCCCCCTCCCTCCCCCCCGCACCCTATTTTTATTTATTTACTAAGAAACACATTCATTGACCATTTTGCTTGCATGTAAAGTGCACGCGTGTGCATGCTCTCAGATACAGTGTTTTGCAAAATAATGATGCAGTGATTCTTCTTTACAGGGAGGTTACTCATGAAGAATCTGGTCATGTGCTTAAAGTTCCATTTAGACGTGTTCATCTAGCAGGGGACGAACCACATTTTGACACCTATGACACCAGTGGTCCTCAAGACATAAGCCCTCAAATTGGTATGAACTTAAAATTCTTGCTTAAAAATAATTTTCATCTTTAGTCTATTTCATTCTCTCTTGCGGGCATTGTGTTCTATTGGATCTTCAGGATAGATACTTTTCTATTTCTTGCATGTTTGTCATATCTGTACTATGGGATATTCTTTCAAGTTTTATAAAAATGATTAGTTTCTTCCTCGAGAGATTCAGTAGTTGATTGCTTTAAAAGGCATCATCTCTATTCCCCATCTCTCACCAGTAATTTCTAGACATTTCAACTCACCTTCTTTTATTTATTTCTAGACAACTGGTTTTATTAAACAGGACTTCCCAAGTTGCGCAAGGAATGGATTGACAGGCGGGAGAAATTAGATTTACCGAGATACACACAGATGTTCTATGCTAAGCAGGGAATTATAACAGAGGAAATGTTGTATTGTGCTGCTCGTGAGAAGCTTGATCCAGAGTTTGTGAGGGCAGAGGTTTCCCGTGGCCGTGCAATCATTCCATCCAACAAGAAGCACTTAGAGTTGGAGCCAATGATAGTTGGAAGAAATTTCTTGGTAAAAGTGAATGCAAATATCGGAAATTCTGCTGTTGTGAGTTCTATCGAGGAAGAAGTTCACAAGCTTCAATGGGCTACAATGTGGGGTGCTGATACTATTATGGATCTCTCTACTGGTCGTCACATCCATGAAACTCGTGAGTGGATTCTACGTAATTCTTCTGTTCCTGTTGGCACCGTTCCCATCTATCAAGCACTTGAAAAGGTAAATGGAATCGCAGAGAATCTGAACTGGGAAGTTTTCAGAGAGACCTTGATTGAACAGGCTGAGCAAGGTGTAGATTACTTCACAATTCATGCTGGGGTCCTGCTTCGCTACATCCCATTGACCGCAAAACGAATGACTGGAATTGTTTCTCGAGGGGGCTCTATTCATGCAAAGTGGTGCTTAGCGTATCACAGGGAAAACTTTGCTTATGAGCACTGGGATGACATACTGGACATCTGCAATCAATATGATATAGCATTGTCTATAGGTGATGGACTCAGACCAGGGTCAATTTATGATGCTAACGACACTGCTCAGTTTGCAGAGCTCTTAACTCAAGGAGAGCTGACACGTAGAGCTTGGGAAAAGGATATACAGGTAATGATCTTGTTAAGTATGCTAAATTATGTAACATTATTTAATATAAGGTTTTTTTTACATTGTAACATCTTTTCAAAACCTAGTTCAATTATATGTGGTGGAATCAATTATTTTATGTTGTTCATTACAGCTGGGGTTGTAAATATGCTGAAACTGGTTGTAGCAGTTACGTTTTTGTTTGACTTCAAAGGAACACAAATAGATTCATCTTCTATGACTTCTAGCTATTACACTATAGCTTAGTTTATCAAAGGAAAACAACTTTATTCAGCCTCTGTCTACTAAACTAAACTAAACTAAACTGAGTCTGCTTAAAAATTGCATGGCGAATAGTATATATCTCAATGCTCAACTAAATTATGTCAATATTCTTCCTCTAACTTGTTCTTATCATACGAGCCAGTATAAGATTCCAAATAATGTGTTTTAAGAGTAGATTGTAAGTTATAAATAAGCATCATACAGTAAGGCGGATGTAATTTTTAATATGTTATTGTCATGTTATAATTGACAGTCTATTTATACACACTGGGTGTAAGTTAGAGCGTATATTAATGTGATATTTTAACATTTTAGTGTTCTCTTTATGGTTATAATTATTGCAGAATGTGATTTTTAATGAAAACTTGGAAACTTGTGATGCATTACATGTTCTATTACATCTCTCATTATTATTATTAATGTGCCAAAACTTTGGTTTAATCTTTCTTGTTAAATTACCACTATGGTTTAGGACGATGTGTTATTTCAGGTAATGAACGAAGGGCCTGGACATATTCCAATGCATAAGATTCCAGAGAACATGCAAAAACAACTAGAATGGTGTAATGAAGCACCCTTCTACACCCTTGGACCTTTGACAACCGATATTGCTCCTGGATACGATCACATCACGTCAGCTATAGGTGCTGCCAATATTGGAGCCCTAGGCACTGCACTCCTCTGTTATGTCACACCAAAAGAGCACCTTGGTTTACCTAACAGGGATGATGTAAAAGCAGGGGTTATAGCATACAAGATAGCTGCTCATGCAGCTGATTTAGCGAAAGGTCATCCACATGCTCAAGACTGGGATGATGCACTTAGCAAGGCTAGATTTGAGTTCCGATGGCTGGACCAATTTGCATTATCGTTGGACCCAATGACTGCCACATCCTTCCATGATGAAACCCTGCCATCAGATGGTGCAAAAGTGGCTCATTTCTGCTCTATGTGTGGGCCAAAGTTCTGTTCCATGAAGATAACCGAGGATGTTCGGAAGTATGCTGAGGAGCATGGTTATGGGAGTGCTGAAGAAGCTGTGCGGGAAGGGATGGATGCTATGAGTGCTGAATTCCTGGCAGCCAAGAAAACTGTGAGCGGAGAGCAACATGGTGAAGTTGGCGGAGAAATCTACTTACCGGCAGATTACATCAACTCTTCAAAGAACTAAAGGTCAGTAAGACTCTATTAATTTTGCTAAATGTACAAGGTTGTGGATTAGTAGTCAAATCAGCTGTGTGTGAGAGAGGAGATTATCTGCTGGAGAGAGGGGGGAGAGGGGTGGGGGGAGGCAGTGTACATAATTTACTGTTGCAATGGTAACTGAATTGAAATGCCTAGCGAGAGAGAGAGAGAGAGGAGGAGAGAACTATATGTAGTTATCTGCTAAAATGGTAACTATATCGAAACGGCAGAACCTCGGCAGAAACTTGAGAGTTTTCCTTTAGTTTCTCAGTTAGTTCAATAAGGCTAGTTGACCTTATAAAAGAATTTGTTATATATGCTACTCAGTTCTTGGTAGTTTCTCCATTAATGATTAGTGTACCATTTTTGCCACATGCTTATGATGCTGGTGAACATGTCCTCTAGTTCTATCAAAAAGGAAAAAATGTAAATACTATGACCTCAATAACACCATAATAGAGAATATAACTAAATACGAAGCCAAGGATAACTTGATGGGTGAAAAAATTGTAGAAGGGGTAAGTGATTTCTTGTATTCATATTTGTGCTACTCCCCAACTAACCTTGGTCTCTCTTCTTTTTTTTTTCTTCCTATATTTAATTTCAAGAAGTAAAGAAAGTTTGCCATTTTAAGATTGTAGCTCCAAATTAATATATGCTGATTCAAAGAAACGTGAATGCTTGAGAGGCAGGCACTTTGAACTTCAGATTTGTACAGTGATGTGGAATTTTTGAATGTTCTTTGCTTGTTGCTTGTAGATGCTTCACTTTATTAACCCTTTACTTGAAAAACTAGGTGCTACGATTTCCATGATCATCTCACTTTGGTTCTTGCATCAGTTACCACAAGGCTGTCTTAACAAAACTTATGTTGCAGGATCTTATGAAGAATAAGAACTGGTTTGGAGCTTCTAGGAGCATTTGTGTGTGGGCTACACAAGAACGGTGATTCAGGATTTTGATGTTCAAGCTCTAGGTAAGTTCGTAGCCGTAGTTTGGCAAATAATTTGAGACAAAGGAATCTTTCTTTGTTTTAGAATGTTGCAGTAATGAAAAACTTTAACAGCAAGTTTTATTTGTTTATTGGGACTTCTTTTGTTCTTCCATTAACATAAGAAACGCACCGGGGGTGTCTGTATCTGCTTCGGCGCTGGCTCTTTTGGCCAGGATGCGAGCAGGTCAGGCTGAGAAAGTCCCTTTGCACCTGAACAGGATAATGCCTGCGTAGGGAGAGTGCATTTTCTTGTTCATTTTTATGTGCTTTCACAGGGAAGGAGATTCCATTCATGATTTGGGCTTGCATATCCATGTTGGGCAGGTTCAACAAATAGGCTCATCTCTCTGGTGGCCTGGGAAGTAACTGAAACTACAATGAAAAAGTGGTATTATATATCCCTTTTACGGCATTAAATGAAAATGAGCACAAATAGTCCATTTATTATATAATGGGCTAATAATGAGATAAAATAGTCCGATAATAAAATTAGTACAATAATCATATCGGGACATTTCAATTTTCTATAAAGGTCATGGGGGAATTAGGGTGGAGAATTGGCTTCGCTGTATGAATATAAAGAGAAGAAGACAGTAAGGGAAAAGTTTTTTGAGTAGGCCACAAGACATTAACCAAAAATTTAATAACATTATGCTGTTTAAATATAAACAAGGGCGGATTTGTCAACGAGTTAAATCAGAATAAATCATGTTTTGATCTAGTATGATCTACTATGTATGATAATAGAATATTTCGACTCATTATGTAATGAAGCATCATGATTCACTTGATCCAACAATTTGAATTATGATTTAAATCGATCAATTTTAAAAGAAATTATTTGTACAATTATATTAATTTATAAAATATTATTATTTATAAATTATATTAACTTATAAAATAATTTCATTTAATCTCTCTAAACTTTTTTCTTTCTTAGTTTAATTTTTTTCACTCTCTATTTAAAAAAGTAAATTTTTTCATGTTCAAAAATCACTCTCCCAAAAGTTCATTTAATATAAATACAACATATCTATATAAATTAACTTAATGTAAACTAAGTATGTATACGTCTTGACCAATTTGTAAGATGGGGAATTATTGGCCAATTTGTCCACCTTCTTTTCATTTTTTTTTCTTTTTTCTTAATGGAGAGAAAAAGTAAGACTAACTAATTCTTATTTATGTATGAGTACACAGATTTAGTATCCAGAATAATCCAATATAGAGTTAAAAATGAATCAGTGGAATGAAATTTAAATCGAAAAATACTTTTGCAAGAGATGCCAAGTATCTTTACTTCCCAAAAATTGTTGTAATCAACAATATTTGATACATATACATATTTTTTCACATCTTTCCATTTTTAAAAGAGTTTTTTTATAAATTAAAAAAAAAGTGACTAAATTACTTTTTTCATACATAATCATGTGGATACACATTTCTAATGTAATGTAGCAGATGGATAGTTGGGTTGGGTTGGGTTTCCATTTATTAGTAACTCTTTTTGTAATTCATCCTTTGAATGTGCGAGAGGAATATATATATATATATATATATATATATATATTTTTAGTTTTTGTTTTTATTTTTATTTTCGTAGACGAGTGAACCAAATCAAATTAAATTCATAATTTGATTCATTTAAAATATTAATTAAATGAATCATATATCTAGCTAGAATTTTGATCAAATAAAATACTAATATTAGAGCATGTTAAATCATTATCAAAATTTGACTCATTGACAGCGGGTACAAATTGAAAGTAAAAACATTGAAGATAAAGAGAAAACAAGGAGGGGCATAAAAATAATTAAGTAAAACTTGAGGGGCTTGCAAAACTGTTCAACATACAAATTCCAAAGTCGGTAGAAACTAGAACCCTAGATTTCATCAAGAGAAAAGGCAATGGCGACGATTTATCACGAGCGGCAAAGATTACAATTCTGTCTGTTACACTCCCTCAACAATCTTTTCCAGGTACCCCCCTTCGCTCTCTCTATTACTCCCCTCTCGATCCCTCTCTCTCTCTAAATAGATAGATAGATCCCTTTTACTTGACAAAAATTGGGGATGGAGTTTCAATTTTGTTTATAGCTAGTACATGTCTTTTGATATTTGGGAAACCCAGAAAGAAAAAGAAAACCTGAAAAAAATAATGATTATATGTTGGAAAATGGAAATAGTTGGTGTTTGGTGAATGTGATATATGCTATTATATGTAGGAAAAGAATGCATTTACGCGAGCAAATTTGGATGGTTTTGCTGAAGAACTAGTTGTTGTTGATGATCCAAACAAGGGAAAGTGGACACCTTTGTCTGTTATCTTCAAGCCTCATCATAATTCACTTACCGGGAATTATGATATAAATGTTCTAATTTCAGCAGTGGAGGGAAAGGGGAAGAGGGTTGTCTGGCATGATCGGCGTAATGGAATTGATCTGGATGAACGCAAGTTATTTGGTATTGTGGTTAATATTCCAGTAAGAAAGTATGGTGGACTTTGGAGAAGTAGGCATTGGGTTGCGATGAGAAGGATTGAGGGGGTTTGGTATAATTTGGATAGTGATTTTGATGCTCCTTATTCTTTTAAAGATAGTGAAGATGTTAGGGAATCCTTGGATAGAGTCATTAGTGGGGGTGCTGAGGTATTGCTTGTAATGAATGAATGATTAACACTCCATGCCATGCCCTGCTTGCTATATATATAAATGTTGTAATTGGTGAATTATTTTTATCACATACTTTTTGTTTGACAATATATATCGTCTTTGCTGCAAAAGTGATTAAGTTTGGCTTTGCATAGGTAATTGTAATGATCTCAAGTCTGATTTCACGTCCTTGTGTTTTAATGTCAAAGAAAACCATTGAGGTATATATATATATATATATATATATATATACACACACACACACACGGGAAGGATCAAGAACATAATACTTAAATAGCATAACGCCTTAAATAGCATAATTTTATCAAAACGACGTAGTTTTGATAAGACGCGGTGACATTTTTGTAAATACGCAGTGGCATGGTATTTACAAAAATGCCACCGCGTCTTATCAAAACTACGTCGTTTTGATAAAATTATGCTATTTGAGGCGGTATGCTATTTAAGGATTATGCTCTTGATCCTTCCTGATATATATATATATATATATATATATATATATATATATATATATATATATATATATATAGTTGAATGATAATGATACGTACGTACACTGACAGGAGTGAATTAAGAACGAACCGGTTATAGCAAAGATTTTTTCCGTTTATAGTCGGTTTTTTATGATATATATATATATATATATATATATATATATATATATATATATATATATATATATATGGGAAATGATCCATAACATGTATTTGTTATGAATAAAAATTGGGCAAATAGCATCTATACCACACATTACATAAATCAATAGCTGAGATTAAAAAAGAAACAATCCCGTCCGCTAGTTGAACTAGCGGATGGATAGAAAATAATTCATTGACAGATTTGACCCTAAGTCTCATAAAAGCATTGGTTTTGGTGATTCGCTCGAAATTGCAGCAGGGTTTAGGAATAGAATGGATCGATTTATGTATGCTTTTCAAAATCCAGAAATAAATTGAACAAAATTTTGATCCAAGCGTTTTCGAGCTATCAGCAAAATCAACAGTCAACACCAAAGTCAGAGGTTGTAAAGAACACATAAGTTAAACCAATTGGAACGCGAAAGGAGACTTGGGTTTTGGGGGTTTTCTCCCACCGGTTTTGAAGGAGCCAAGGATTGAGTTGCCATTGTTATTGCTCTATTTCACCTGACATATGAAAAAGGAGTGAGGAGAGTCGGGAACGAGAAGCTGAATGAATGAAATAGTAAGGTCGGGCAATTATATCAGTGAAGCTTAGGGAACGATGAGGATGATAATATTAGAAAGGATCAGAGCAGAGGTGGTTTTTGCTCATCTCGAAGCAGTCCATCAAAATTCGAATCACACAGAGGAGGGTTTGGTTTTGGTGATTTGCTCGAAATCGAAATTGCAGCAGGGTTTAGGAATCGAAATCGAAGCAGAAATTGCAACAGTCGTATGAAATCGCAGCAGGGTTTAGGAATCGAAATCGCAGCAGAAATCAAAGCAGTCGCAGCAGGGTTTAGGAATCAGAATCGAAGCAGAAATCGCAGCAGGAGGGAATCGTCGCACCCTTTGTAAAGGGACAAAGGTTATTGGCACTTGGGGGCAATTTGGAATGGAATTTTTGTTTCAAGCATCCGTTGGTTCAACTAGCGGACGGCGTTGTTTTTTTTTTAATCTCAGCCCTTGATTTATGTAATGTGTGGTATAGATGTTATTTGTCCAATTTTCATCCATAGCAAATTCATGTTATGGATCATCTTCATATATATATATATATAGAGAGAGAGAGAGAGAGAGAGAGAGAGATGGACACTTTGTTATCAAAACTTAGTGGGTGTGCCTTTCTGTGTACAAAGATGAGAGTGATCAGCAACATATGTTATAACTAAAAACACTGTCTCCTTTCCTTTCATCAAGCTTGAGCCAACAGCCAGCCAAGGTTATATGTTAACACGATCGAGTTTTAAACCTATGTTATTATTCAACTTTAACACGAGTTTCGAAACCAAACTTGCATCCTCAAAAAAAGAAAGAAGAGAAAATTTCACTTTTATAATCAATAATAACTTGGAATTTCTGAGCTAATAAGCTACATGAAGGAATATTTATAGGAAACATTTTAACAAAATGATATTTTTACACATGGAAGTGGGAATTTCAGTTCTCTATTTATATGAGACCATCATGTATTGGAATATTATTATGGCAACTCTTAAAAATAAAATTAGCAACGAATTATTTTAAAGAAAAAAGAATAACGAAATAAGATTAAGTATATATTGTAATAGATATCTGAGTAATATTACATATAATCCATGAGAGTTTAGGTAATTTATTTAAGCATCATACTTTTTCTTAACAATGTTTTTTTTTTATAATGTGATAGTCTAATGATAATATTTTTATTTGACTGTGCAATGTTATAAATTTGGGTTTGAAGTCATAACCAAAAATAAATAAATAAAATATCTCTAAAAATCCATTTCATGTGGGTGTCATCGAGGCAAGAAAATTTTCCATGTTAAACTTTAGCACCACATAAAAAGCTTAAAATTTTGATTAATGTATTTTTTGAGAAAAATATATATGAGATGACATAAAATTCAAATAAAATTACAAAATATAATATACACGTTTTTTTTAATAATAATTAGATTGTGTTTTTTTTTAAAACAAAAAAACGTACAAGTATAATTATTTTTATTTAAATAAATATACTTTTAAGAGTTCAGCACATTATGAGCCCGTTCGGCATTGACTTATAAGTTGGTCAAATCAATTTATAAGTCATTTGCCACAATTCTTCTGTTTGACAATAAAATAAGTTAATTTGACCAAATATAATGTTTATTTTGTTCATCTTTTTATTAATATTCTTTTAATAATCTTTATATTTAATTTTAACTTATAAGTCATTATGAACCGAATTTAATTTATGATTTATAAATCAAATTGATCGAATATTTTTATTTATAAATAATAACTTAAAATAATTTATAAGTAAATTTATATTTTAAATTTGAGTTATTTTAAAATAAATAGTTGCTGAACTGGCCCTACGTACAAAATAAAATGATTATTATGTCCTGTAGGCTATAGTATAGGACGTGTACTTTCTGTGGTGTTAATATCAATACTTAACCTCAGCAAATATCAAGGTTGATCGCTGAATCCATCTTATTTCTGCTTTTTGCCGACCCAAATTTAGCAGTGCAGCAGTGTTCGTCAAGGCACCAAGGTTTCTATGTATATCGTATTTCTCAATTCTCATATAAATTTTCTCGAATCGAATCCTTTCGCTTTTGTTGGCTTTCATTGAATTTAGGGTTTTTGTGTAATCTTAAAAAAGTCCAGTGTTTTCTATATGAATAAATATATCTCAAGTAATAGGTGACTGTGTAGGGGAAAAAATTAGCTGGGTATTAAGTAACGAATTGAGTATTGCAAATCGTTTGTGAATAACTCGGTTTATCCTGTTTGTTAAATTGACTCAGAGAAGTTCCTGATTTGTAGCCTCTGCTTTTGCATTAATGGAACAAGACATTGCTAGTACTTTTGCTTCAGAAGATGTTTCGGGTATGAACTTGGCTGTAAATTCACCTGAGGGTCTAAAAATTCGACATGATCAGAACAAGAATACTAATATCCTCAATGTGGGTAAACAAGACTATACATACAATGATGAGGAAGAAGAAGATGAAGATGATTTTGACGATGACGACTTAACTGCTGAAATATTAGCACAAAATGGCTACGCAAAAACTGAACCAGCTAAGCATAGAAATGTGGGAAATCAAGAATCTGTTAATGAGGATGAGGAGGAAGAGGAAGACCTAACTGCTGCTTTATTGGCACAAAGTGGCTATGCAAAAAATGAATCACCTAAGCATAGTCCAATGACTTGGCCTAGTGATAAGAAACTTGTATCGGCCTTCAAGGGTAGCCGTGAGAAGGAGGGATTGCTGGAGACAAAGGTGTGTGTTACGTGGGCATCTGATGTCTATGATCCTCCTCCTACTTCAGAGGACCACTTGGCCCAAAATAGGACCGAAAGGCATAGGAGCGAGAGCAAGAAGCCGAAGAATAAGCAGAAGTGGGGTGGCAAGTCCGCCGAAGAAGGGAAGGAGAAGGGTAAGGGGAAAGACAAGAAGCAAGTTCAGAAGTATGGTGGGAGTTCTAACAAGTGTTTCAGGACGCTGGAGGATAACGATAAATTGGTTGGTTCGCCTTCTACTGCAACAGACCACTTGGCGAAAACCAAGACTGAAAGGCCTAGTAAGAGTAATACCAAGTCTGCGAGAAATGGGAAAGGAAAAGACAAGAAGCAAGTTCAGAAGTGCAAGACTGTGGATGATGATGATGGATTGGCTGATTCTCTTGCGCCCTATGCAGAATTTGAAGACCGCTACTGAGACTTTATAAGTACGTTAATCATTTTTTTTGAATTGGTATATAAAATATTTAGGTAGGGGGTATATATAAGGAGTTTTGAAGATTTCTAACAGGAATTGCGAAGATGGTTGAGTGAATTATATGTTATCTCCTCCTCATTTTGCTCCATTCACTTACCATTGCATCATGGTTTTCCTTTATATTATTGCAGCTTTTCTTTGAAATGATGCACCAAATAGGGTTGGAACTTTTTTGTCTTTGCCATTTTATTTGTTAATTGATGGCCATCATGTTACTGTATATATTTTGTTGTAAATGTTGAACAAAACGGCATCCTTACTTGTGTAAGTATCTAGAATAGTAAGCATATTTTAGATTTTTAATAACAGGACCAAGATTGTTCTATTTAATATATTCGAAATATAGCTTCCTGTTTCTAATGCATCATTTGTCACATACTTGAAAAAAAATTGTTAGCCCTTTAGTTGCATAAAACAGAGTAGAAGGCTACTCTTTCATTGCTTCATCAATTTATTTTTGCAATGATGTCAATCCACTCCTACTAAACTAGTTAATGAATAAAAGTCAATAGCCTAAAGAATAATAATGAATTAAAGAACCAACGGCATTTTCCAACTCTAGGAAATTGATTAAACAATATAACATCACGGCCAGACCTCATTCCCTTCTTAACTTTTTGCTGCATCTTGCGAGTACGAACCAGAGGCAGCAAAAGTTAGATTTTCACAAGGTTAACTTCTCTTGCCTAACTTGCAGAACTGAGGCATTTGATCTAGTACTTACCCAAAAAAATGTGGAGGAATTTGATTAGTGTTCAGGCGTCTTAAATGCTTTCCTTACTCTTTGTATTGATTAATAACATTCATATCTGTATCTGTATGGTTAGTTCAGCTATTAAGTTGGTTGATGAATTTCAGGCCAATATCTAATCAATTTGACTGGAACATTTCATTGTTGCAATACGAGTATAGAGTAGACGCATAGTAGTAAATTTGTAAACTAGACTCAGAGAATCATCAGATACAATATGCTACTATTCGGTCCTTAAGTTTTCATTGACTAGCTGCGTTTAAGCATAATATGGTAGCAACATTTATTAACTGCCAGATACCAGTTCTTTCAATGCAGTTTTCACATGAAATCATTCTCTTTCCTTTCTTTAGAATTTGATAGGGTTTCCTCATATAACAGAGGAATGTTGAGTGTCTAATAAATCAATACTTAACCACAACCAAGTCATCTTATATCATATCAATGTAATTGAATTTAAAGAGGATAGTAAAATTCACAGGAGGAAAGCAGCATAGTGTTAAGATCATTATAAAAGATTTAATGCGATATATCAACTGGGAAAATTGAATGAACTCGGAGAGACTCATTCTTTCTTTGCAAAGAGGCCTCCAAATCCACCAAATCCACCATTTTCTTTCTTTGGAGGAACTGCCACGGAATTCTTGCGGCTGGTAGTGCCACCAGTCTTCCCCTCCACCTTCTGGAGGATTGGATCAACCTCCAACATCTGTTCTTCCTTCTGTAATGCCCCAAGGACAAAGTCTAATAGACTCTTCTCCTCACTGCCTCCGCCGGAGCTCTTTGATGCGGTTGCCATTGTTCGTACTCCTCTTCCTCGGCCGCCGGGGATGACCACGAGAGAGAAGAATAAGTTCAAAGAAGCCATTGCAGGTAATGTTATAGTCACAGTTTTTTGCGGCTTTGAAAGTTTATGATGCTGCAGCAGTAAGAAGAGGAGAGGAATGGCAACGTAGGTGGGATAATACAAATCTTTGGCCTAGTTCTATTATGAGATAGTTGTGATAAGAATTATATGGACGTGTCTATAGCACGAGCACTCCACAAGTGTCTTATCCTCCTCTTTTGGCTTTATTTTTTTGGATCCATTTAATTTCTATTTTGCCCCACTGGTATATTTCTACTAATTTTTCCATGTAGGAAAAATGAGGTGGATGGAAGCTCAGCTCATCCTTATTAATATGGTTATCGATCTGACACGTGGCATCATACTTACCTATGACCTTGAGTAGATTTGGAAGCATGGCTTGTTGAATGGATTTTTAGCAGTAATTAGATGCGAAGCTGGACTGAAAAAGAAAAAAGTGGTAGTTTTCATATGTAGCCGAAGAGGATAGATAGATGGTCTTTGTTGAGTAATTTGGAAACTCCATCTTTTCCATCTCTAATATTCCTTCCAATTAATAATCTCTTAATCAAATATATATTTATATATATATATATATATATATATATATACTAAGACTTACTTAATTCTTACGTTTGTTATATATATATATATATATATATATATATATATAATACTAAGACTTACTTAATTCTTACGTTAAATAAATTAAGCACCAGTGCGGTTGATGAAATCTATTTTAACATTGGCAGAGCCCAGACATGAAATCCCAAAAAGTAGGAAAGGTTTTCTAATTCTCTTTCTTACTTTTACTTTTCCTTTGGCTTTGCTTTTTCCAGATGGGATGCGATGCAAAGCCGAGTGTCAAACAAGTTAAAAACCGACCTTTAGATGTCCAACAAAATCTTAATAAATTGATTCGCTTTCATGTCCCTTTTTATTAGCAGATGAAATCAAGTCCGTTCTTAAAAGATTATAGTTTAAGATTTTGATACATAGATTAAGAAAATATTATTTATCAAATAAAATTTATTTAAAATTTTATCACTATCTCTTTATGAGAAGTTAAAAATTATTAATACAAGGGAGAAAATTTTTTAGGACAATGAGAGAAAGTAGGGATAAAATTTATATATATAGAGGCATGCACTAAAAATATATATATATATATATATATATATATATATATATATATATATATATATATACGGTCCGTCTCTAAAGCGAACCTTAAAGAGCGAACCAAAGACGAACCGTCGTCTTTGGTGTCTATGGCGACGGTTCGATCCGTCGCCATAGCCATGTAGTCTTTGGCGACGGGTCGAACCGTCGCCATAGACACCAAAGACGACGGTTCGTCTTTAGTTCGCTCTTTAAGGTTCGCTTTAGAGCCTCTCCGTATATATATATATATATATATATATATATATATATATATATATATATATATATATATATATATATATACGGGAAGCTTCAAGAGCATAATTCTTAAATAGCATAATGCCTTAAGTAGCATAATTTTATCAAAACGACGCCGTTTTATAGGGACGCGGTGACATTTTTGTAAATACCATGCCACCGCGTATTTACAAAAATGCCACCGCGTTCCTATAAAATGGCGTCGTTTTGATAAAATTATGCTACTTAAGATATTATGCTATTTAAGAATTATGCTCTTAAAACTTTTTCGTATATATATATATATATATATATATATATATATATATATATATATATATATATATATATATAATTTGGCCTACGAATACATTGAAATAACATAAGTATACCCAAAGAATCATAAGAATTTTTAACAAAAACTTTACGTTGAAGAA
Organism: Panax notoginseng; assembly: GCA_016801055.1. Taxonomy (NCBI): domain Eukaryota; kingdom Viridiplantae; phylum Streptophyta; class Magnoliopsida; order Apiales; family Araliaceae; genus Panax; species Panax notoginseng. The sequence continues at coordinate 6,022,322 of CM029013.1, forward strand.
GATGCTTCATATTAATTACTTGTTCGTAAATGAATTGGTTAGATAAATAATTAAATGGTTGAAAAGATAATCATTCCATCAACCACTTGGAGACGTAGCAAATTCATTTTTTCTTGTTATATGTATAAAGAAAATTGATATTTTTACAAGTAAATTTGATAGTTTTATAAATAATTTTTCCTCACATGAATAGTAAGTACGTGGGGATCCGTCTCATATGACAGAGAATCTTATAAAATTATCAAAATTTACTTATAAAAATATCAATTCTCTACACAAATTACAAATCTCTCTCTCTCACTCTCACTCCGTATATATATATATATATATAGATTACCTTGGTTATGTGCATTGTTACTCGTGATCTTGTCCAATTGTCCAACTAGATCATCATTTTATGAGTACATATCTTATAGATTTTGGAAGGATTAAATTTTTAAAACGGATATATATATATATATATATATATATATATATATATATATATATATATCATTTTGGACGTGTACGTATTTGTTTAAGAAATTTTATACTCCATGTACAATCATTTGATCAAAACTTTGGGTCATGTGTTTATATACATACATACATCCATATAATTGAAATAGACAAGATCATGCGTTACATTTCCCTAATTAATGTAATGTGATATATAAGCTCAATAAAATGGAAACAAAATAACCCTTCAGCTGTGAGCACAACTGTAGTCATTGGATTCTTTTTGCGCACTGTAACACACAAAACAATATAAAGAACATTAACAAGTATACCTCCCAAAATTATCCACAACACCTATCCAAATTCCAAAAGAATAATGAATAAGAATGAAATGATTGGCATGGTTCAATTAGGGTGAAGTTGACGCGTACCAAGTTTATATAACTTTTTATTACTAGTATATTATATGGGTTATAGAAAATATTGGAAGTTATAGAATTTAGAAGATTAATATTTTCATAATATTTTTTGATATTTTTAAATAAAAAGTGTCGTTATAGATGTATATTTTGACGGGTTTCATGTGAAAATATCATTTTTTGTTGTGAATTTATCAATTTTTTACAACTTATTAATATAATATTTTTTATAACTCATTCAATAAAAAACTATAAAACTTAGTACGATGAATTAAATTAATATCAATTTCACCCTAACCGGATCCACTGACATGCATCCTACCGTACCACACTATTCCTGCACAATTTGAATATGGTACTTAGTTTGTCCGATAAAAGATTTTCATAAGTTATTAATATGCTAGAGTTTTTGACATTTTCTTTCAGCGATCCCGTTAGTATAAATTTTATTTTTTGATAAATTAATTAATAAAATATTAACACACATTTTATATACGTATCAACATTCTATTAATCAATTTACTTAAAAATATACTTTATACTAACCACTTTCTTCGTTCACACTTCAACCATTCTTAATTCACAAGAAAATCAATTGAGTTGGTCACTTTTGGCGGTAAAAATTAAAGTCATGTCAAATTTTTTACTCGAGTTAAAAATATATTGATAGATCAATACATATAAATATATATATATATATATATATATATATATTTGACATTGATTAGGATAACATTTTTGATGTGACGATTTAGTCGAGCTGTTACATTCACAATCCTTCGTATTATTAGTATCCTTAATAACGTACATATTGTAACGTTATATACAGTTTATTGTAGTACAATTTAGGGCCTGCACAACAGTCTGTGTTCCGCATATTCGAATACAATTAGACTTATTGTTTTCGTTGTATTAGGTTAAGTCTATGTAAAGTAAGCATTTCGGGGTTTAAAGGAAAATAAGAAAAACATATAGGATATGATGACATGACCCCATAACACATAAATTAGAAAAGAATAACTAGGGAAACAAAAATTAAATAACATAAGATTATTTTTTATAAACATTTATTATACCCTTTAGATTTTAAATATAATAATAATAAAACTAATACAAAGATAATTTAAATATGAAACTTAAATATTTTTTTTATATTAACTTAATAACAACCTAGAAATAAATATATAAATTTTCTAATCTTTTCTTTTACATTATAAATTAAATTCTAATTCATAACTTTATTTATTTTTTTCTTCCCAAACTAAAAAATGAAGTGAGTTTCTATTTATGGGAAACTGGGAATGATATACATGGAAGTAATCATCTCTCTTTCTTTCCCTTCACAATATCACGCAGAGATGGAGACGTGGTGAGAGAGAGAAATTTCGAGACCATGATGTTGCCTTACACCTGCCCTTCAAACCTTTATTCTTCCGTGTCCCTACCTAAACCCCACGCCTCCTTCCTTTTACATTCTTTTCCTTCTCCATTCTCTCTCCTCCCCCACCTCCCCTCCTATCATTCACCCCCTCTCTAATACCCTTTTCTCTCTCTCATCAATATTATTCCATGGCCATAACAGAGCTAATCAAGCTCAACTTCAACCTCTTCTATCTATGTTAATGGCAACCTTTCGCCCTCTCTTTAACAACTTCGTCTCTCTTCTCCTTTTCCTTTTCCTTCATTTGGGTTGCTTCAGTCTCACCTCCAATCGCCAAAAACATCGCAACTCCAAAAAAACTAAAATTTCCCCGATATCTCTTCGCTCCTCTACTTCCCCTTCTCGCTTGAAATCAAAACCCCACAAAGCTCTCTCCTCCTCTTGGTCTTTCTTCAAACGGATCTTCTCCTCCTACACACCCATCCCCATAACACACCCGAACCCGAGTATCGGGTCCCCATGCTCCTCCACTAGATCCTTGCGACAATCCTCCATATTCTCCGTCATACCAAATGACACATTTGTTTCGGATTCGAATCCTCCTCGTAAAAGATCCCACCGGTCGTTCTCAGAATCTGATATCTCCTCCGACCACAGCTTCTTCCCTCTCCGAAATGATATCTACCCGTGTCCGATTTGCGGCGAAATTTTCCAGCGACCCAGTACTCTAGAACAACACCAATCCATCAAACACGCCGTATCGGAGCCCATCGATGGCGATTCGGGTAAGAATATAGTATCCATCATATTCAATACGGGCTGGACTAATACCACAAAGACTCCGAACATCCATCGGGTACTGAAGATCCATAACAGCCCAAAGATATTGACCCGGTTCGAAGAATACAGGGAGTGCGTGAAATCGAAAGCAGCTCGAAACGGCGACGTGAGGAGGCAAGACGTGCGGTGTATAGCCGACGGCAATGAGCTGCTGAGGTTTCACTGCGCCACGTTTTTGTGTGACTTGGGGCAAAACGGTAATTCCAGCATCTGTAGCCAGCAGTACTGCAGCGTGTGTGGGATTATAAAAAGTGGATTCTCACCCAAGATGGACGGAATCTCGACGGTATCCACCAGCTGGAGGGCACACGTGGCGATCCCTGATGAGATCGAGGAGGAATTCAGGTTCATAAACGCGAAGAGAGCGATGTTGGTGTGCCGGGTCATCGCGGGGCGTGTCGGGTGTGAGCCGGATGTGGTGGATAAGGGGTATGACTCGTTGGTGGGTCGGGCTGATGGAAGATTGGAGGAAGAGGATGAGTTGTTGGTTTATAATCCGAGGGCTGTGCTTCCTTGTTTTGTGATTGTGTATAACGTGTGATTGTCTAGTGTGTGTTCCACCAGAGTGATGGTATGGTGGATAGTGTTTGTGATCTTTGCCTTTTTCTTTCATGATGATTAATTAATATATAGATGTACTTAGTGACTTGAAAGGTAGCCGGTGTCTGTCATCGACTTTTTCGATGCGTAATTAATATTATTATATTAATTGTTGTTGATAATTGTATATATAAAAACTAAGTTTTGATAGTACATTACATTAATTTGATTCAAATTCAAAATCTGGCTTAAACAACAAGTAGTACTAATTTGTGTCTTATAGTAGTTGAGTCGATGAGAACAGTTACTCCGGACTCTTCTTATACATGTTTGTTCTGTTCAATTGGCATCAATAATGTTGACGACATGCAGACTATACATTTTTAGCGTGGGTGTTGATCACGGGCCGTATGCGTGACGCCCCTAAAATTAAGTATACAATATCCATCTTGAGTCGTCAGATACGAAGTACAGAATACAAATATAATTTACTAATACAATTATCGTGTACAAGACGATAAAACATAAACTGTGAGTTTGAATACAAATATTATCTTCTAAAGAGTTTTCATACTCAAAAGGAGTCCTCATTACATTTATTAACACACTATTACATAGAATAGTGAGGACTACTAACTAATACTATCATTCGAACCATCACTCCGTTCCCCGACTTGCCTCAGTTACGTTCTTATTTCCTGAAGAAAACAGTGAAAGAAAGGGTGAGCTCAACTAGCCCAGTAAAAAATATTATGACTAAGATAATGCAGAATAAATTATCATTAGCCTTCAACAATGTTAAACTGATAAAATATAATAGACATCAAGTTTAACTGCAGCGGAACAAGCAATCCATTAAAAGAGTCAAGTAGAAAATAAACTCTACTATCTTTTATGATTTAAAAGGTTTTTCAACACTGTTATCGCTGGGACTCAGTTTAATAAAATAATTCACATCATCGAATCACCCCTGCACTACGGTTAAGGATATTCGTGTATTCATTAATGGTCATGATCATGCCAACAACTGTCCATCAATGCACTACGGGCCAATGAGGACTTTTACCACATCATTTGTAACATTACGGTCATGATTATACCGAATAATCCCTGGTCATAACCATACCAAGTCCATCTATGCACTACAGGCCACAGATTACTTTCAACATTTTATAAACATGAGGATGATGACAATGATATAAGAATTCAATAAAACAAGTTCAAGAATTAATTTATCCAAGAATTAACAACGTCCAAATTGTCAACATGATACTGCTTTGTAGAGTAAAATTCAAGAATGCTTAGAAGAATATTTTCATAAAAAGATACTGGATAAAACGCAATTATCAAGGATATTCCACAAATTTCATGGAGTATAGAAGTCAAAACTTAACCAACTGAGTACAATAAATAATGGAATAACAAAAGAAATCACCATGCATGCGATAGACCGCACAGACAGGTTATTCCAACAGAATAATAAATAATGGAACCAGGTCCGGCGTAAACGCACAGACAGGATATTCCGACAGAATAATAAATAATGGAACCAGGTCCGGTGTAAAACACACAGAAAAAATGTTCCAACAGAATAATAACAAGACGGAATCAGGTCCGGTGTAAAACACACAGACAGGATGTTCCAACAAAATAATAATAAAAACGAAACCAGGTCCGGTGTAAAACACACAGACAGGATGTTCCAACAGAATGATAGAAGAATGTCACCAAGTATAGGGTAGACCGCGTATACAGGTTATTCCAACAGAATAATAAGAAATGGAATAACAGCAGTTCTCTTCATGAATAAGAAAGAATAACACCCCTTACCGTTTTAAAGAAGAGCTGAAATAAGGAAGTAGTTAAGTAGCAGAATACTCTTCTTCTCTCTCTATAGTTTCTCTATATAGTTTCTCTCTCTAGAGTTCAGTGAATTCGTAAGAAATAATGAAGGAATGAGCTGCTATTTATAGAAAAATAGAATGCATAGTAACTAATCCATGAACGGTCCAGATTGATTACTTTAATCTGACGGTCCATATTTAAAGAAAAATCTTTTAAATAAAATATAATATATTCTATTTATAGAATAACTTTAATAAAGTATTATGTTTTATATAAAAAGATGTTTCTGTTTTATTACGTTAATAATACGAATAAAACAAAACGTCATTATCGCTAAATAATTCATATTATTAACTGACAATAATTGAATCAAACTGAGTGACTTCTCACATAAGCATTAATAATCAATACCGTGTGCTACTATGCAACCACACGTATTACTGTACTTTTACGACCGAGTAGTTCAACAGTAACAATGGTAAAACTTCCGCCGTTATTTTTAATAAAATATTTTTGTCGTTTTCTCAATCCGACAATAATTCCGTTGTGCGGTCCACCAATGATTGTGCCGTTGTACGAATATTCCCTGTTAAAACGAATATTCCCCGACCAATCGAATATTATATAACAACTTGCGTACTTTGCAAAATTTATAAATATTACCCACAACTATAACATTATATCAAATTAACTCCATAATATTCAAAAATGATATTTATAGAAAATTCATCTTTATTTATAAAAGTTGGGGTCTTACAGTATGACCTGTGGAGATAAGAGAGTCACTAGAATATCCTTGTGGAGATTGGGAGTAAATATCAAGAATAAGTAAGTTAACAATAGAGGATATATATAGAGATTTCAATAGAGTAGTAGTAGGAAAGATCAATTTTTCTTACCACTTACCAGGAAGGGGAACCTTGCATGGTATTTATAGGAATCCGGTTAGTAGCTAGATGAGATGTCAGCCTTGGACCAACTAACAATGTCCTTAACTAACTAACTAACTCAGGGAAGAGGCTCGTCCCACTAATCACTCACTTTCTGGCATTGCACTGCCATCGACCACTGAGCACATCAATCAGTATTCGTCTTCCTCGATCGGTTCTGCTCCTCAAACTTGTATAGTCGAAGCTCCACCTTGTACAATTTGTCATTGAATTCATCACTCCAATTCTATGATACCTTTTGAGGAAGGAGGCCAGGAGGGTATATCTTATCTTAACAAATAAATATCCTAAATTTTGTTGAACATACATTTTTCTTTATCTCCAATATCTCTGTTTATTATTACTAATTTTAATTATCTGATCAATATTAATTCAGTTAAATACCTAATAATAAAATTTATTCTATTTGGGCTGGGCCGACTCCATTTTGAACTTTTCAATGCTTAAAAAATATATGGGTACACCCGACCAACTCATATGGTATTAAAATTAAGAGTTCTTTTAGGTGGATATGAATTTTACCTATTTATATGTAGCGAATCCGTTTGTAAGTCTACTGGAGAGAGATAGTGATACTAACCGAAGTTCCTCAGAAGTAAGTTGGTGAGAACCCATGTTTTGTTTCTGCCCTGATGTTTACCCATTTCCATATTCTCATCCTAACAATGAATGCTTTGGAGTCTGATTTCTAAATTTAGAAATGATTAATTCTATGAGTTTTACAGTCATTTGAATTCTCTTGATGGGCACTTGTGGATTAGCTTGATTTTGATGTTCCTCATAGCCTAACACTAACAACACATGTTCAAGTTATATGTAATGGATCGGAGTTAATTAAGTCACAGTGTTAGAACATTCCATTAGCATCTTGAAATTTCTAAAATTCAAAAGGCCCCAATCCCATGCTGACATATGTTTGAGTCGTGATAAATTTGTATGTTGATTGTCCAAAGTTTGTTTTTCTGTGTTGAAGTTATAGCTAATGTTGTTGTTGAAGTTTTACTCATACGAGGAATCAGTATACTCTACATCTATCTAACAAAATACAACTGATTTTGAATTTTCCGCTCACCCTAATAAATTAATAAATCATCTGGGCCGCCCAAAGTTTGAGATAAATCCCACCGTCCATATAGTGCCGGAGGCACGTGACACAGCTAGTATCAAATATTTTGAGCCAAAGTCTTTTGTAGTTTTGCTGTTCTGTTCTGGTTGTTTATCTGTTTATATAAGTGAAAACTGATTGAGAAATTGGTTAGCATAGATATTTTAACATGGAAGTAGATGACTGCAGCAACCCTTCATCCTTTTGTGGTATTTCATTCTTTAATTTTCATGATCTATCTATATGGTTCAGAGCTTTCGGTATTTATTTCTCATTTTATGTCACTTTTGTATCCTGCTTTGGTTAGGTTTTGATCATAATTGCGCCAACAACAATTTCAGACTCAGCATGAATGCTGAAAACATTTGGGCAAAAAAATAACTTGTCAATTTTTAACTACATAATATATAAATTTTTATATTCATAGTTTTCAATTCATTTTTAATGATTTCAAATCAATCAAATGACATTTAAGAGTTATTTCTGTTCAATATCAGGGCGATAGCAAATGGACATTTATAGATTGTGCACTTGACATTGTTATACAAAAGTTTATATTGTTTCTGGTCAATGGCAGGTTGGTTCCATGTCAACTGATTTGAAGTTAGATTCAGTCATTTGCCATGATGGCAGCGAACCAGAATTTAGTTCCTTAAATGAGAAAGTGAATGTGGTACACAAGTTACTTGATGGCTTCCTCCAGCGAGGAAAGTGGTCTAGTAACAATCTATCAACACTGAAAGAAGGGAGTACAATAAGTGACAACAGGTCTGTAATTTATAATATTTCTTATCTTAAAGATCTTCTCTCCTCTTGTATTATAAATGATAATTCTTGAATTTGTGTTTGGATTTCGTTTGTTCAATGGTGATCCTCTTTCCAGTGAAATATTTTACTTACTCTGGGTGATGTATCTCGTTGAATTTGACATAAATCTGAGTTGGTACTACCATGATTATTTTCGGTAATACAGCCTATTTTTGTGGGGCCTTTAATTTACGAGATTTGGATGTAGCCCATGGTACGTAGATTGCTTCTTGCGGAATGTTCTCAGCTTGATCTTAAATCTTTCCTTTTTTGCTTCTTCCAGAGTGTTCTAATAATTTTTTTTTTGGGTTCTATTAATGCCAACCTGTAGTTGTTGTACTAAAGCCCTTTCATTCTTTCATAACATATACTTATAAGTGGTTTCAAAAGCTGTTTCATATTGCCACTACTTTTAGCTTTAATTAGCAAGGAGTAACTCATCAATAAGTAACTTTTTGTATTTACCTCCTCTGAACAGGTTTTCCAGAGCTAATCAAGCAACACTAGATAACAATGCTGAATTTCAAGTTGATGTGGATGACAAGAGAGTGCACGGATCTGGACGAACATCGGGACCTCTATTATCTGGAACAGAATACTGCATTTCTTCTTGCGGTATGATATTGCTGAACAAAGTTGTTCTATCAAGTTATGCTTTCAATGCAGGCATATCATTGATGTTCTATCAGGTACCTCCACTTATTCATGGGTTAAATGCATATTTAGTCATTGTACTATAGGTCAACTTACAAGTGAGTCACCAAACTAAATTTTCTTACAATCAACTCACTGAACTACATTTTACTAACAAAACGTTTGTAATTCCGTTAACTATTTTGACTTTAGACGGAATTGGCCAAATAAGCTGCTGAGTTGTCCAAAAAGAGTTGATGTGGCGTCCTTGTGTGACATGGCGGTGATTATGTGGATTTGGAGGAAAATTTTTATGAAGAAAATGAAAAAAATATTTTAAAATATAATATAAATTTAAAAAGTGTGCCAAAAAACAAGAAAATAAATAAAATATATATTTAATTATTTTTGTAATTAATATCAAATAAAATTTTAAAATTATACAAAATTAAATATTATAATTTAATTTAATCATATTTAAGAAATAATCATTTTTATTAAAAAGAGAAGTAAAACAAAAAATCCAATACCCCTTTTCCCTCCATGTTTTAATTTACAGAAAATTGATCTTTTTAAGAATATTGATTTACTGTTCATCTTCTTCTTCCTTAAGAGAGTGAAAACCACGGCAACGTTTTATGTTTCCAGATAAAACTCAGGGTGGAGTGGTGATTCCTTTTATCTCTACATGGTCAAATCTCTCTCCTCTTTCTGTCTTATTATTCTTCTTCTTCGTTGATGCTAGTAGATCTAGTTCTGAAAATTATAAAATTCTTACATGGATTTTAATGGTACCTACTGTAGATTTGGTAATTGGGATTTGGGAGTTTGCACATGAATCAGATTACCAATCTGTCTTCCATAGCTAATTTGTTGAATGCGTGCAAGGGGCAACCAACCAGTACTTCGGGTAGCAAACAAATTAGGTAGAAGAAGATGAACAGTAAATTAATTTTATAATTTCTTAAATAATTATATATATTATTTAATGAGGGTAATAATATAGTCCGGGTGAAATTATTTGATGAGGGTAATAATATAGTATGGGTCAAATAATAGAACTATTATTTGATGGATAATAATTATTTGTGAATAATTTGGGTGAAAAACTATGTTTTTGTTCTATTATTTGATGCATAATGGTACGTTATTTGCATAATGAATAATGGAATAGAACTAAAATAAAGTTATAGAATAATGGAGAGTAATAAAAATTATTTGCACGTAAAAGTACAAATTTATTTATCCTAGTTAGAAAAAAAAAAAATTATCACTAAATTGACTCAATTATAAATTTAATGTCCGAGTTTGAAAAGATTTTAATTTTATAATATTTTTAATTTTATAATTTTTATAATTTTCTCAATTATATTTGTTATTAATTATATAAAAAAACATTTTCTATTAATTACAAAAATAACTAAATAACTCTTTTTATTTTTTAATTTCTACCATGTTTTTTTGGCTAAATTTTTCGATTTTATTATAGTTTTCTTTCATTTCCCCCTAAATATATTTCACATTCCCCTTAATTTTAATTAGTATATTTTTGGATTTTTTATTTTATAAATGGCATAATTATAAATAAAATTTTATTTGATATTAATTACAAAATTAATTAAATATATTTTTTATTTATTTTCTTTTTTTTGGCACACTTTTTAAATTTATATTATATTTTAAAATATTTTTTTCATTTTTTTTTATAAAAAATTTCCTCCAAATTCACATAATCACCGCCACGTTACACAAGGACGCCATATCAGCTTTTTTTGGACAACTCAGCAGCTTATTTGGCCAATTCCGTCTAAAGTCAAAATAATTAACGGAATTACAAACGTTTTGTTAGTAAAGTGTAGTTCAGTGAGTTGACTGTAAGAAAAATCGGTTTAGTGACTCACTTGTAAGTTGACTTATAGTACAGTGACTAAATAAGCATTTAACCCACTTATTCATGTTCTATCTTCTTCTTGTAAGGGTAAGAATATGCAGTTGTTCGTTTCTTATGGTACATTATTTCCCTTTTGACTGACCTTTTCAGATTGTTCGTTTCAATTTTTTGATCTGTACTTTTTTTGGTTACTGGGTATGATAATTATGCTCAGTGAAAATGATGTATGTGTATTTCTGAATCACAAATGTATGGTCCAGACTCCAGAGACTTTCTATGTATGTTGGAGGGATCTGTTTCTGTGTTTAAAATATTAGTGTGGCTGTCTCCGTCTCCTTGGGAGGACGCTGAATGGATTCAACTCTTTATTTCAACTCTTTATATCTTCAGGTAGTTACCTATCCAAAGAAAATAGTTGTATTTTTAACAATTTGCTATATTTGTATATATGAAAGTCGAAACCTCTCACTTTCTTTCAAAGTTTTAGATTCCCGTACAAGGTAAGCTTTCTGCGTCTGTTTTGTTTTTCTTCTTTCTCCTATCCATATTTAAACAATGGAAGACAAATGAAAGCTTAAATTTGCGAGGAATAAGACGGAAAATTAAAGCCGACATCAATGAGACCCAAAACTAATATTGAACTTTTCAGTATGAAGGTCATCAATTTGTCAATAATGTTACTAGCTTGTATGAGATTTGAGTTCCATACTATACTCCAAATACCCACAGTTTTGCTAATCTAATTGAATTTTTTTTATTGCTAACTGCTAAGTCTTTGGTGCAGATTATCTCCGCAATAACTGGCGGGATCACAGATGTCTCATTTGACACTGTGGGTTATGCATGGCAAATTACAAGCTGTGTTCTAACTGCAAGCTACTCGGTATGTAGTTTCTGCAAGCTCGCTCAATTCATCTTGCCTACTTCCACTTTGATTGTGTGTGCTCACAGATTTGCTTTAGGGAGATCTGTGAACTTCACATAAACCATGAAAATAGTTGGTTAATGAAAACATTTCTACATTTTCTATATCCTTATGCATTGTCTTCATATCTTGCTACAGCTCACCCTGCGTCGGGTCATGGATAAAGCAAAACTGTTGACATATTCCGGATCTCTTAATGAAGTTTCAATGGTTTTGCTAAATAATTTGTTATCCTTACCATTGGCTGTCTTCTTGATACTGCTGTTTGACGACTGGAATTATGTAATTAAGGGGTAAGCAAAATGTTTCATTTCTCAATATCTGTTTCAGATATCTTATTATCGTGCATCCTCGTTGATTTTGAATTTCTACTTTGCAGGGACGTTGTTGGGATTCCTATGTTTTGGGCAGTTGCAACAGCTAGTGGGGTACTTGGACTTTCCATTAGCTTCACTTCTATGTGGTTCCTAAATCAAACTGGCCCCACCACTTATTGGTAATATTAGTATAAGTCTAGCTGAAGTTATGCTGAAGGGGTAGAAAACAACTCTATCAAGTGTTAGCATTAGATGGAGCATCTTTTTGCTTGTTGATTTACTCCCAATGAAGTTATTGGCATGTTGAACTTTTAATATTTGTTATAAAAATGAGATTTTCTGGATGGTTCAGTACTCTGTATCAAAGCTGCAAAAACGTACACACGATAAACTTAAAATGTGGATGGATATAACCTCAAGTTGTGCTTTGTCATTTGAATAATTCTCCCATTTCAATTAAGTTCCCTTGCTCTCAACTTGAGATACTCCTCCTATGCTTAACGTTAGTGTTTTTTTTTTCATTGTTATGGTGTTACTTGTTTACAGTCTGGTGGGTTCGTTAAACAAGATTCCTATCTCTGTTGCTGGTATAGTAGTATTCAAAGTTCCAGTCAGCCTACCAAATCTCTTCAGCATACTATTTGGTAATCTAAATGATCATATATAGTAACATTATGAATGTTTCATGAAATTAATTAATCTCGATCGATCGATCGATCGATTTTACAGGTGTATTCTTTGCCAAGGCTAAAATGTCTTGGTCCTTGCTTGTAGTATTTAAGCTTACAAGGAGTGGGGGATGAAGGAAATCAAAGCATTAATCAAGTAGCTACTGCCAGTTTTAATGTGGGTACTTGCCAAGACCTGAAAGAATCTAAAGGTTCTTGCAGTTGAAGACTTTATATATTTATATTAATAAAGCAATGAAAATACATATGTGCAATTCTTAAGAGGAATAGGATTGAGAAATGACAATTACTCGGATGATATTATAATGGAGTTTCCACTTTCTAGAGGAGCACAAATGGCAGATGACTTGTTTGGTTGTTATCTTCTTCAGTCTATGTTTTAATAACATTTATTGGCATTCATTTTTGTGTAAACCGAATTGTAACGATACTTTAAAAATATATTACAAGGATTAATTACTAGTGTATGAAACTAGGATAAGAATACATTATTATGCTATACTTTCTAAGCCTACTCTACTTGGGTGTATTGTGCTAAAAACAGAGAATAAATATATATATATATATATATATATATATATATATAACCCTTCCTTTTCCTTTTCTCTTTCTACTTGTGTCCAAGGAGAAATTAGCTCAGGTGCCACAGCCACGCACCTCAGATTCTGTTTATGGACTTCCAATGTGAAAGATCAGTTTCAGCACATGCATGTAGCAGCTCATTTCAAGGCTTTGTTCAAGCTCTTTGTCCAACTATATATATAATTATGGATTTAATTAATACCCTAATTACATGTAGAATTAAAGGGGTAAAAAACGATATTAAATTAAAACTGTTCCTAGCTAACTAAATTAAATCAAATTAAAATCAGGTTAATTTCCTCCTGATGCAAGTTCCTTTTTTTCTCCTTTTTATGGTATAATAATATTTTCCTCCTAGTTGGATCAAATACTTAATAATTAGTAATAATGAGTCGCTATTAAATATAGTCATTCATCATTATCCAAATAATACTCCTTAATTTTGTTTTGCAAAATTAATTAAGAGTCTCATTTGTTAAGTTTTTATGTTCCAAAAATAAATATCCCATTAATTTTCTTTATTTTTTTTGATAATATAAATGACACAATGTCATTAATAACCTCACTATCTTTCTAATTTTTTCACACTCTTCTTATAGTAGTTTATAAAATATGGAGTAACAATTACTTCCGTTGATGTGGTGGACTAGCAGAAGTGGGTAGTTCCACGTGCTACGCTCTTCATTAATTAAAGCTTTCTGATTATTTTATTATATTATACAAATCTGCAAATAAAAAGGTAGTAGTAATTTATAGTCGTATTACTTCGTTATATATATATATTTTATTTAGCATCAAAAATAAGTTTCGCATTCAAACCATGCCCACAACTCATACAAGTCTTTTTTTAGTTTAATTAATGACAATCTTTTGGGGAATAAATTATAGTCTAACAACAACTTGGACGCTAACTTTTAATATGATGTAATTTTAATTAAAAAAAAAAAGAAAGATCAATATAAATTATTATTTAAACCTATTCTTTTCGATACAATTAAAGTAATACCGTCTTTTATTTTACAATCTATTAGCTGTATTTTTAAAACTTAAAACTTAATATAAATTGTTTGATTTTGAAATTAATAAATAGTTATTGAATACAAAATTTAAAGTAAGGAAAAGATTAATTATAATAATTAACTAAAAGTGCAAATTGGTGAGGTTCAAAAATATTGTTAGAACGTCATCATTTAATTTGTAACAATTCTAGATGAAGAGCACAAATTAAAATTTAAAGTAATAATGTGTGCGAGTAAAATAAAATAGGTGACCTCAAGTATTGATCACCGAAAATGCTAATCATTGCTTCAATAAAAAATTTTATTGTCTCATTTGCTTTGCTTTCTGCAAGCCGAAGATATCCATCCACCATCTCACTAGAAATTCCATAACACAACATTCTGAGTGCTGCAGTAATTTTTTGTAATGAAGATAAGCCCTCTGTGCGTGCAGCATATCGACATTGCACAAAATATTTATCATAAGTCAAAACAACATCATGAATGCAGGGGAATAAATTATGACTAATGCGAAATCGTCTTCGAAATAGCCTGTGAGAAAATGTTGGGGTCGGGGAGAAGTAATCTCGAACAAAGTTTTCATGGCCCGTCTTACGATCATGATCAATGTAAACACGACCAAAAACAAAACCTGGACATGTCTTCGCTTTGCCTTTTCTCTCTAAAATTTCACCTTCCATGGTTAAACAATTTTCATACAGAACCTCTTAATTGTTCAGCAAAGTCAAGTAAGAGATATTGATGCCTTCTTCGAAAAAATTGAAACATTTGTGATGTTAGAAGTAGGAGAAGAATGCTACTCTGGAATGATCGTTGCACTTTTTGATTTCTAGCAATATCTATTTTTAAATTAAAATAATAGCATTTTTTAAATTCAAACAACAATTATTTTGAAATAAAAAATAGTTACAACGGTCAAAATATGCTTTGACTGTTGGAACTTTTAAATTTTAAAATTCAAATTTTATTATTTAAGGAATCAATATAAAGAACATGTTGGGTACATAATGAAAAAATTGAATCCTTATCCTGCAAAATGACCCAATAGCACTTTAGAATAAGAATAAAAATGAGGAAACTGTTGTAAATACTCTTAGCTACAACTTGGAGGTTAATACCTAACTTTTTATATGATGTAATTTTTATTTTTACTCTACTTTTATTTATATTTTATTTTTAAAAAACGATAAAGAAAGATTAATATAACTATTAATGTTCATCTTTTATTTTACAATCAATTTGTTGTATTTTTAAAAGTTAAAAATTAATATAAATTCTTTAATTTTAAAAATAATAAATAGTTAAAGAGGACTAAATTGCTAGGTAAAGAAAAGATAAATTATAATTATTGTAATCAACTATATAATTAGAAGCACAAACTTAGTTTGGTTTGGTTTCACTAATTTTTTGTTCAACTTTCCTAATTCATATTAGCATAAACACTATCCAAATTTATATTAATTAAATACTATCCAAATTTAAAAATATTCATATATCTAAGAGGAATAGAAAAAAAAGATCATTTTCTTTTCATTTCAAATTAGTATAAATACTCTACAAATTTGAATAATTACTACGCGCGCGTGTGTGTGTATATATATATTGATAAATTTGTATGGGGTAATTTATTGCTACAATTTTATTAAATTATTAGGATGTCAAAAAAACTTTTTAACATATCAAGCGATTTAATTATATTAATATTAGTCATAAAATTTATTATTAAATTAATATCCTAACTAATTTAACTTATTAAAATTTGAAATTTTATCAAATCATATGATTAATTGTATTAATAATATATGCGAATTTAAAACAAAATAAATGTATCATTAGTTGAATAATTATAGTAGATTCATTCTTAACTACTTGTCACAATTAAATTAAAATTTATTAAAACTTAAGTTTTGTAATTCTATTTGAATTATAATTTCATGGAAATTTTGTCAATATAAACGCTAATATAGAATTTTATTACAAATTTAATTAAAATTAAAATAATTATTTTCTCACAATCATAACTAAATAAATCCACAATAAATTATTTAAATATTTAGCTTACAAATTAATTGAACGAACCTATAATATATATTTCAATCATTAGTTATTTGAATAAATATTTAACTATTTAATAACTACAACTATGTTCTCGAAATCACAATTATTTTTTTAATTATTAATATAATATATTATTATTTATGCCACTCGTGCTTTGCACGAGGTTGGTGAACTTATCTATACTATAATTAAATAGACAATTTAGTTTATCCTCTTTTTTGTTCGACCTTAGACTATTATTACATAAGTCAACTTTTATTATTTATCAATTCAAATTAGAAACTGGAATTAGTATAGTAGTTTTATAAGAAAACTAGAATTAGTAATATATAGTTTTATAAGATTATCTTGCATAGTAAGTATTAGTTTGTTATTTTTATTATTATTATTATTATTATTATTATTATTATTATTATTATAATTATTATATATATATATATATAATATAAGTTTATTTAAAAATTGAAAGTAATATCGCAATTTTATGAGAAAACGAGAATTAGTAGTATATAGTAGTATAAGGAAACAAACAAATAAAGATCATATATTACCTAATATTAATTGGTTTAATTTATTCAAATATATATAAAATAATATAAATTTAAGTAAAATTATATTTCCATTTAGATAAAATAGTTTGACAAGAAAAAAATTATTATAAAAATCATATACCTAACTTAAATTTTTTGTTATTATTTAAATATAAGTATAATAATAGTTTCAAGTATAAATGAGATTTAATAATTATTTAGATGATATAATTGTTATTATTATTTTAATAAAAAAATATAATATACTAATTGATCATATAATTCAATTATTAACTAAAAAATAAAAATTAATTATTTTGAGGACTCTTGCTTATGGTATGGCTTTGCTATTTTTAGGAAGGTAATAGATGTTAACGCAACCTTAAATTAAAAAACTTAGGCATAATTTCTTAAATTTACGTAAAACAAAATTAGGCATAGCTGCATTCAATTAAATACAAAATTTAATATTCATAAAAAATATGTAATTAAATTATTATTGTCTAATATCAAAATTAACATAAACAGCTCTTAATAGAATTTATCCACTATTAAAAGACAAATTATAATAGTCATAAAAAAAATAAACGACCACAAAAATTTTTTTATTACCAAACGATCGAGGAATATAGTATATATATAGTATATTACATGTACTTTTTCATTCAACAATATCATAACAAACATACACTAACATAATGTAATCAAAATCATAATATCAAACCTTTAAGATAGATTCGAGGTAAATTTAACATATGAAATCATAATATATATTAAAAAATTCAAGTAAATAGTTCACATGCATAAACGAATATCAAAATATCCAACTAATTACCATAATCACAACAATTTAAATATAAAATTCTTAATATTCATATCTATTTTCCAAAAATATTTTTGAAACTATTTTTTTTCATAAGTTATACCAGCAATTTAAATGAGATGAAAGACGAACATTTGTTATATATAAACATAATTGTAATTGAAAAGTGTATTAAATTAAAATAGCTAGGGTAGGTTTGTCATTGGCATAATAAGCATAATTAATATTTATTAAATTTTAATTTTATAATAAATTAAGATAAATATATATTTATTATGACAACATCAACATTTGTTATATATAAACATAATTGTAATGAAAAGTGCATCAAATTATATTAAAATGGCTAGGGTAGGTTTGTCATTGGCAAAATTAAATAAGCATAATTAATATTTATTAAATTTTAATTTTATAATAAATTAGGATAAATATACATTCATATATTATGATAACATCACTGTTATCAACAGTTTTTTTTTAAAACCAGCTAGAAAAGGATTAATTAATTGCTGAGGAGCTAGGTTTAATGACAAGCGAGCCCACTAATTAATCTCTCATCCCCCTCTCTTTCACATTTGCATGGAAAAAGGAGGTGAGGAGTTACACCATCTCCAATTCTCAGCCGTTAGATTAGAATCTAGATCAACGGCTGTAAGCCCGTCTACCTCATCCCAAGCCTTACTTGAAGCTCTTTAATTTGTCCAAATTACTAAAAACAGTAGAGAGTTCTCTCTTCTATATCTCTTACAACTAGCAAAGCCAGAAAGTCTCTTCCTCCCCATAAATTCTTTCTAATTTTCCTTCTTTCATATATTTTCTCTCTTTCTCTTTCTTTCTTTCCATGGAAGGAGTCTTTGGGTGTGGAATTTTTTCACCACAAAAGAATAGTATGAATCATCGTCATGGATTTACTCCACCATTATCAGCCATTGATAGATTCCTTTGTGGTCAAACTCAAACTCAAACTCAAACTCATTTCTATCATCAAAATAATATTGTGAGTCATAACAAAGAAATACCCATTCCTCCAAATGTTCTTTTTATTTCTAATTTTTCTTCTCCTCCAATTACTACTAATAATAACTATGAAAATGAGAATGGGATTATTTGGCCAAGTGGTAATTTCATTGAGGGAAGTGAGACTCAAAATTGGGACAGAAATGTGGATCGGAATCAAGAAGCAGCACAATCGGTGGCCAAAAAAAAGAGAGTGAAAGGTGGATATCCTTCAAATTTGATTAAGGGTCAATGGACTGACGAAGAAGACAGGTTAGTAACTTAGTATACTGTATTATTCATTTTTTAAAAAGGTTAATAGTATATGTTTTTGCTTTATTTATCTTAGTCTTTATGCATGATCATAATACTAAGTAATATTTTTTTATGGGTGATAAGAAAATTGATTAGGTTGGTGAAGCAATTTGGAGTGAGGAAATGGGCTCAGATCGCCGAGAAGATGTTCGGCCGCGTCGGAAAGCAGTGCCGTGAGAGATGGCACAACCATTTGCGCCCTGATATTAAGGTTTGTCTTATATGTACTTTTTATCACTAGGCTTTGTCTTTTTCTGTTGTGTTAACTAATCTCATAAGTCGTCACAACTAATCATCCAAGTAGTTAATCTAGTTTTTGCGTTTTCTAATTTCAGATCTTCAAGTTTTTGTAATATATTTGTGTTAGATCTCATGTGATGGTATCTAAGAACTGAATCTGGTTCCACGTTTCTCTAATTAACAAAAAAAAAACCCTAATTTTTCGTGTGTATCAGTTTTTAGATATAGATTTAGTATATATGAATTTGGACAATTGTGTTTCTCAATGAGCTGTTCTTTTTTCTTCCCGTACGGTTTTCACATTTCAACTCAATTATTAAGTGTGGTAATATATTTAAAGCTCACCAGAAAATCAGCCTAGGGTTTTGCTTCCCTAAATTCACGACTCAATTCTAATGTATTGCAGAATTTGAGATGCGTCCAGGTGTGTATATATGTTATACGTACTTTTACCAATATGTGTTGATTTTATTATTCAAAAGATATTTATGATTATTTTTCTTAATTCAACATATGTTTGTATACTATTCGCTTAGCTGCTTGAAATTATAAAATCGATCCTCTGTATAAATAAATTTGTATTTTAAATAAGACGATCGCATTATATATAGGAGGTCTTAGACATGCAAATTAAGCATGCTCCTCATTCCCTTCTTCTTCACGGTTCATGATCATGTGATTTGGGAACAACTTTTGAAGAAGAAAGAATCATATAATCAGCTAGAAAAGAATATAATGTAATTTTAATGTAAAAGAATATATATTACTGGATTTTTTAGTACCTACTATCATTTTCCATATACATATATATATATTTGTTCTGCTGTGTTGTTTGTAGAAAGACAGTTGGAGTGAAGAAGAAGAGAGGATGTTAGTTGAAGCTCATCAAAAGGTTGGGAACAAATGGGCAGACATCGCTAAAGGAATTCCGGGAAGGAGTGAAAATTCCATAAAAAATCACTGGAATGCAACCAAACGTAGGCAGAATTCAAGGCGCAAGAGCAAGAAAAATGATGAGTCCCAACAATCTCTCTTGCAAGCCTACATTAGAGCCAAGATTTTGGAAGAAACTAATATTCATAATTCTAATTCCAGTACCACCACCACCTCCACCTCCACCTCCACCGCATCAGTTGTTAGCACCACCACTTCCAATACAACAACTCCCACAAACTCATCAACAACAATAATATTAATCTCCGATGATCCAATTCCATCCATCAAATTCGACCAACTTTTTCCCCAATATCCATCCCAAGATTCCACTAATTCCTTGATCACACCAACATCCGATGAGGAACTCAATTTCATGCAACGTTTTTTTAATAACTTGAGCAAGGCTCCCAGTCCCAGCTTCAGCTTGGGTGTTGACGACGATGGTAAACTTTTGGAATATCATAATTCCCTTGGATATCGTTTTTCATATACCACTCCTGATCATACAAACAATAATATTAATATTAATGTACCTAAAGATCAATTAGTGGCATTGGAGGATAATATGCTGCAGGCTGACCATGACCATTACCTTTCTCTTTTGTTGGATGGATCCACTCCTTTGCCTTCAAATGATTTTGATGCATGGCTACAATGACTCGAAGGAGCTGGATTTGATTGAGCTGGTTTTGGCTTCTCAGTTCTCCCAAGGGATTAATTAAGATCATATCATCTGTATCAACTTTAATTTGTGTGTTACCCTAGCTATCTAGCTAGTGCATGGGTTTTCTTAATTACTATTTCACTTTAATTTCATGATACACATTCTATATATCATCCTCCATGCTTGGAAGTTTTATTATTAATGTTTAATTGTTAGAAATATTATTGTGGGGATGAAAATACCTACTTATCAATGAGCTACTACCTCTAGTCTCATTTAATTATAATTGTCCCACTAATATGTAGTGATTAATTAATTAATTATGCACAACTAACTAAATATATGCTAATGGTACGTACATTTTGGTCTAATTAACTTGCTCGTACCACTTCCTATATGTACTAGCTCTCTCAATATATATATGAGAATTCATCCATGACAAACGATTGCTAAAAGTAATGTGCTGCAACCTAGTTAATAACAGTTGATCTGTACAATGGAAGACTGTGATTAAAATTAAAAAAGGTCATGCCGCTACAGGCTGTAGCGGCAGTCAATTAATTCCAAAATGTGTGCTAATTTACCTTGCCACCCCCTGCTTTTATTTCACCCATGCCGCATGAGCTAGTGGTGGCAGGCTTCACCATTTCTTACAGCACCATTAGTTATTCACCATTACAATTATTATTGTAATATTCGCATAATATTATTATTATTTTTATTATTATTATTAACAGGTCTAATAATAAAAATAAAAATATTAATATTAAACATAATGGTGAAAAAATATTAATATTAAACATATTAATATTACAATTATTATTGTAAACATACTAAACATATTAATATTATTATTATTATTAAACCATAATATTAAAAATATTAATATTAAACATACTAATATTACATAATATTAAACATATTAATATTACAATTATTATTGTAAACATACTAATATTACATAATATTAAACATATTAATATTACAATTATTATTGTAAAAATATTAAACATATTAATATTTTTATTATTATTAAACCATAATATTAAACATATTAATATAATTAATATTTTTACAATAATAAAAATTAATATGTTTAATATTATGTAATATTAGTATGTTTACAATAATAATTGTAATATTAATATGTTTAATATTATGTTTTTATTATTATGTTTAATATTAATATTTTTTCACCATTATGTTTAATATTAATATTTTTATTTTTATTATTAGACCTGTTAATAATAATAATAATAATAATAATAATAATAATAATAATAATAATAATAATAATAATAATATGCGAATATTACAATAATAATTGTAATGCAATAATTGTAACGGTGAATAACTAATGGTGCTGTAAGAAATGGTGAAGCCTGCCGCCACTAGCTCATGCGGCAGGGGTGAAATAAAATGAAGGGGGCAGCAAGGTAAATTAGCATGCATTTTTGAATTAATTGACTGCCGCTACAGCCTGTAGCGGCAGGACCTTTTTTAATTTTAATCACAGCCTTTCATTATATAGATCAACGGTTACCAATTAGGTTGCTGCACAGTATTTTTAGCAACCGTTTTGTCATGGATGAATTCTCTATATATATATATGCTAACTTCATTTTATCATCTTGTACGTATTAAGACACTATGTAGCTAGATTATAAAAATTGAATAGCTAATCCGAGAATAATAATTAATCGCATTGCACCTTGGGTCAATATAATTTGTAGTTAGAGTCGTTCTTGAGCACGGTGGGAGGGTCGAGCGCTCTGGGACCTCGATTAGAGAGGGTCCAATTTATATATATATAGAGGAAGCATCAAGAGCACTCTTTTTATCTAGTATTAGGGTGAGCAAGGAACCAAATTAGAATCAAAATCGCACCAAAAGCCGCACAAACCGCACCAACGGTTCCGACGTTTGTGGCAGTTTTAGGTGGGTTAAAAAACCAAATTTACGGTTTCGATTTGGTTACTAGCCAAAACCGCAATCATAAAACCGAAACCGTACAAGGGCAAGAAGTATGCGAGGAATATGCTGGAGACGAGAAGTTAACAACTCGTTGTCTCTCGCTGCTCTTTCATGGTTGTTTCTTACAATTTGTATTATTCAGTTTGCATCTATTAATGACCTCCTTCATATAATTCCTTTCAAAGAAGTTATTATTAATATTGTCTACTAATTATACTAAAATAATTTGATTCATTATTTTCGGAACTAATTAGCATCAATATAATTAGTCTTCCCTGATTAGCGAGTAAGATTGTCTATTAGTTTGATTTGCTTATTATTATTTATGACAATGCTATTGGTAGTAATTGAGCATGATCAAAAGTTGATGGGATTAGTCTTTGTTATTACACATTTCTCATTGTTTCCTATCATTCTTTGTGTAATAAATGGGATAAAATTTTGTTGTTTCAATTGGTTTTGGAACCGAAACCGCACCAAATAAAACTGCACCGCACCAATTACAAATGGTTTCATGTACGGTTTTGAATTTGTCAAACCGTACCTAAGCAATTTCGGGTGTGATTTGGGCTTCAAACCGCACCATGCTCACCTATATGTAGCACTCCTTAAATAGCACTACTTTATTAAAATTATGTCGTCTTGGAGATTCTTTTAAAAAATAATTGGGGCCGCAGATTGCATTTTTGTAAATAAAAAAAAGCAAATAGGACCACTTTCTTTTAAGAATCTCCAAAATGACGTAGTTTTAATAAAGGAGTGCTAGATAAGGGGAATACTCTTCATCATTCCTCTCTCTCTCTCTCTTTATATGTATATATATATAGGATTTTGAACATTTGATTGAAGATTTTGGCTCTAAGAATACTAGAAGAAGTTTTTTTCAATGAATGTATTCTCATATATTTTGTTGTAGTCGGACTTCACATATATTTTGATGTAGTCGAAGTTATCATATATTTTGTTGTAGTCGAACTAATATGTTTTAAGTTTCGAAAATACACTTTTTTGGGTACAATTTATACTTTTTATTTATTTATTTTTACCTTTATTTTTGGGTAATGACAATGTTTTGAAAATGGTCTCATTTTTCATTTTTTGCCCTGCATGAGCCACCAAAATCTTAAAAACGGCTCTGTTTATAGTCTTATCATTATATATATTTCAGATGATTATTAATAGAAATTCCATATTATTCTCTCTGTATACATACATATAAACAATTTGTCCTAAACTTGATTTGTCTATGCACCTAGCCCTAAATATAAACAGATAGTGAACAACAAACTTTGAAATGATTATTGTGTACAAGTTAATCAAAATGCTACTAAAAAACAACATTTATCATTTTAAAACCAATGTCACTCGCGGATTATTATTTATTTAAAATTATATAATTAAGGATAAAAATGAATCAACATAAATATAATTGTATTGAGGATAATTTTAAAATCAACCGTGAAATAAACCGAAAACATTATCCAAAACCTACAATATTAAGGAATATATTTTTTGAGGAACTTATAATATTAAATTCAACCCTACATACAGGCGTAGGACAAGTTAGGGGAGTGGCTTGAAAGGGAATTAAGAGGGGGTGTCTTTAATTTTATTTACATGCATGGTAACAAAGTACGTAACGGAAGAAGTTGAGAGACTTTAAAAGTGATGGATGGATCGAATTGAAGAGACATTTTAGTCATAAATCAAATTTCTGGTAATTCGAAATTAAAGATTATGTAAATGATACATTAATTAAATTAAATTAATTAATTATGTAAAGATTATCGGCGGTGGTACATTAATTAAAAGGATGGGATAGCCGATCCGATGATAGGAGTAGCTAGTACAGTGTGTGTGAGTCAATAGTCATTGTTAAAATAAAAAACTGCATGATTTTTATTTTTTGAGCAGCCCAACAGATTTTTTTGTCTATAATAAAGCTCACTGACTAGGAGGCTAAATGGTCTTGTGGGCTTTGCTGAATAACCCACCCTCCATCGGCACCTAAATTTTAAAATATTTAGCGGGGCCCCCAGGGCTCTACTTGATACGGTGACAGAAAACGAGAATCGACATATGCAATGCAATGCAGTGCTTACAAAATAGGCAATTTAAATACTTAATTTGTAATTGGGTTATTCTTCTAAATTTAATTTAATTCCAATCCTTTACTTTAAATTTTAACTAATATTAGGCCAATTTCAAAGTTTGAATTTGAGTTGCTATCAGTAACTTACCTCTAATTTCAATTCAGAGGTGCCCGCCCATATCTTTATTTTATGCTAAATTAATTTTTCTTTTAACCTAAACATAATAAATAAACCATTTCAATATTTAATTTTTCAGGAAAACCACCCATATCTACCGGAAATGGGGTTGTACGTGAGAAGAAAATAAAATTAAAATAAAACTAAACTGCCTAGAGATATATGCAAGCACAAAAAATCTTGATAAAGGAATTTTTCCCGTGAATGAGGAGGCATGGGAGGAAGGAGGAAGAGACATGCATGGGGAGTAGCTTAAGGTTATTGTCTATTCACGTGCCCCCCCCCCCCCCCCCCAATGTGTTTATTCATTAAATTTTCCACTTTAGTTGGAAAATGTTTCATTCAATCTAGAGGAGGAGAGGACATACAGTTATAGTATAACGTTAGAATTGATATTAATGTTAATTATGGGGGGCAACAGAAGCTTTGAATTTGATGTTAATTACCAAACTCATCACTCTAAACCAATATTCTGTTATTTAGCTAGTAAGATTAACAAAGCATGTGATAATTATGATATACGTACAAAGTAGTTCAAACAAGTTAATTAGAGCCATTAATTATTTAAGGCTTACAAAGAGGGAGGGAGGGGATAGCAAGTTGCATCAAATCGCCCATGCCGAGAGGTTGACCACGAGAGGCTAGCTAGCTGCAGACTGGTAAAAATCATCCTGTTTTTTTCGTAAAACAACTATTTCCATTATATGACCCAAAGGGATTAGTTATAGTTTGTTTGTCCCGATATGGCATGACTACTAAGTGTTTTTTTTTTTTTTTTTTTGCGTGTGAGAAGAATCATATGAAACTATTAATTTTTTATGTGAAAAAATCAGTTCCCTTATTCCTTTTATCACGCTACTCGCTCAACATCAAAATTGAACCCACAGGAAGATAAAATTCCACAGGCAAACATCCAAAAACAAATGACACTACACTGCACTAGGGGCATGGGTTCCATTTCCAATCTTGATATATACATTATATTTTTTATTATCTTTAAAATAATTCAAAAAGATGGCACTAATCATATAAACAAAAGCTAATTACAATTTGGCCATGTGATTGTGTCACAGAAAACATACAATTTAGTACTGTGCAAAAAAGAAGAATCCAAACAAAAGCCTCCTCTAAAAAGGCTGTAGATTTATCTCAGCAAAGCAGAGGGAATCCCAACTCAACCCCCCCCCTCCCCTCCTTCCTTCTGTACACCAATTAGACCACCCTTTCAGCCCCTTTTTCTTACCTCACCCAACAATTCTCTCAATTCCCCCATCCAGCAAAAAAACCAAAATTTTCTTTATAGAAAAAATAATCTAAAACAAAAAGGCCTGTTTCTTTGTTTTCTCTTAGCATCTGTTATTATTTGTAAAGGTAATGATTCACTAATTAGGGACGATGAACATGAGAATAATGGGGGATTTTAAAGCTGTATTTCCTCTTCATTCTTATCTTTTGTTTGGTTTGAGAGGGCTTAAATGGTGTTGGTGTCAGGGGAGGATAGAGGAAAACAAGTGTCCTCGCCTCCGGTGCTCCAAAGAAAATGAGCATAATTGGCAGCATAGTAAGAGTTGCTGGGATCAGTAGAAATTGCTTCCAAGTAAGTCTCTTCAGCAGCCCACAGGTCATTCCTTGCTTGCCATAGGAAGCTGGCGTATTTGCTCAAAGCCTCGGCATCTTTGGGCTCCACATTAACTGCCCTCTTGAAGTAATCCTCGGCTCTGTTGCAAACATTAGCAAACAAAAGTCGATTCAATGAGAGAAAACTCCAAAACTGACTAATACCATAAATGGAAAATACACTACACATTTCCCTATCAAGATTGAAAAACCCAACCCGAATTCTAACAAACGACAATTTTACTTAAAATATCCGACTCCCTTTCAGCAAATAATAATCACTGGGTAAAATCTTGACCTGGTACCAAATTTCATAGCAAGTTACTAAGTCGGTGTGTTTATTAGAATTCCCCTTTCTTAATAAATACTTTCATTAATGAACTAAAGAAAAATACCAACTCATTTAGAGTAAAACAATTGTACTAGTTACACATATAACTCGGTGTATTGCTCATTTAGAAATTCAAATTTGTGTTCTTTAAATAGTAATTTATGAAATACTAAATTCAATTCAAGGGGTCCTAATGTTGCAAAAACTCTACAGTTCTTTTAATCTACCACACAATTATGCTTTAGCAGATTCTAAAACTTATTGCACTGACAATACTGCTAAATTAACTCAAAGAAAGAGACAGGTTATAAAAGATACAAAATTTACCTATCATAATCGTGCGCAACTAGGTAGAGGAACTGCGCATAATTGGCAAGTAAAAGAGGATTACTAGGCTCTTGCACCAACCCATTTTGATACAGAAGTTCTGTTCTGAAGTAATCAGCATAGTCATCTGATTCAATCTTTGCAGTCACTGGCGAAACAAATCTCTGCATAGTCTCATGATCAAGACACTCATCTCTTAATACAGCCTGCATTCCCGAAGCTTCATCCACCACAGAATCCCACAAACTCAACTCTTCCTCTCTACTCACTTGTCCCGAAACTGACTGCTCTTCACCGGTTCTTGATGGGTTTCCAACGGAAGATGCACTATTGGGACCAACTGTGCCATGATAATCCGATGACATGAACCCATCAAACCGTCCATCTCCATCGGTTCCACTAGCAATATTCTTGAATTTCCCACCACCGCCATTATTTCCGCCAATTGAGGCTGTTTTTCCACTGGAAGAAGACACCGAAAAGGTCTTAATAGTTGAAGAATCAAACTTCTGATCTCTGTCTACATTTGAAACGGATTCCGTTGTTGCAGCAAAAGCTAATGGAGGTGTTGAAGCTGCAAGAGCAGTGTTACTCGCCATTGAGTAAACACTAAAATTTGCTAGCAATATCATCACGTACAACATTAGAGTAGGAGTATGGGAAAATACTTGTTGGAATAGCCACACAAAGGATGCGTTCATTTCCTTCTGTACTCTCACCAAAATCACCTGTAAATCTTCATAAAACAACACCTCCCTCATTTGTAAAGTATAACTTTGTAGCTCTCGAATTATGAACACCATCGAAGAAAATGCCTTTTTCACAGAGCAGTAAGCTGATTCTCCTGCTTCTAGAAACCCTTGTTTCCATTGTTTCTTCCTCTTAATCATCCTCAGCGAGAGCGGAAGATCAACAGAGTTGGCCTTCCATTCTATGCTGGCAGGAATAATATCCTGCCAGTCTGGCGGCTCGACTGGCTCGATCTTCGAACTAAGAAATGGGCTCCGATTCTCAGGGAATGAACCAGAACCTATTTTTGAATCCGACTCAACTATAGCACTTCCTGTGCTTTCATCATCATCGAATAATTGGAATCTCAGAGCCAGTTCTTGAATCTTTTTCGAAAATTCTTCGTCCGAAAATTCTTCCAAGCTGGCACTGCAAGCTCGTCTAATTGTTTGGCCTCTTGGTTTCGGGATTTCGCAAGATCGAGGCCTGTAGAGTTTCATGGGAGAAGAATAGCCAAACAGAGCCGACCGGTCCAGTGTGTGGGCATACCGGCAGCACAGAAAACCTTCGGTTATACTAAGCCGTTTCGAAGAAGGAGAAGAGATAGCTGAAGCTAAAGTTTGAGGAGAATAAGGAGATTGAGGAACTGAAAACTTAGACCAATTCAAACAGGTTGTTGCGACTCTCATTCCTCCCATTTCTCACAAAAAATGGAAAGGAAAAAGGAGACTGTTTTTTTATATCTTTCCCTTCAAACAGAAACTATGCAAACTTTTGATTCAGATTCACAAAAAGGCTTCAATTTCTTCGTCGTTTCAGCTCAATTGAACCTGCACAATACAGTAATAAAATCAACCAAATAAGTCAACTAATTACAAAATTTCGAGAATTGGGGTTTGTGAATCCCGAAAGCTTTTAAATTAGTACTACAAATCTAATCTAATGATTACACCGATTTAGTTTAGCATTAAAAACGGATCAGAAAAACACAGTCCAATATATATGCACGACAATTCAGAGAAAACGTACCGAACGTCGACGATGGATATTTCCGAGTTAAGCACCGACAAGTTCTCCGGCGAACCTAAAGAATGGCGAGAGTACGATTTTTTACGCACGTAGCTCTCACTCAGTTATCAAGAAGAGAAGCTCAACTTGAGGTCATATATATATATATGGTATATACCGAATAAGTTTTCTCTCTCATAAAAAAAAATCTAAACTAAACGCGGTAGTCGGTACAATCAAATGGTAAATAAATAAAAATACATCGTATGTATACAGATATTATATATATACGTATTAGATTAAAATACCGTATTTGGAGTAGGGTTTTTGGTGTAAAAGTTGTTGGATATTTTTATTAGGTGTGTGACCGAGTCAGAAGGCAATTTGGGAGGACTGAGTTTGGGTTGGGTTGAACGCGGCTGAGTTCACGGACATTGGGATCTGAATCTGAGCAATTCCGATGTGCCACGTGCCCACACCGACCATTCCCTTTCTTCTTTTTATTGGTGTTTAGAACCAACCCGTGATATCACCGACCCGGTTCATGTTTTACTGACACGTAATTTCTAAAAAATTAGTCAAAAAAAAACAAAATGTTATTATTTTCTCATATAATAATATTAATATTTAATAATAGTTCCACATGGTCTTCTTGATAAAATATTAAATATATATATATATATATATATATATATAGACATATTATTTTCCTAAAAAAATTTATGAAGAGAAATACGGTAATGTAGAAGTGAGAGTATGGGCATGTGCAATCCATCAATTATAGATAATAATAATAATAACTCCACTAAATAACATATATATATATATATATTAATAAAGGGTTAACTTTGTAAGTTATAATTTGTTTATAAATTGTTGTACTCTTTTGATATTTTTATTAGTTAACTATGAATAGAGTAGTAGGATATTACATAGCAATTTATTTATATTTTTTTAACGTGTTTAGGAATAGGGATATTTCCACCAATTGCAGAAGCAAATTAGGTTCCTATGAATTCGCGAATAACTAAATTTGCCAAGAAAGTGGACCTCTCTTCCTGTCCTCAAATGTAAATGTCACTGGTGGCCTTGCCCCTAACAACTTTCTAGCAGACGCTGACATATCAATCTATGGGCCTTTATTTAATTGACATGAATTATATACATATATATATATATAATTAATGATATCGATTTAAGATTATTTGTATAATAGATCGTGACCGTTCATCAAAAGATCGAACAGTTCATATAATATCTATCCGTAGTTTAATTTTCAATATTCCGTAATTTAATTTTCAATATTCTACAGTTTAATATTGCAGACGAGACAAATATTCAAAATGTCCCTCTTTGTAAAGCCAACTAGAAAACGATATCGTTTTTAAGTAAGTTTATCCGCAGTATTAAATTACGGATGTCAAAATCAAATTTTTTTAAAGTTTTCTAGACTCAAAAGTATTAAATTACGGATGTCAAATATTAAAGATGGATTTCTTTTAACTGAACGTGCAACTTTGTATGAAGCTACAGAAACATGGGTGGAAGCTAAGGGCGGGACCATTCCTAAGCATGGGCGAGAGGATCGATCGCCCTAAGCCCCCGATCAGAGAGGTCCCAAATTTTTTTTATAAATAATGTGTGTATATATAGGATTTTGAACATTTGATTGAAGATTTTGACTCTAAAAATACTAGAAGAAGTATCTTTCAATAAATGAATTCTCATATATTTTGTTGTACTCGAACTATTTAGTCAAATTTCTCATATATTTTATTTTTTTCTGTATCAAATGCAAAATAACAGGAGTTGGGTAAATCATAATTTGCCAATAAAGTAATTTCAAGTCGTTGACAAAAATATAAAGGAAAAGAATTATGTTTTAAACTATTTTCGTTTGTTGAGAATGCATTGATTTTCGTTAAAAAAATGTAGATACTGTTAAAATTTATTTATTCCTGAAAATAATTTTTTTTTTAAATTATTTTTAGATAAAAAGAAAGTGAGTGATACGTATATAATTAGATGAGCTATTGCACAAAAATGACGTCATGTTTTGTACTTGTACATATATAATATATATATTCTCATATTTTATGTATGAAAGAATGTTTTAGTTAACTTTCAGAACTATGTTATTTTGGAGCTGAAACATGAGGTGTCTCACCTCCCGTACACTCTTATTTTTATACCTTTTAACCTATTTATTACGGCTAAATTAAGATTCACTTCCTACTAATAATTTGAAAAAAAAAGAGAGTAAATATAATATATTGCATGAGTGAGAAAATAAATGATAAGTTTTATTTTCTTTCATTTTCCCATTAGTGAAACATAACAAGAAGTAAGATTTAAAATATAATAAAAACAAGCTAGGAAATAGGGACTCATTGTAATTTAATTAGTACTTGCTATATTGTAATTTAGTAGTTTTCATTTGTAAAATAAAACAAAAAATATATTAATCATTATCCTTTATCATGTTGGCACGTATTCATTGGATTTAAGTTCTTTTTTTTAAATAATTTATTTTCTACATTCATAGGATGAATTTGTGGCAGACATGAATGTGCAAAAAAAAAATTTAATTTATTGTACAATTTTCTTCATTTTTTTTTTTAGAAATGTTTCCTACAAATTAAGATTCCTGACTTCAAAAATAAAAGAATTTATTAAAATAAAATAACAACTAAGTATGAGTTTTAACATTAGATATTTATTTTTTGATCAAACATTCCAAAAAGACTGGTATATTTTAAAATTGTATTGTGTTACAGAAGATAAAAATATTACAATAGCAAGAAAAAATATTACAATCCTTTCAACCAAAATAATACATAATCAAGAAAATGGTTCATAGTAAAAAATCACATATATTCTGTTGGCGTGAGCTGTAGATTAGAAGACAAATAAGAGGAATTATAGTGGAGATGTAAATATGAATCCTTCAATTAAGGGTCAAGGATCTCAGCAATGATCCTAGCCTTTTATGTAACTGTCCAAAATAGAGAGTCAAATGTCTCTATTTATACCTGTAATATTACTAGAAAAGGATGTAGAAAAACATATGCTCTGTTTTATCAAATATGCTCTGTTTGTCATGGTATCAGAGCAGAATAGATTTCTGTTATAAACTATTTCCATAATACTTACTAATTACATACCTCTCAAAGATGGGAGACCCGAATAGCGAGATGGGAGACTCGATTACCCCTCCTGAATCTGGTGATACCTACCTTGATCCAAACACAACCCTTTCTGACCTCTTTACAACCAAAATGGCCGAAGCCTTGTACAAGGCTCAAACACCAACCAATTTTCCAGAACCTGCCGCTGCCCCAATCGGAATTAAGTTGGATGGTTCC
This sequence comes from Panax notoginseng, assembly GCA_016801055.1. Lineage (NCBI taxonomy): Eukaryota > Viridiplantae > Streptophyta > Magnoliopsida > Apiales > Araliaceae > Panax > Panax notoginseng. Next base: position 6,054,886 of record CM029013.1, read on the forward strand.
AACTTCGCTCTATGGTCCCAAGTGATGGAGATGTATATCTCCGGGAAGGATAAATTGGGCTACATCAATGGAGAATTACTTCCTCCATCTCCGACTGATATATCTTACCGAAAGTGGCGAACGGATAATGCAATTGTCAAAGGTTGGTTAATTAACTCCATGGACCCGACTCTAATTAGCAACTTCATTCGATTTCCGACGGCTAAACAGGTATGGGATGTAGTTGCTACAACTTATTTTGATGGGGGAGATACATCACAGGTATACGAACTCAGGCGGCGTGTTTCCCGTCTCCGGCAAGGTGGTGGATCCTTGGAAAAATATTATACTGACTTATAAGGATTATGGCGTGAGATTAACTTCCGCAGACTGAATCCAATGGAGTGCCCAACTGATATACAAAAGTTCAATAATCTACTCCAGGAAGACCGAGTTTATACGTTCTTGGATGGTCTGGACGATAAGCTTGACAACATCCGGAGTGATGTATTGCAGATGCATCATTTTCCTTCTGTGGAGCAAGCCTATGCCCATGTTCGGCGAGAAGCTCTCCGCAAGGTGGTGATGAATACGGTTGAGTCTGAAGTTACTGCTGGAGTCGTGCTTGCCTCTCGCGGTCTCAAGCTTAGTCAAGGGTCTAGTCGAACTGGTTCGGGTTCCTCAAAAAATTCTCGATCCTCTTCAAATATTATGAAATGTTCTCATTGTGGGAACTCTAAGCATACCCGTGACAATTGTTTTCAATTGCATGGGTATCCTGATTGGTGGCCTGAATTTTAAGAAAAAAAGAAAAAAGAAACAACACAGGTTAATGGTGGTACAGGAAACGCTGTTGTGGTTACAGCTGAACCACACTTGTCTCTCATTCCTTCTAACGACCTGCCTCATTTGAATGTCTCTCCTTCATACTCAGGTATTTCTTGTCATGCCCAGCATAGTCATGGTAATGAACTGGATAGGGCTACATGGCTTCTTGATTCAGGGGCCACAGACCATATGACATTTGACCCTGCAGATTTTACCTATCAATCATCTCCCCGACGCACCAGTATTGCTAATGCAAACGGAATTGTTTCACCTGTCACAGGGGCTAGTTCAGTGAATTTATCACCTTCATTACAGTTAACAAATACTCTACTTGTTCCTTCCTTGTCTCACAAACTCTTATCTGTGAGCCAAGTTACTATAGATTTAAACTGTATGGTATTAATGTATCCTAATTCTTGTTTTCTTCAGGATATTCTCACCAAGGAGATAATTGGGCGTGGTTCTAGGAAGGGGGGATTATACTACATGGAAGACTTCAGTATAGGTCGTGCACACCAGGTGTCCTCTCAAGAGTCCAAGATCCAACAGATATGGTTGTGGCATCGTCGTTTAGATCATCCTTCGTTTGGGTATTTACAACATTTATTTCCTAGTTTATTCTCGAATGTGGATTTGTCAAGTTTTCATTGTGATGCTTGTATGTTGGCAAAAAGTCATCGTATCAATTATCCATTACGCTTGAATAAAAGTGATACTCCATTTGCTTTAATTCACTCTGATGTATAGGGTCCCTCTCCTTTACCTACTATCTCTGGAGTGCGTTGGTTTGTGTTGTTTATTGATGATTGCACTAGGATGACCTGGCTTTACTTAATGAAAAATAAGGATGAAGTATGTAGTATCTTTCAGTCATTCCATGTTATGGTTCGGACACAGTTTGACTCTTCAATTCGAGTTCTTCGCTCGGATAATGGTGGGGAATATGTAAATCATCAGTTCATAACCTACTTTCAGCAACATGGTCTCATTCACGAGACGTCCTGTCCTCAAACTCCACAGCAAAATAGAGTTGCTGAACGGAAAAATCGACACATCCTTGAAACGGTTCGGGCTCTCCTTCTGAATGCCCATGTTCCAGCTCACCATTGGACAGATGCAGTCACCACTGCTGTGTACCTCATCAATCGCCTTCCATCTAAACTCTTGAAATTTAGGACTCCTCTACAAGTTCTGTCCGAATTCGTTTCACTGCCATCTATTCTAATGCTACCCCCTAGGATATTTGGTTGCGTGGCGTATGTTCATCTTCACAAAAATCAACGTACCAAATTGGATCTGTGTGTTCGTCGATGTGTGCTTCTCGGGTATGGTATACACCAAAAAGGGTACCGATGTTATGATCCCACTACTCGGAGGTTTTATACTACCATGGATATTACCTTCATGGAATCTGAACTTTTTCATTCTTCATTCTCCTCCACTTCCTCACTTCAGAGGGAGACACCAAATGAAGAGATGAAGTGGTTAAGCTTTTAGTGGCTAGAAGACCAGAATAATCAAGTTGATGACCCTATGACAACCCCAGAAGTTGATGACCCTATGACAACCCCAGAAATGGTCAGAAGGTCTACATTTAATGAAGAGCCTAAATCAAATGAAGAACTCCCCTCCCCTATAGTATCCACAGCCTTGCCTCCTGAGAATATTCCTGAGGTAAGCCATACTAGTACATGTACACCCTCCTTTACAAATAATATAGAGTCCTCTGCTGGATATATCTTACCTTTCAGGCACAATCGTGGTAAACCACCAAACAGATACTCACCAGACATGGAGGAAAGGAGAACAATGTACCCAATTACCAACTATGTGTCTACGGAAAAGCTACCTGAACCTCTCAAGACTTTCTCCAAGGAGTTATCCACATGCCAGATTCCAACTACTATTCAGGAAGCACTATTCGATTCTAAATGGACACATGCTATAGAAGAAGAAATGAAAGCACTGTTAATGAATCAGACATGGGTGTTGGCTCCACTTCCCAAAGGGAAGAGAACTGTTGGATGTAGGTGGGTATTTTCTGTGAAACACAAGGCAGATGGTTCTATAGAGAGATACAAGGCAAGACTAGTGGCAAAGGGATACACTCAGACATATGGAGTAGACTATCAAGAAACTTTTTCACCTGTAGCAAACTTGAATACAGTTAGGGTTCTATTGTCTCTTGCTGCGAACTTGGACTGGCCTTTACATCAGTTGGATGTAAAGAGCGCATTCCTTCATGGCGACCTTAAAGAAGAAGTTTACATGGATATACCTCCAGGATATACAACCTCCTTAAAAACAGAGGTTGTGTGCAAATTACAACGGGCATTATATGGATTAAAGTAGTCACCTCGGGCATGGTTTGGACGATTTAGTTTGGCAATGAAGATATATGGGTTCCGTCAGAGTAATTCAGATCATACACTATTCTTGTAACATCAACAAGGCAAGGTAACAGCGTTAATTGTCTATGTTGATGATATGATTATCACAGGAGATGACAAGGAGGAAATTGCCAAACTTCAAAAGCAATTGGCCACTGAGTTTGAGATGAAAAACCTAGGAGGCCTGAAATATTTTTTGGGAATAGAAGTTGCTAGATCAAGACGAGGTATATTCCTTTCCCAAAGAAAATATATCCTAGATCTATTATGTGAAGTTGGAATGTTGGAGTGTAAGCCAGCGGACACTCCCATTATTCAGAACCATAAACTTGAAGAACACCCAAACCAAGTCCCAACAGACAAAGATCAGTATCAGAGATTGGTTGGCAAGCTTATTTATCTCTCACATACCCGTCCAGATATAGCTTATGCAGTAAGCGTGGTAAGCCAATTCATGCATCGACCTAGTAAAGATCATGTGGAAGCAGTAATTCGGATCTTACGATACTTAAAATCATCCCCAGGAAAAGGACTGTTGTTTTTAAAGAATGATCATCTTAGGGTCAATGGCTATACCGATGCGGATTGGGCAGGAAATGCTACAGATAGACGATCTACCTCCGGATACTTTACATTTGTTGGAGGAAATTTGGTCACTTGGAGAAGTAAGAAGCAAAAAGTAGTGGCACTATCAAGTGCTGAAGCAGAATTCCGTGGGATGGCAAAAGGATTGTGCGAACTTTTATGGCTAAAAATGTGACGCCCCCAAAACAGGTATACAACACCCATTCTGAGTCGTCAATAACATGGTACAGAAACAACTACAACTTTATTAATACAACATAAAAACTGTGAGTGTAAATATAAATATTGTCATCTAGACAATATCCACACTCAAATAAGTCCTCATTACAATTATTGGTACAATACTTTACAAAAAAAAATGGTGAGGACTACTAAAATAACTTCCTAGAACCTTCATTCCATACCCCGACTAGTACTTGCTACATTCTCGCCTCCTGAGAAGAAAATGGAACAACAAGGAAAAGGGTGAGCTCAACTAGCCCAGTAAAGAATATTATGACTAAGATAATATACAACAAATTATCGTTAGTCTTCAACAGGGAAAAATTTAATAGAATACAATAGACAACAAGTTTTAAATCAATATTCGCAGCGAAAAATAATAATTCATAGAAGAGTTACGTAGAGAATGAAATCTACGATTATCTATGAATTTAAAAGTCATTCATCAACATTTTATCCCTGTAATATCAATCAATAAATATCTTGAATCAAATAGTCATCTTTGCACTACAGGCCAAAGATATTCATCAGTTGGTCATGTTCACCTCAACACCTGTTCATCTTTGCACTACGGGCCAAAGATATTCATCAGAAATCATTCATCTTTGCACTACAGGCCAAAGATATTCAGTTATATCATCATTTAAGACTGAGGATGATGAAAAATATTTTAAAGAAAATGAATTCAGTGAAACAAAATAACAAATATTAAGGATTCGTATTTCGATTTATCCATGTCCAAAAATATCTTATAAATAATCATAGTGAAGTAAAATTCAAGAATGATCAAAACATGGATACAATCAAAGCTAGTATCTAGAATAGATATTTGGACAAAAAGAAGAAAATTTCATTTTTCGGTGAATAGTAACTCGTGAATAGTAACTCATGAATAGTAACTCGTGAATAGTAACCCCGACATGAAAAGTTTTAAATTTGATAAAAAGTTCAGATCAATACTTCGACATAATGATATTGAAGAAAATAATATCATTTAAGAAGAAATAACATCCCTTACCTCGGAAAGACGGTACTTCTGACTGGAATACTAGATATAGTGCTGAAGGAAACTTGCACCGTATAGAAACACTCAAAGTATCAAATACTCACAAGAATACGCTCGATATAGAGAGAGAAATAGAGAGAAACTTGTGTTTTTGGTGTGATTTTCAATTCTAACCTAAGCACCCTATTTATAGGAAAATGCTTAGAACACCAAAGCAGAAAATTTAATATAATATATATATATATATATATATATAATAATATATATATATATATATAAATTTTCAAGCCCACCTTAGAAAATCTGAAATCAGCCACCTTGCACATGTTTATGATGTCCAAAAAAATACAAAAAACATTTTTCTCAAAATAATTAACTAAAACTCCCAAAAATCAATTATTTCGGAACTTTGAAACTTCAATAATTCATAATAAATAGCCCTTTTGTCAGAAAATTCGAATCTGGCAAGTTTTTATAGGAAATTTAATTCTCTACAAATTTGCAGAAGAAAGTTTTTCCAAATTCCAAACAAAAATTGACCGAAATCCACAAACGGGCGATTTTACAGTCAATAATAAATTTTCGGTCAAGAATTGTGTCCACCAACACACAAAACATGTGTTAATCATTTAATGCCATAAAAATACTCTTCCTCCTCATATACTCATATATCCCACATTCATTGTAAAAATATCATCATCAATATATTATTAAAATAATATATTTAAATGAATTATTTTATCAGAAAAAGATAAAATATTAATTTTCAACAATTGTCACATTAAAAATTTTTTCCATCTATATCCACATAAAATCACTATTTTCCTCATTATATAAATCAATAATTAATTATACACAAATAATATTACAGAACCACAGTACTGGCAACCAGGCCGTTCCCAGGAAAGATGGGGCTTTCCAATAAGGATCTCTCCTTACTGGCGCGCAATTAGATGACCAAACCTCTCCTTAGACAGAACTTTCTAGACATTGCCAATAATGTTATCTAATAATATTATTCAGATAATATGAATTATTGTTCCGATAATAGAAAATACTGTGTAGTGACAATTATTAAAACAACAGTAATATAAAATATCAACGCAGCAATTATTGAATCAATAAAATACAATATTGAACAGTAATTACTGTAACAATTATTGAGTAGTGCCTTCTTACGTAAGAATCAATAATTGGTGCAATACCGTGTGCTACTGTGCAACAACGCGTATTACTGTGTTTTAACCTCCGAGTATTCCAACAGTATTAACGGTAACAACTACGCCGTTATTTATAAACAACTTATTTTTGTCGTTTTCTTCATTCAATCGCTTTCCGTTATGGGGCCCACACAAGGCTGCGCCGTCGTATGAATATTCCCCGACAACAAGAATATTCCACGACCAAATAAATATTCCCCGACAACAATGAATATTTTAGGACCACTTGCTTATTTGAAATATTTGCGCATTTTACCCATAACTAATCACATTAATCAAATCAACCCTTACTATTTCAAAATAATAAATAGTGGAATTTAAATTTTATTTATTAATAATTTGGGGTCTTACAACCTCCCCTCCTTATGAAATTTCGTCCTCGAAATTGACATACGTACCTGATATTTCGAAAAGGTGAGGATACCTCACTTTCATTTTTGATTCCAACTCCCAGGTCATTTCTTCAATAGCATGGTTTCTCCACAAAACCTTAACTTGTGGTATAACCTTCGTGCGTAGGACATGCTCTTTCCTATCCAAGATCTTAACAGGTACCTCCTCGTACGTTAAGTCTTCGGCTATCTCGTCCGGTTCTAACTCAATAACGTGGTTCGGGTCTTTCACATATTTACGAAGCACAGATATATGAAAAATATTATGAACACGAGACATACTTGGAGGTAACGCAAGTCTATAGGCCACATTTCCTACTCGGTCAAGAATCTGAAATGGACCAATAAATCGTGGATTGAGCTTTCCTCTCTTCCCAAATTTTGTAACTCCTTTCCATGGAGCTACACGTAATAATACATTATCCCCAATGTCAAATTCCACGTCCTTTCGATGAAGATCCACATAACTCTTTTGTCGATCCTGTGCCGTTTGTATACGTTGTCGAATCGTTTGGATCTTCTTTGTAGTCATTCGTACCAACTCTGGTCCCAACAACGTTGCTTCACCCACCTCATCCCAACATACTGGAGAGCGACACTTTCGTCCATACAATGCTTCAAAGGGAGCCACACCTATACTTGCCTGATAACTGTTGTTGTAGGAGAATTCCACCAATGGTAGGTACTTATCCCAACTTCCTTTGAAATGTAGGACACAAAGTCTTAATAGATCTTCAAGAGTTTGAATAGTCCTCTCTGATTGCCCGTCCGTTTGAGGATGGTATGCCGAACTGAACCGTAAATCCGTGCCCATAGATTTTTGCAAGCTAACCCAAAATCTTGAAGTAAATCTTGGGTCACGATCCGAAACTATGGATACTGGCATGCCATGCAACCTTACAATCTCATTCACGTACATACTAGCAAGACGTTCAAGGGAATAAGTCTCCCGTATCGGCAAGAAATGAGCAGACTTGGTTAATCTATCAACTATAACCCAAATAGCATTTATGCCTTGAGAAATCGTGGGAAGACCCGTAACGAAATCCATGGTAATGTGTTCCCACTTCCATTTCAGAATCTCAAGTGGTTGCAATGGACCCTTTGGTACTTGATGCTCCGCCTTTACACGTTGACAAGTTAAACACCTCGAGATAAACTTTGCAATCTCTCTCTTCATATTGTTCCACCAAAATATATGTCGAAGATCACGATACATTTTAGTACTTCCAAGATGGATTGCAAATGGTGTATTGTGTGCCTCCATCATGATCTTGTACTTCAAATCAGAATCGTTAGGAACACAAAGTCTGGAGTGGACTCGAAGTATTCCTTCTTCATCGATTCTTGCTTCTGGAATAGCACCTTCTTGCACTTTCTTCTTCATACGCATCAGCTCCGGGTTTGTAGCTTGAGCAACTTTAACTTTACCGATTAAAGTTGGTTCTACGCGTATACTTGACATCATCGCACTCGTTCCTGCATATGATCTTCTACTCAACGCGTCAGCTACCACGTTTGCTTTTCCAGAATGGTATTGAATAGTGTGGTCGTAATCTTTCAACAGCTCGAGCCAACGTCGTTGCCGCATGTTGAGTTCTTTTTGAGTGAAGAAATATTTGAGGCTTTTATGGTCTGAATATATCTCCACCTTCTCCCCATATAGATAGTGCCTCCAGATCTTTAGCGCGAAAACGACTGCTGCTAACTCTAGATCATGAGTAGGATAATTCCTCTCATAATCTTTAAGTTGTCGCGAGGCATAGGCTATGACTTTCCCACGTTGCATGAGAACACATCCTAACCCTTTGCCTGAAGCATCGCTGTAGATAACAAATCCATCCGAACCAGATGGTATTGTCAGAACAGGTGCCGAAATGAGTCTCCTCTTAAGCTCTTGGAAACTCTTTTCGCTTTCTTCGCTCCATACAAATTTGATATCCTTCCGAGTCAGCTGAGTTAACGGGGTAGCGACTCGAGAAAACCCTTCTACGAATCTCCGATAATAACCAGCTAAGCCTAGAAAGCTACGTACATCGGTCACCGTCTTCGGTTGGTCCCAGCTTTGTATTGCTTCAATCTTCGCCGGGTCCACAGATACTCCATGTTTTGACACCACGTGCCCTAGGAATGCTACTTCCTCAAGCCAGAACTCGCATTTCTTCAACTTAGCATATAGCTTATTTTCACGCAGCCTTTGGAGTACCAGCTTCAAATGGTGCTCATGATCTTCACGGCTTTTGGAATATATAAGGATGTCATCAATAAAGATAACAACGAACTGATCCAAATAATCCTTGAATACTCGGTTCATCATATCCATGAAAGCCGCAGGAGCATTAGTCAATCCAAAAGACATGACTAAGAATTCATAATGCCCGTACCGAGTTCTAAAGGCAGTCTTCGGAATATCCTCAGTTTTAACCTTCAGCTGATGATATCCAGAACGAAGATCGATTTTTGAAAAGAATTGTGCTCCTTGTAACTGGTCAAACAGGTCATCAATACGAGGTAGCGGATACCTATTCTTGATAGTGACATGGTTTAATTCCCGGTAATCGATACAAAGTCGCATACTCCCGTCTTTCTTCTTTACAAATAAAACAGGAGCACCCCAAAGAGATGTACTAGGACGAATGAAGCCGATGTCCAACAACTCTTGTAGTTAGACTTTTAACTCCTGAAGTTCAATAGGAGCCATTCGATATGGGGTTTTAGAAATAGGCTTTGTACCAGGTTCAAGATCAATAAAGAATTCAACTTCACGTTCCGGGGGTAGACCGGGAAGTTCTTCAGGAAATACGTCAGGAAAGTTACTAACAACAGAAATATTATTCAAATTTGACGTGTCTTTATTCAAATCCATAACATGGGCTAAGAAAGCTTGACATCCGTTTTTCAATAAACGAATGGCTTTATGACTTGATATGACAGTGATTGATTTTAATGGCTTTGTTGCTTGAATTCGAACAACAGGTTGATTAGGAATATGAAAACTAATCACCTTACGAAAACAATCAATTTTGGCATGATGAGTAGTTAACCAATCAATTCCTAAAATCACGTCAAATACAAGTATCTTTAAAGAGATAAGGTCAACAAGTAAGGTGATGGTACCAACTTGGATCAAACAAGATTTATAAACAGTGGATGTGATGAAAGTTTCCCCTAACGGAGTCTCCACAGATAAATCAAAGTCTAATTTCTCCGGAGTCAAGTTTAAACGTTGAGCACAAGCAGGAGAAATAAATGAATGGGTAGCACCGGTATCTAGTAAGGTATAAACTTTACATGAATTTATGATTAGCTTACCCGTGATCACCTCGTTTGGGTTCCTCGCATGTTGACCAGTCACGACAAACGCTCTTCCAGGAACCGTTGACTTTGACTTTTCTGGGGCAGCCTTTTGAGTCACCGTCCCCGCTGAACTTGATTTCGCTATCGTACAATCTCGAGCGATATGTCCTTCCTTTCCACAATTATAGCATACCTTGAACTGTTGTGGACAGTTTGGGCTGATATGTCCCTCTTTTCCACATTTATAGCATATAACCGGTGGTCGTTCTCTTCCCTTGGAACCAGTTGCTGCCGGTGCTGACGTCTTCGTATTATCATTGTTGAATCTCCTCTTTTTAAAATCTCCTCCTGACTCGCTTCTTCTATTTTCATAGCCACGATTACCACCAGAGTGGTTGCCGTTCTTGTCTGTACTTTTCTTTCTCCGCTGGTTATCATTGTTCTGATGACTGTTGTCACCGATATGATCCTGGTTGTGGTCCCTCGGTTGATCGTACTCGTTATCTCGCTCCAACAATTGAGCCATGTTGACAACATCTGAATAGAGAGAAAATTTATGAGAAATGAGATATTGACGTATGCCGGGTTTCAAACCTCTCAGAAACATCCGCGTCATACGTTCCTCATTCTCCACCAAATGAGGTGCAAACCTGGACAACTCTGCAAACTTCGGCTCGTACTGGGACACCGTCATGTTATTCTGCTCCAGTCTAATAAACTCTACCTCCTTCATATGACGAATACTTTCAGGAAAGTACTTGTCATTGAATAGTTTCTGAAATGTCTCCCAAGACATGCTGAGTGCGGCTGGATGGGTACGCTTCACAGATTCCCACTAGTAGTCTGCCTCGCCACGGAACATAAAGGTGGCGAATGGAACCTTCTGTTCCTCCGTGCTTCCCAAGACATCAAATATCTTGGTAATTTGCTTGACCCATGTCTCCGCCTTAATCGGATCTGGCTTTCCCCAGAATTCTGGTGGTCCCAACTCTTTGAACTGCTTGGCTGTGACCAGCTGTGCGTTGCCATTGTTTCTTCCTATATTTTGAACAGGAATCTCCTTCGTCTGGTTTTGCATGAACCGCAAAAAGCTTCCAAACATCTCATCGTTCATCGTCTGCTCATTGGTATTGTTCACAGGAGGAACATTGCCAGCCTGTTGCACGTTCTCCTCGTTGGTGAGTACAGGTGTCTCCACGGTTTCATTTACTCCACTGTTAACATTCTCAGACGATATTCTCAAATACTGCCATAAAACAAGGGTTAATTTAACAAATTAACAAATCACATAATATCCCTATATTATGACCGACCAACAAATAAACTTAGGTAGGACACACTAGCGAAGGATTTACTCGTCTCTCCCCTCCTAGTTTTATTCCCCGATCTCCGCCAGAGATCATATCCCTAAGCTCTGATACCAACTGTGACGCCCCCAAAACAGGTATACAACACCCATTCTGAGTCGTCAATAACATGGTACAGAAACAACTACAACTTTATTAATACAACATAAAAACTGTTAGTGTAAATACAAATATTGTCATCTAGACAATATTCACACTCAAATAAGTCCTCATTACAATTATTGGTACAATACTTTACAAAAAAAAATGGTGAGGACTACTAAAATAACTTCCTAGAACCTTCATTCCATACCCCGACTAGTACTTGCTACATTCTCGCCTCCTGAGAAGAAAATGGAACAACATGGAAAAGGGTGAGCTCAACTAGCCCAGTAAAGAATATTATGACTAAGATAATATACAACAAATTATCGTTAGTCTTCAACAGGGAAAAATTTAATAGAATACAATAGACAACAAGTTTTAAATCAATATTCGCAGCGGAAAATAATAATTCATAGAAGAGTTACGTAGAGAATGAAATCTACGATTATCTATGAATTTAAAAGCCCATCATCAACATTTTATTCCTGTAATATCAATCAATAAATATCTTGAATCAAATAGTCATCTTTGCACTACAGGCCAAAGATATTCATCAGTTGGTCATGTTCACCTCAACACCTGTTCATCTTTGCACTACGGGCCAAAGATATTCATCAGAAATTATTCATCTTTGCACTACAGGCCAAAGATATTCAGTTATATCATCATTTAAGACTGAGGATGATGAAAAATATTTTAAAGAAAACGAATCCAGTGAAACAAAATAACAAATATTAAGGATTCGTATTTCGATTTATCCATGTCCAAAAATACCTTATAAATAATCATAGTGAAGTAAAATTCAAGAATGATCAAAACACGGATACAATCAAAACTAGTATCCAGAATAGATATTTGGACAAAAAGAAGAAAATTTCATTTTTCGATGAATAGTAACTCGTGAATAGTAACTCGTGAATAGTAACTCATGATTAGTAACTCGTGAATAGTAACCCCGACATGAAAAGTTCCAAATTTGTTAAAAAGTTCAGATCAATACTTCGGCATAATGATATTGAAGAAAATAATATCATTTAAGAAGAAATAACATCCCTTACCTCGGAAAGACGGTACTTCTGACTGGAATACTAGATATAGTGCTGAAGGAAACTTGCACCGTATAGAAACACTCAAAGTATCAAATACTCACAAGAATACGCTCGATATAGAGAGAGAAATAGAGAGAAACTTGTATTTCTGGTGTGATTTTCAATTCTAACCTAAGCACCCTATTTATAGAAAAATGTTTAGAACACCAAAGCAGAAAATTTAATATAATATATATATATATATATATATATATATATATATAATATATATATAAATTTTCAAGCCCACCTTAGAAAATCTGAAATCAGCCACCTTGCACATGTTTATGATGTCCAAAAAAATACAAAAAACGTTTTTCTCAAAATAATTAACTAAAACTCCCAAAAATCAATTATTTCGGAACTTCGAAACTTTAATAATTCATAATAAATAGCCCTTTTGTCAGAAAATTCGAATATCGCGTGTTTTTATAGGAAATTTAATTCTCTACAACTTTGCAGAAGAAAGTTTTTCTAAATTCCAAACAGAAATTGACCGAAATCCATAAACGGGCGATTTTACAGTCAATAATAAATTTTCGGTCAAGAATTGTGTCCACCAACACACAAAACATGTGTTAATCATTTAATGCCATAAAAATACTCTTACTCCTCATATACTCATATATCCCACATTCATTGTAAAAATATCACCATCAATATATTATTAAAATAATATATTTAAATGAATTATTTTATCAGAAAAAGATAAAATATTAATTTTCAACAATTGTCACATTAAAATTTTTTTCCATCTATATCCACATAAAATCACTATTTTCCTCATCATATAAATCAATAATTAATTATACACAAATAATATTACAGAACCACAGTATTGGCAACCAGGCCGTTCCCAGGAAAGAAGGGGCTTTCCAATAAGGATCTCTCCTTATTGGCGCGCAATTAGATGACCAAACCTCTCCTTAGACAGAACTTTCTAGACATTGCCAATAATGTTATCTAATAATATTATTCAGATAATATGAATTATTGTTCCGATAATAGAAAATACTGTGTAGTGACAATTATTAAAACAACAGTAATATAAAATATCAACGCAGCAATTATTGAATCAATAAAATACAATATTGAACAGTAATTACTGTAACAATTATTGAGTAGTGCCTTCTTACGTAAGAATCAATAATTGGTGCAATACCGTGTGCTACTGTGCAACAACGCGTATTACTGTGTTTTAACCTCCGGTATTCCAACAGTATTAACGTATCAACTACGCCGTTATTTATAAACAACTTATTTTTGTCGTTTTCTTCATCCAATCGCTTTCCGTTATGGGGCCCACACAAGGCTGCGCCGTCGTATGAATATTCCCCGACAACAAGAATATTCCACGATCAAACAAATATTCCCCGACAACAATGAATATTTTAGGACCACTTGCTTATTTGAAATATTTGCGCATTTTACCCATAACTAACCACATTAATCAAATCAACCCTTACTATTTCAAAATAATAAATAGAGGAATTTAAATTTCATTTATTAATAATTTGGGGTCTTACAAAAAAGGCTTATGTCTGAAATAGGTTTCACCCCTACCTCTGAGATGGACCTTTTCTGTGATAACAATTCTGCCATTGCTATTGCACATAATCCCATACAACATGATCGAACCAAACATGTGGAAGTTGACATACATTTTATTAAGGAGAATTTAGAATCAAAAATAATCCGGTTTCCGTTCGTGAAGTCCAACGATCAATTGGCAGACATTCTGACAAAGGCAGTATCAAGCAAAGAGTTCTACAACTCACTAGACAAGTTGCACGTTGAAGATGCGTTCACTTGAGAGGGAGTGTTGGCGTGAGCTGTAGATTAAAAGACAAATAAGAGGAATTATAGTGGAGATGTAAATATGAATCCTTCAATTAAGGGTCAAGGATCTCAGCCATGATCCTAGCCTTGAGTTATGTAACTGTCCAAAATAGAGAGTCAAATGTCTCTATTTATACCTGTAATATTACTAGAAAAGGATGTATAAAAATATATGCTCTGTTTTATCAAATATGCTCTGTTTGTCATATTCTTGAACAACAATCCAATTTCAGAATTAATAATAGAATCAAAATAAGTCGCCATGATAATTATTACACCCGAATCAAACTAATTTATTTTCATCACTCTGTGCAATAGAAAAATTATCACAAACGAGAAACACACTTACCAAAATGGAGAAAGCAAAATCTCACAAGAAATGATAATAAAACCCTCTTATAAAAGAAAAAGAAATCAATTATCTCGTGTGTGACGCCTCCAAAATAGGTATACAATACCCATTCTGAGTTGCCAAATACATGGTACAGAAAGCAAACTACAACTTCAATGATACAATTGTCGTACAAAATACGACAACACATACTGTGAGTTTAAATACAAATATTATCTTCTAGACAATATCCAAACTCAAATAAGTCCTCAATACAATTATTCAAACACTATTTTACAGAAATAGTGAGGATTGCTAAAACATCTTTCTAGAACCATCACTCCATACCCCGACTAGATCCTGCTATGTTCTCACCTCCTGAGAAGAAAAATGGAAAAAAAAGGAAAAGGGTGAGCTCAACTAGCCCAGTAAAGAATATTATGACTAAGATAATATACAACAAATTATCGTTAGTCTTCAACAGGGAAAAATCTGATAGAATATAATCGACAACAAGTTTTAGATCAACAACTGCAGCGGAAACAACAAACCATTAGAAGAGTCAAGTAGAGAAAGAATTCTACTATCTTCTAAGATTTAAAAGTTCATCATCAATATTTTATCCCTGTAACATCAATTAATAATCATCTTTATCCAAATATTCATCTTTGCACTACAGGCCAAAGATATTCATTTGTATCACCTGTCAGTCATGTTCATCTCAACACCTGTTCATCTTTGCACTACAGGCCAAAGATATTCATCAAGTAATCATACATCTTTGCACTACAGGCCAAAGATATTCAGTAATATCATAATTTAGGACTGAGGATGATGAAAAATATCTTAAAGAGAACGAATCCAGTGAGACAGAAGGACAAATAGTAGGGATTCGTATAACAGTTTATCCAAGATCAATAATACTTCATAATAATCAATTGTGAAGCAGGATTTAAAAATAAAGATCAAAACATGGATACAATCAAAGATAGTAACCATAATAGAAATCTTGGACAAAAAGAGAAAATTTTATTTTTCGGTGAATAGTGCCGTATTCGTGAATAGTAACGTACACGTAAATAGTAACCCCGACCAAAAAAGTTCCAAATTTGATAAAACTCATGTTATATTTCAGCATAATGATATTAAAAAAAATAATATCATTAAGAAGAAAATAATATCCCTTACCTCAAGATATCAGTACTTCTGGTCGGAATACCGGTATAAGGCTGAAAGAAACTTGCTCTGATGAATAGAAACTCTCAAAGTATCTAAATACTCACAAAATACACTCAATAATCTAGAGAGAGAAAGAGAGAAAACTTGTTTCTGGTGTGATTTTCAATTCTAACTTAGCGCTCTATTTATAGGAAAATTTTAGTAGGCTTGACCTGCAACCTGATGGCTTTACCTGCTACTATTCCCACCCACCACATTTGAAATATAATTCAGCACATTTCTTCACCAACCAAGAGTTGGGCCCACCAATTCTAGAATTTTCCATCAAAATGATAAACTCCGAAAATTCAACAATTTCTGAACCAGTCATCTCGTAAAATTCATAATAAATCATACGTTCATTTTTAACGGTTCAAAATTTGTGGACACATACTCAACTTATATATGTATAACATATCCAAAAATTACCACGATCCAACGGTCGGATTAAAAATTATAACCCCCGCAAAATATCTCAAAAATTCTGATTTTTAATACCTCCATTCCGACAAAAATACGGATAAAAACCTCAACATTAACCCCTTCATTTTTAACCACAAAAATATATCCCTCATTTATATCTACATAAAATAAATATTTCCTTATCATATGAATTAATAATTAATTATTCACAAATAATATTACAGAATCACATTTATGACAACCAGGCCGTTCCCAGGAAAGAGGGGGCTTTTCAATAAGGATTTCTCCTTACTGGTGTGCAATTAGATGACCAAACCTCTCCTTAGACAGAACTTTCTAGACATTGCCAATAATGTTATCTAATAATATTATTCAAATAATATGAATTATTGATCTGATAAAGAAAAATACTGTGCAGTGACAATTATTGAACAACAATAATATAAAATTTCAACGTAGCAATTATTGAATCAATAAAATAAAATATTGAACAGTAACTACTGTAACAATTATTGAGTAGTGCCTTCTTACGTAAGAATCAATAATTGGTGCAATACCGTGTGCTACTGTATTTTAATCACCGGGTATTCCAACAGTATTAACGGTAACAACTACGCCGTTATTTATAAACAACTTATACTTGTCGTTTTCTTCATCCAATCGCTTTCCGTTATGGGGTCCACACAAGGCTGCGCCGTTGTACGAATATTCCCCGACAGCAAGAATATTTCACGACCAAACGAATATTCCCCGACAAAATGAATATTTTATAACCACTTGCTTATTTTATAAAATTTGCACATTTCACCCATAACCAAAGTATTATATCAAATTAACCCCTTATTATTCACAATAATATTTAGAGAAAATTTGATTTTATTCATTAATAAGCTGGGGTCTTACTGTGACGACCCCAAAATAGGTCCATTCCATCCAACCCATTCTGAGTCGTCAAATACATGGTACAGAAAACAACTTCAACTTTATTACAACAATTGTCGTGCAAAATACAACAACACATATGCTGTGAGTTTGGATACAAATTGTGACAACCCCAAAATAGGTCCATTCTATCCAACTCATTCTGAGTCGTCAAATACATGGTACAGAAAACAACTACAACTTTATTACAACAATTGTCGTGCAAAATACAACAACACATATGCTGTGAGTTTGGATACAAATATATACCAAATGTGACTCATGTTCCAACCGTGGACATCACCTCACAATAACACCTTACATAAAGGTATAGTCAAAAACTGTTTTAGAAATTAGAATCTTTGGGAAGTGCTCAAGGAAACCTTCGTACATGGGAGGCCACGCGTCTAGGTTATGATAGATATCATATGGCCATAGAATTATCCTTGGTTGACCCAATAGACCCCAAAGAAAAACGAGAAGATTACTATCATATTCTTCCCAATGGTGAATCTTCTCTTGACTTATCATTATCTCCACTGTATCTAACTGAGAATTATACTTTAAACAAACACCAAGATTATATAGGTAGTGCTCGTATATATATTCAGCAAGTGGATGAGCACATCCCTGTCTTATGATGACACGAGGTTGTATGTCGTTAGACATCTTGTATGATAGTGGCAAACCACCCTTCCAACGTTGGGTACACCTTACCCTATTGGATTCACCAAATATAACTACTAAATGAACTTTTCTATACTGCTTCGGGAGAACATCCACAGCTAGAGACCACCGTTCTATTTCCCCTTTACCCTCGCTCGACCCAGCTACACTCTTATTACCTGAAAGGAATTGTGAAGCAAAAGGGTGAGCACAACTAGCTCAGTAAAGAATATCATGACTAAAGATAATTAAATTATCAATAGCCTTCATCAATAATAAATCAGAGATTTAGAACATATGGTAAATGATAAAAATTTCAACCATAGTTGCAGCGGAACGAGCAATCCATTAGAAGAGTCAAATAGACTATAAAGTCTATTATCTTCTCCATGTTAAAAATCCATCAACAATGTTTTATCCCTGTAACATCAATCAACAGTTCCTTTCCACAATCATATGAATAACTCATAATCATAATTGTGATTCTAAATTTTTCTTCACACCAGGACGAAGAATATTTTCATCACATGTCTTTACCTGAAACATCAAAGATCATGGTTATACCAAATCACAGTTCCTGTTCATAATCATACTAATAAATCCATCTTTGCACTACGACCAAAGATATTCAACAACAGTTTATCTTTGCACTACGGGCCAAAGATATTCATCAACAGACCATCTTTGCACTACAGGCCAAAGATATTCATCTACAATTCATCTTTGCACTACAGGCCAAAGATATTCCTCAACAATTCATCTTTGCACTACAGGCCAAAGATATTCCTCAACAATTCATATTTGCACTACAGGCCAAATATATTCATATCTCAAAGAAATATATAATCATTTCAGAATTTATATACACCATAATTATAACCATGTTAATCAATTCATTTTACACTTAAGCTAAAGATATTCAATTATAAATTCAATGGTCATGATCATACCAGTCACAATTCAACTTTGCACTACAGGCCAAAGAGAACCCTAGTCATGATCATACCAATAATCTACCCATCTTTACACTCCAGTGAAAGAGAAATTCAACATCAGGGTTATAAAAATGTTATATATGATAATAAAATCAATATAATCAACATATAGATTTAATCTCAAGAGTAATATTCATAAATCAACTATAATTTGGTTAGTAAGAGAAACCAATTTTGTCGTGAATAGTAACTCGTGAATAGTAACTCATGAATAGTAACTCGTGAATAGTAACACCGACAAAAAGGTAGAAATTCCACAATAAAATTCATACCAATATTTCGGTATAATGATATTGAAAGAATAACATTTCTTAAGCTTATAAACAATTTATTTAAATTGTTTACACTTTACTAATTAATGCATTTAATCATCATAAAATGCCAACTCTTACAATTTCATCATCAATAACCAAAACCCTCATCAAAAATCTGCATATACCTCATATAGGATTCTCAAGCCATAAAATCCTATTTTCCAATTTTCTTTCTTCACAAAACATATTTAATTCATTTACTCATAACTAGACCATTTTCATGAAAAATACCAAATCAGTTCCAAAAATATTTCTTTTCTGAGATTTAGCATAATATAGTCCCATAGTGAACATATATTTTTCTCAAAATTTTTAAAAGTCATTTACTATTTTTCATATGGCCAAAACAGCCGAATATTTAGACATTTATCAAAAATTGTACTTTTATCTAAAAATTCTGAAATTCACAGAGTATACTCCTATCATATACATGTACTCCCAATAAAAATTTCATCAATTTTGGAGTTAACCACAAGGAATTATAAGCGATTACTTTTAAAATAGTCTTTTCTCATAAAATTCATAACTCTCAATCTATACATCCAAAAATCACCATTTTTGGACACAATCAAGAAAACTCATCAAAATATCATTTCAAATTTTTCCAGAATTTTTGAAGTTCAGAAAAATTACGAAACTGAAAATCATAACAACCCTTAAAATCCCTTACTATCCCTTACAATCCCTTACTATCCCTTACCTCAAAAGAGCAGTACTTCTGACTGGATATCGGATATGATGCTGAAGGAAACTTGCACTGATGAATAGCAACTCACCAAGTATCTAAAAACTCACAAAATATGCTCATAATATAGAGAGAGAAAGAGAGAAAGCTTATGTTTCTGGTGTGATTTTCAATTCTAACTTAGCCCTCTATTTATAGGAAAATTTTGGTAGGTTTGACCTGCAACCTGATGGCTTTACCTGCTACTATTCCCACCCACCACATTTGAAATATAATTCAGCACATTTCTTCACCAACCACAAGTGGGGCCCACCAATTCTAGAATTTTCCACCAAAATGATAAACTCCGAAAATTCAACAATTTCTGAACCAGTCATCTCGTAAAATTCATAACAAATCATACGTTCATTTTTAACGGTTCAAAATTTGTGGACATATACTCAACTTATATATGTATAACATATCCAAAAATTACCACGATCCAACGGTCGGATTAAAAATTATAACCCCCGCAAAATATCTCAAAAACCCTAATTTGATTTTTAATACCTCCATTCCGACAAAAATACAGATAAAAACCTCAACATTAACTCCTTCATTTTTAACCACAAAAATATATCCCTCATTTATATCCACATAAAATAAATATTTCCTTATCATATGAATCAATAATTAATTATTCACAAATAATATTACAGAATCACATTTATGACAACCAGGCCGTTCCCAGGAAAGAGGGGGCTTTCCAATAAGGATTTCTCCTTACTGGCGCGCAATTAGATGACCAAACCTCTCCTTAGACAGAACTTTCTAGACATTGCCAATAATGTTATCTAATAATATTATTCAAATAATATGAATTATTGATCTGATAATGGAAAATACTGTGCAGCAACAATTATTGAACAACAATAATATAAAATTTCAACGTAGCAATTATTGAATCAATAAAATAAAATATTGAACAGTAATTACTGTAACAATTATTGAGTAGTGCCTTCTTACGTAAGAATCAATAATTTCAAAAATACTATGCAATACCGTGTGCTACTGTGCAATAACGCGTATTACTGTATTTTAACCACCGGGTATTCCAACAGTGTTAACGGTAACAACTACGCCGTTATTTGTAAAAACTCAATTTTGTCGTTTTCTTCACCCGACAGTTATTCGTTATGGGGCCCACAAATAGCTGCGCCGTCGTACGAATATTCCCCGACAGAAAGAATATTCCACGACCAAACGAATATTCCCCGACAACAATGATTATTTTATAACCACTTGCTTATTTTGAAAAAAATTCATATTTCACCCTTAACTTTAATATTTATCAATTTAACCATTTACTGAATAGTAATTATAAGAAAAATTGAATACTTTTATTTCATAAAATTCGGGGTCTTACAATCTCCCCTCCTTATGAAATTTCGTCCCCGAAATTTACGTACCTGGTATTTCAAAGAGTTGAGAATACATTGCTTTCATTTCAGATTCCATCTTCCTTGTCATCATGATTTCTCCATTGCTCATCTCCTGTATTTCAAATAACATTCTAGAATACAGCTTCAAAACAAGTGTTAATTTAACAAATTAACATATCACATAATATCCCGATATTATGACTGACCAACAAATAAGCTTAGGTAGGACACACTAGCGAAGGATTTACTCATCTCTCCCCTCCTAGTTGTATTCCCCGATCTCCGCCAGAGATCATATCCCCAAGCTCTGATACCACCTGTGACAACCCCAAAATAGGTCCATTCCATCCAACCCATTCTGAGTCGTCAAATACATGGTACAGAAAACAACTACAACTTTATTACAACAATTGTCGTGCAAAATACAACAACACATATGCTGTGAGTTTGGATACAAATATATACCAAATGTGACTCATGTTCCAACCGTGGACATCACCTCACAATAACACCTTACATAAAGGTATAGTCAAAAACTGTTTTAGAAATTAGAATCTTTGGGAAGTGCTCAAGGAAACCTTCGTACATGGGAGGCCACGCGTCTAGGTTATGATAGATATCATATGGCCACAGAATTATCCTTGGTTGACCCAATAGACCCCAAAGAAAAACGAGAAGATTACTATCATATTCTTCCCAATGGTGAGTCTTCTCTTGACTTATCATTATCTCCACTGTCTCTAATTGAGAATTATACTTTAAACAAACACCAAGATTATATAGGTAGTGCTCGTATATATACTCAGCAAGTGGATGAGCACATCCCTGTCTTATGATGACACGAGGTTGTATGTCGTTAGACATCTTGTATGATAGTGGCAAACCACCCTTCCAACGTTGGGTACACCTTACCCTATTGGATTCACCAAATATAACTACTAAATGAACTTTTCTATACTGCTTCGGGAGAACATCCACAGCTAGAGACCACCGTTCTATTTCCCCTTTACCCTCGCTCGACCCAGCTACACTCTTATTACCTGAAAGGAATTGTGAAGCAAAAGGGTGAGCACAACTAGCTCAGTAAAGAATATCATGACTAAAGATAATTAAATTATCAATAGCCTTCATCAATAATAAATCAGAGATTTAGAACATATGGTAAATGATAAAAATTTCAACCATAGTTGCAGCGGAACGAGCAATCCATTAGAAGAGTCAAATAGACTATAAAGTCTATTATCTTCTCCATGTTAAAAATCCACCAACAATGTTTTATCCCTGTAACATCAATCAACAGTTCCTTTTCCACAATCATATGAATAACTCATAATCATAATTGTGATTCTAAATTTTTCTTCGCACCCAGGACGAAGAATATTTTCATCACCTGTCTTTACCTGAAACATCAAAGATCATGGTTATACCAAATCACAGTTCCTGTTCATAATCATACTAATAAATCCATCTTTGCACTACGACCAAAGATATTCAACAACAGTTTATCTTTGCACTACGGGCCAAAGATATTCATCAACAGACCATCTTTGCACTACAGGCCAAAGATATTCATCAACAATTCATCTTTGCACTACAGGCCAAAGATATTCATCAACAATTCATCTTTGCACTACAGGCCAAAGATATTCATCAACAATTCATATTTGCACTACAGGCCAAATATATTCATATCTCAAAGAAATATATAATCATTTCAGAATTTATATAAACCATAATTATAACCATGTTGATCAATTCATTTTTGCACTTAAGCTAAAGATATTCAATTATAAATTCAATGGTCATGATCATACCAGTCACAATTCAACTTTGCACTACAGGCCAAAGAGAACCCTAGTCATGATCATACCAATAATCTACCCATCTTTACACTCCAGTGAAAGAGAAATTCAACATCAGGGTTATAAAAATGTTATATATGATAATAAAATAATATAATCAACATATAGATTTAATCTCAAGAGTAATATTCATAAATCAACTATAATTTGGTTAGTAAAAGAAACCAATTTTGTCGTGAATAGTAACTCGTGAATAGTAACTCATGAATAGTAACTCGTGAATAGTAACACCGACACAAAAAGGTAGAAATTCACAATAAAATTCATACCAATATTTCGGTATAATGATATTGAAAGAATAACATTTCTTAAGCTTATAAACAATTTATTTAAATTGTTTACACTTTACTAATTAATGCATTTAATCATCATAAAATGCCAACTCTTACAATTTCATCATCAATAACCAAAAACCTCATCAAAAATCTGCATATACCTCATATAGGATTCTCAAGCCATAAAATCCTATTTTCCAATTTTCTTTCTTCACAAAACATATTTAATTCATTTACTCATAACTAGACCATTTTCATGAAAAATACCAAATCAGTTCCAAAAATATTTCTTTTCTGAGATTTAGCATAATATAGTCCCATAGTGAACATATATTTTTCTCAGAATTTTTAAAAGTCATTTACTATTTTTCATATGGCCAAAACAGCCCAATATTTAGACATTTATCAAAAATTGTACTTTTATCTAAAAATTCTGAAAATTCACAGAGTATACTCTATCATATACATGTACTCCCAATAAAAATTTCATCAATTTTGGAGTTAACCACAAGGAATTATAAGCGTTACTTTTAAAATAGTCTTTTCTCATAAAATTCATAACTCTCAATCTATACATCCAAAAATCACCATTTTTGGACACAATCAAGAAAACTCATCAAAATATCATTTCAAATTTTTCCAGAATTTTTGAAGTTCAGAAAAATTACGAAACTGAAAATCATAACAACCCTTAAAATCCCTTACTATCCCTTACAATCCCTTACTATCCCTTACCTCAAAAGAGCAGTACTTCTGACTGGATATCGGATATGATGCTGAAGGAAACTTGCACTGATGAATAGCAACTCACCAAGTATCTAAAAACTCACAAAATATGCTCATAATATAGAGAGAGAAAGAGAGAAAGCTTATGTTTCTGGTGTGATTTTCAATTCTAACTTAGCCCTCTATTTATAGGAAAATTTTGGTAGGTTTGACCTGCAACCTGATGGCTTTACCTGCTACTATTCCCACCCACCACATTTGAAATATAATTCAGCACATTTCTTCACCAACCACAAGTGGGGCCCACCAATTCTAGAATTTTCCACCAAAATGATAAACTCCGAAAATTCAACAATTTCTGAACCAGTCATCTCGTAAAATTCATAACAAATCATACGTTCATTTTTAACGGTTCAAAATTTGTGGACATATACTCAACTTATATATGTATAACATATCCAAAAATTACCACGATCCAACGGTCGGATTAAAAATTATAACCCCCGCAAAATATCTCAAAAACCTAATTTGATTTTAATACCTCCATTCCGACAAAAATACAGATAAAAACCTCAACATTAACTCCTTCATTTTTAACCACAAAAATATATCCCTCATTTATATCCACATAAAATAAATATTTCCTTATCATATGAATCAATAATTAATTATTCACAAATAATATTACAGAATCACATTTATGACAACCAGGCCGTTCCCAGGAAAGAGGGGGCTTTCCAATAAGGATTTCTCCTTACTGGCGCGCAATTAGATGACCAAACCTCTCCTTAGACAGAACTTTCTAGACATTGCCAATAATGTTATCTAATAATATTATTCAAATAATATGAATTATTGATCTGATAATGGAAAATACTGTGCAGCAACAATTATTGAACAACAATAATAAAAATTTCAACGTAGCAATTATTGAATCAATAAAATAAAATATTGAACAGTAATTACTGTAACAATTATTGAGTAGTGCCTTCTTACGTAAGAATCAATAATTTCAAAAATACTATGCAATACCGTGTGCTACTGTGCAATAACGCGTATTACTGTATTTTAACCACCGGGTATTCCAACAGTGTTAACGGTAACAACTATGCCGTTATTTATAAAAACTCAATTTTTATCGTTTTCTTCACCCGACAGTTATTCGTTATGGGGCCCACAAATAGCTGCGCCGTCGTACGAATATTCTCCGACAGAAAGAATATTCCACGACCAAACGAATATTCCCCGACAACAATGATTATTTTATAACCACTTGCTTATTTTGAAAAAAATTCACATATCACCCTTAACTTTAATATTTATCAATTTAACCATTTACTGAATAGTAATTATAAGAAAAATTGAATACTTTTATTTCATAAAATTCGGGGTCTTACACAAATATATACCAAATGTGACTCATGTTTCAACCGTGGACATCACCTCACAATAATACCTTACATAAAGGTATAGTCAAAAACTGTTTTAGAAATTAGAATCTTTGGGAAGTGCTCAAGAAAACCTTCGTACATGGGAGGCCACGCGTCTAGGTTATGATAGATATCATATGGCCACAGAATTATCCTTGGTTGACCCAATAGACCCCAAAGAAAAACGAGAAGATTACTATCATATTCTTCCCAATGGTGAGTCTTCTCTTGACTTATCATTATCTCCACTGTATCTAACTGAGAATTATACTTTAAACAAACACCAAGATTATATAGGTAGTGCTCGTATATATACTCAGCAAGTGGATGAGCACATCCCTGTCTTATGATGACACGAGGTTGTATGTCGTTAGACATCTTGTATGATAGTGGCAAACCACCCTTCCAACGTTGGGTACACCTTACCCTATTGGATTCACCAAATATAACTACTAAATGAACTTTTCTATACTGCTTCGGGAGAACATCCACAGCTAGAGACCACCGTTCTATTTCCCCTTTACCCTCGCTCGACCCAGCTACACTCTTATTACCTGAAAGGAATTGTGAAGCAAAAGGGTGAGCACAACTAGCTCAGTAAAGAATATCATGACTAAAGATAATTAAATTATCAGTAGCCTTCATCAATAATAAATCAGAGATTTAGAACATATGGTAAATGATAAAAATTTCAACCATAGTTACAGCGGAACGAGCAATCCATTATAAGAGTCAAATAGACTATAAAGTCTATTATCTTCTCCATGTTAAAAATCCATCAACAATGTTTTATCCCTGTAACATCAATCAACAGTTCCTTTTCACAATCATATGAATAACTCATTATCATAATTGTGATTCTAAATTTTTCTTCACACCTAGGACGAAGAATATTTTCATCACATGTCTTTACCTGAAACATCAAAGATCATGGTTATACCAAATCACAGTTCCTGTTCATAATCATACTAATAAATCCATCTTTGCACTACGACCAAAGATATTCAACAACAGTTTATCTTTGCACTACGGGCCAAAGATATTCATCAACAGACCATCTTTGCACTACAGGCCAAAGATATTCATCTACAATTCATGTTTGCACTACAGGCCAAAGATATTCCTCAACAATTCATATTTGCACTACAGGCCAAATATATTCATATCTCAAAGAAATATATAATCATTTCAGAATTTATATACACCATAATTATAACCATGTTAATCAATTCATCTTTACACTTAAGCTAAAGATATTCAATTGTAAATTCAATGGTCATGATCATACCAGTCACAATTCAACTTTGCACTACAGGCCAAAGAGAACCCTAGTCATGATCATACCAATAATCTACCCATCTTTACACTCCAGTGAAAGAGAAATTCAACATCAGGGTTATAAAAATGTTATATATGATAATAAAATCAATATAATCAACATATAGATTTAATCTCAAGAGTAATATTCATAAATCAACTATAATTTGGTTAGTAAAAGAAACCAATTTTGTCGTGAATAGTAACTCGTGAATAGTAACTCATGAATAGTAACTCGTGAATAGTAACTCGTAAATAGTAACACCGACTCAAAAAGGTAGAAATTTCACAATAAAATCCATACCAGTATTTCGGTATAATGATATTGAAAGAATAATATTTCTTAAGCTTATAAACAATTTATTTAAATTGTTTACACTTTACTAAATAATGCATTTAATCATTCTAAAATACCAAACTCATAAGATTTTATCACCAATAATCAAAACCCTCATCAAAAATCTGCATATACCTCATATAGGATTCTCAAGCCATAAAATCCTATTTTCTAATTTTCTTACTTCACATAACATATTTAATTCATTTACTCATAACTAGTCCATTTTCATGAAAAATACCAAATCAGTTCCAAAAATATTTCTTTTCTGGGATTTAGCATAATATAGTCCCATATTGAACATATATTTTTCTCAGAATTTTTAAAACTCATTTACTATTTTTCATATGGCCAAAACCACCGAATATTTAGACATTTATCAAAAATTGTACTTTTGTCCAAAAATTCTGAAATTTACAGAGTATACTTCTATCATATACATGTACTCCCAATAAAAATTTCATCAATTTTGGAGTTAACCACAAGGAATTATAAGCTATTACTTCTAAAATAGTCTTTTCTCATAAAATTCATAACTCTCAATCTATACATCCAAAAATCACCATTTTTGGACACAATCAAGAAAACTCATCAAAATATCATTTCAAATTTTTCCAGAATTTTTGAAGATCAGAAAAATTACGAAACTGAAAATCATAACAACCCTTAAAATCCCTTAATATCCCTTACTATCCCTTACTATCCTTTACTATCCCTTACCTCAAAAGAGCAGTACTTCTGACTGGATATCGGATATGATGCTGAAGGAAACTTGCACTGATGAATAGTAACTCACCAAGTATCTAAATACTCACAAAATACACTCAATAATCTAGAGAGAGAAAGAGAGAAAGCTTATGTTTCTGGTGTGATTTTCAATTCTAACTTAGCCCTCTATTTATAGGAAAATTTTGGTAGGTTTGACCTGCAACCTGATGGCTTTACCTGCTACTATTTCCACCTACCACATTTGAAATATAATTCAGCACATTTCTTCACAAACCACAAGTGGGACCCACCAATTCTAGAATTTTTCACCAAAATGATTAACTCCGAAAATTCAACAATTTCTGAACCAGTCATCTCGTAAAATTCATAACAAATCATACGTTCATTTTTAACGGTTCAAAATTTGTGGGCATATACTCAACTTATATATGTATAACATATCCAAAAATTACCACGATCCAACGGTCGGATTAAAAATTATAACCCCCGCAAAATATCTCAAAAACCCTGATTTTTAATACCTCCATTCCGACAAAAATACGGATAAAAATCTCAACATTAACTCCTTCATTTTTTAACCACAAAAATATATCCCTCATTTATATCCACATAAAATAAATATTTTCTTATCATATGAATCAATAATTAATTATTCACAAATAATATTACAGAATCACATTTATGACAACCAGGCCGTTCCCAGGAAAGAGGGGGCTTTCCAATAAGAATTTCTCCTTACTGGCGCGCAATTAGATGACCAAACCTCTCCTTAGACAGAACTTTCTAGACATTGCCAATAATGCTATCTAATAATATTATTCAAATAATATAAATTATTGATCTGATAATGGAAATATGTGCAGCAACAATTATTGAAACAACAATAATACAAAATTTCAACGTAGCAATTATTGAATCAATAAAATAAAATATTGAACAGTAATTACTGTAACAATTATTGAGTAGTGCCTTCTTACGTAAGAATCAATAATTTTAAAAATACTGTGCAATACCGTGTGCTACTGTGCAATAACGCGTATTACTGTATTTTAACCACCGGGTATTCCAACAGTGTTAACGGTAACAACTACGCCGTTATTTGTAAAAACTCAATTTGTCGTTTTCTTCACCCGACAGTTATTCGTTATGGGGCCCACAAATAGCTGCGCCGTCGTACGAATATTCTCCGACAGAAAGAATATTCCACGACCAAACGAATATTCCCCGACAACAATGATTATTTTATAACCACTTGCTTATTTTGAAAAAAATTCACATATCACCCTTAACTTTAATATTTATCAATTTAACCATTTACTGAATAGTAATTATAAGAAAAATTGAATACTTTTATTTCATAAAATTCGGGGTCTTACACTTACAACCTCCCCTCCTTATGAAATTTCGTCCTCGAAATTGACGTATGTACCTGATGTTTCAAAAAGGTGAGGATACCTCGCTTTCATTTCTGATTCTAACTCCCAGGTCATTTCTTCAATAGCATGGTTTCTCCACAAAACCTTAACTTGTGGTATAACCTTCGTGCGTAGGACATGCCCTTTCCTATCCAAGATCTTAACAGGTACCTCCTCGTACGTTAAATCTTCAGCTATCTCGTCTGGTTCTAACTCAATAATGTGGTTCGGGTCTTTAACATATTTACGAAGCATAGATATGTGAAAAACATTATGAACACGAGACATGCTTGGAGGTAATGCGAGTCTATATGCCACATTTCCTATTCGCTCAAGAATCTCAAATGGACCAACAAATCTTGGATTGAGCTTTTCTCTCTTCCCAAATCTTGTAACTCCCTTCCATGGTGCAACACGTAACAATACATGATCCCCAATATTAAATTCCACGTCCTTCCGATGAAGATCCGCATAACTCTTTTGTCGATCATGTGCCGTTTGTATACGTTGTCGAATCGTTTGGATCTTCTCTGTAGTAATGCGTACCAACTCTGGTCCCAACAATGTTGCTTCACCCACCTCGTCCCAGCATACTGGAGAACGATATTTTCTTCCATACAACGCCTCGAATGGAGCCACACCTATGCTCGCCTGATAACTGTTGTTGTAGGAGAATTCCACCAATGGTAGGTACTTATCCCAACTCCCTTTGAGATCTAGGACACAAAGTCTTAATAGATCTTCAAGAGTTTGAATAGTTCTCTCTGATTGTCCGTCCGTTTGAGGATGGTATGCCGAACTGAATCGTAAATCCGTGCCCATAGCTTTCTGCAAGCTAACCCAAAATCATGAAGTGAATCTAGGGTCACGATCCGAAACTATAGATACTGGCATGCCATGCAATCTCACAATCTCGTTCACGTACATACTAGCAAGACGTTCAAGGGAATAAGTCTCACGTATCGGCAAGAAATGAGCGGACTTGGTTAATCTATCAACAATAACCCAAATCGCATATATGCCTTGAGAAACCTTGGGAAGACCCGTAACAAAATCCATAATAATGTGTTCCCACTTCCATTTCGAAATTTCAAGTGGTTGCAATGGACCCTTTGGTACTTGATGCTCTGCTTTTACACGTTGACAAGTTAAACATCTCGAGATAAACTCCGCGATCTCTCTTTTCATATTGCTCCACCAAAATGTGTGTCGAAGATCGTGATACATTTTGGTACTCCCAGGATGGATTGCAAACGGTGTGTTGTGTGCCTCCATCATTATTCTATGCTTCAAGTCAAAATCGTTAGGAACACAAAGTCTGGAGTTGACTCGAAGTATTCCTTCTTCATCGATTCTTGCTTCTGGAATAGCACCTTCTTGCACTTTCTTCTTCATACGCATCAGCTCTATGTCCGTAGCTTGAGCAGCTTTAACTTTATCGATTAAAGTCGGTTCTACTCGTATATTTGATATCATCATGTGGGTACTTGGAGCCTTCATCTCTATCTCCATCCTTTGCAAGTCATACAAAATGGGCCTTTGTGTTAACAACATTGCACTCGTGCCCGCGTATGATCTTCTACTCAATGCGTCAGCTACTACGTTCGCTTTTCCAGGATGATATTGGATGGTATGATCGTAGTCTTTCAACAGCTCAAGCCAACGTCGTTGCCGCATGTTGAGTTCCTTTTGGGTGAAGAAATATTTGAGGCTTTTATGATCCGTATAGATCTCCACTTTCTCCCCATACAGGTAGTGTCTCCAAATCTTCAACGCGAAAACGACTGCTGCCAACTCCAAATCATGAGTAGGATAATTCCTCTCATATTCTTTGATTTGTCGCGATGCATAGGCTATGACTTTCCCATGTTGCATGAGAACACATCCTAACCCTTTGCCTGAAGCATCGCTGTAGATAACAAATCCATCCGAACCAGATGGTATTGTCAGAACAGGTGCCGAAATGAGTCTCCTCTTAAGTTCTTGGAAACTCTTCTCGCATTCCTCACTCCAACCAAATTTTGTATCCTTCCGAGTCAGCTGAGTTAACGGAGTAGCGATTCGAGAAAATCCTTCCACAAATCTCCGATAATAACCAGCTAAGCCCAGAAAGCTACGTATTTCGATTACCGACTTAGATTGCTCTCAACTGTGACTCATATCCCAACCTTGGATAGCACGTCACAATGACACCTATCAGTTTACTACCGCACGAATATGGCGTCCCCTACGGAGAGTCTGGCTTCAGTGGATTCCACAAAGGAAGTCACCAGATAAAGGCTCGGGTACAAACTTCTACAGTTAGGTTTTTAACTCCTGAAGTTTAATAGGAGCTATTCAATATGAGATTTTAGAAATGAGTTTTGTATCGGGTTCAAAGATGATACAAAATTCAATATCACGCTCTGGAGGTAGGCCAAGAAATTCTTTAGGAAATACATCAGGAAATTCACTAATAACAGAAATATCATTCAAATCTGACGTATTTTTTGTTCAAGTCCATGACATGGGCTAAGAAAACTTGACATCCGTTTTTCAATAAACGAATGACTTTATGGCTTGATATGAAAGTGTTTGACATCAATGGTTTGGTTGCTTGAATTCGAATAACAGGTTGCTTAGAAATATGAAAACTAACAACCTTATGAAAGCAATCAATTTTGGCATGATGAGTAGTTAATCAATCAATCTCCAAAATCATATCAAAAGCAAGTATCTTTAAAGAGATAAGATCAACAGGTAATGTGATTGTGCTAACTTGGATCATGCAAGATTTATAAACTGTAGATGTAATGAAGGTTTCTCCTAACGGAGTTTCAACAGATAAGTCAAAGTCTAATTTCTCCGGAGTCAAGTTTAAACGTTGAGCACAAGCAGGAGAAATAAATGAATGGGTTGAACCGGTATCTAATAAGGTATAGACTTCGCAAAAAATTATAATTAACTAACTCGTGCTAACTTCGTTCGGGTTCCTCGCATTTTGACCAGTAACGAAAAACGCTCTTCCAGGAACCGTTGACTTTGACTTTTCTGGGACAGCTTTTGGAGTCACCATCCCCGCTGAACTTGATTTTGCTACAGAACACCTCGAGCTATATGACCCTCCTTTCCACAGTTATAACATACCTTGGATTGTTGTGGGCAGTTTGGGCTTATATGTCCCTCTTTCCCACATTTGTAACATACGACCGGTGGTCGTTCTCCTCCCCTAGAAACAGTTGATGTTTGTGCTGACGTCTTCACGTTATCATTGTTGTACCTTCTCTTCTTGAAATCTCCTCCCGACTCGCTCCTTCTATTATCACGACCACGATTACCACCAAAGTGGTTACCGCTTTTGTCCGAATATTTTTCTTCCTGTTGGTTTTCATTGCTTCGATGACTGCCGCCACCGGTATGACCCTGGTTGTGGTCCCTCGGTTGCACATACTCATTATCTCGCTCTAATAATTGAGCCCTGTTTACAACATCTGAATATAAAGAAAATTTATAAGAGATAAGATATTGCCGAATCTCGGGTTTTAGACCTCTCAGAAACATCCTTGTCATTCGTTCCTCATTTTCGACCAAATGAGGTGCAAACCTGGATAACTCTGCAAACTTCGCCTCGTACTGGGACACCGTCATGTTGTTTTGTTCCAGTCTGATAAACTCCACCTCCTTCATATGACGAATACTTTCAGGAAAGTACTTGTCATTGAACAGTTTTTGAAATGTTTCCCAGGACATGTTAAGTGCGTCAGGCTGGGTACACTTCACAGACTCCCACCAGTAGTCTGCCTCACCGCGGAACATAAAGGTGGCGAATGGAACCTTCTGTTCCTCCGTGCATCCCAAGACATCGAATATCTTGGTAATTTGCTTGACCTACGTTTCCGCCATGATCGGATCCGGCTTTTCCTTAAATTCTAGTGGTCCCAATTCTTTGAACTGCTTGGCTGTGACAAATCGCGCGTTGTTATCATTTTCACCCTGCACACGAGTCTCCCTCGTCTGATTTTGCATGAACTGTAAAAAGCTCCTAAACATTCCATCATTCATCGTTTGCTCGGTAACGTTGTTTACAGGAGGAATATTGCCTTCCTGTTGCACGTTCCCCTGGGTGGTGATTAAAGGTGTCTCCACAGTCTCATTTACTTTATTGTTAACGTTCTCTGCTGCCATTCTCAAATACTGTCACAAAACAAGGATTAGTTGACATGTCATATATTATCCCTATACTCTGACCGACCAAATAAATACCAAATAAACTTAGTCAGGTCATACTAGCGAAGGAATTCCCCGTCTCTCCCCTCCTAGTTCTTGTCTCACATCTCAGCCAGGGATCATATCCCTAAGCTCTGAGTTGTCAAATACATGGTACAGAAAGCAAACTACAACTTCAATGATACAATTGTCGTACAAAATACGACAACACATACTGTGAGTTTAAATACAAATATTGTCTTCTAGACAATATCCAAACTCAAATAAGTCCTCAATACAATTATTCAAACACTATTTTACAGAAATAGTGAGAACTGCTAAAACATCTTTCTAGAACCATCACTCCATACCCCGACTAAATCCTGCTATGTTCTCACCCCCTGAGAAAAAAAATGGAACAAAAAAGAAAAAGGTGAGCTCAACTAGCCCAGTAAAGAATATTATGACTAAGATAATATACAACAAATTATCATTAGTATTCAACAAGGAAAAATCTGATAGAATATAATCGACAACAAGTTTTAGATCAACAACTGCAGCGGAAACATCAAACCATTAGAAGAGTCAAGTAGAGAATGAATTCTACTATCTTCTAAGATTTAAAAGTTCATCATCAATATTTTATCCCTATAACATCAATTAATAATCATCTTTAACCAAATATTCATCTTTGCACTACAGGCCAAAGATATTCATTTGTATCACCTGTCAGTCATGTTCGTCTCAACACATGTTCATCTTTGCACTACAGGCCAAAGATATTCATCAAGTAATCATACATCTTTGCACTACAGGCCAAAGATATTCAGTAATATCATCATTTAGGACTGAGGATGATGAAAAATATCTTAAAGAGAATGAATCCAGTGAGACAGAAGGACAAATAGTAGGGATTCGTATAACAGTTTATCCAAGATCAATAATACTTCATAATAATCAATTGTGAAGCAGAATTTAAAAATAAAGATAAAAACATGGATACAATCAAAGATAGTAACCATAATAGACATCTTGGACAAAAAGAGAAAATTTTATTTTTTGGTGAATAGTACCGTATTCGTAAATAGTGCCGTATACGTGAATAGTAACGTACACGTGAATAGTAACTCCGACACAAAAAGTTCCAAATTTGATAAAAACTCATGTTAATATTTCAGCATAATGATATTGAAGAAAATAATATCATTAAGAAGAAAATAATATCCCTTACCTCAAGATATCAGTACTTCTGGTCGGAATACCGGTATAAGGCTGAAAGAAACTTGCTCTGATGAATAGAAACTCTCAAAGTATCTAAATACTCACAAAATACACTCAATAATCTAGAGAGAAAAAGAGAGAAAACTTGTTTCTGGTGTGATTTTCAATTCTAACTTAGCCCTCTATTTATAGAAAAATTTTAGTAGGCTTGACCTGCAACCTGATGGCTTTACCAGCTACTATTCCCACCCACCACATTTAAAATATAATTCAGCACATTTCTTCACCAACCAAGAGTTGGGCCCACCAATTCTAGAATTTTCCATCAAAATGATAAACTCCAAAAATTCAATAATTTCTGAACCAGTCATCTCGTAAAATTCATAATAAATCATACGTTCATTTTTAACTGTTCAAAATTTGTGGACATATACTCAACTTATATATGTATAACATATCCAAAAATTACCACGATCCAACGGTCGGATTAAAAAATATAACCCCCGCAAAATATCTCAAAAATCCTGATTTTTAATACCTCCATTCCGACAAAAATACGGATAAAAACCTCAACATTAACTCCTTCATTTTTAACCACAAAAATATATCCCTCATTTATATCCACATAAAATAAATATTTCCTTATCATATGAATTAATAATTAATTATTCACAAATAATATTACAGAATCACATTTATGACAACCAGGCCGTTCCCAGGAAAGAGGGAGCTTTCCAATAAGGATTTCTCCTTACTGGAGCGCAATTAAATGACCAAACCTCTCCTTAGACAGAACTTTCTAGACATTGCCAATAATGTTATCTAATAATATTATTCAAATAATATGAATTATTGATCTGATAAAGGAAAATACTGTGCAGTGACAATTATTGAACAACAATAATATAAAATTTCAACGTAGCAATTATTGAATCAATAAAATAAAATATTGAACAGTAACTACTGTAACAATTATTGAGTAGTGCTTTCTTACGTAAGAATCAATAATTAGTGCAATACCGTGTGCTACTGTATTTTAACCACCGGGTATTCCAACAGTATTAACGGTAACAACTACGCCGTTATTTATAAACAACTTATACTTGTCATTTTCTTCATCCAATCGCTTTCCGTTATGGGGTCCACACAAGGCTGCGCCGTTGTACGAATATTTCCCGACAGCAAGAATATTCCACGACCAAACGAATATTCCCCGACAAAATGAATATTTTATAACCACTTGCTTATTTTACAAAATTTGCACATTTCACCCATAACCAAAGTATTATATCAAATTAACCCCTTATTATTCACAATAATATTTAGAGAAAAATTGATTTTATTCATTAATAAGCTGGGGTCTTACATCGTGAAAAAAATATATCGCAAAAGTGAAAATACTTGGATCCCCTCCATTACATCTTCCATCCAATTTAATCCAATACACCATATTTTTTATAGTTATGGATAATATAATTAAAATTAACACCAATCAACTAATTTATTATTTTAAATAACATAATTATTCCCAAAATAAAAGTAATCCGATACTTTTTTACATTTGATAAACATGTGAATTTTTCATCAAAATTTTAATGGTTGAATTTTTTTTTAAATTTTTAACTGTGAAAATATTTTTTATAATTCTAATATTTTTTTATGATTGATCATAAAATTGTGACGCCCCCAAATTCGAGTCTATTCCACTCAATTTGAATCGTCAATATACGTACTACAAATATAAATTCTCCTATTTAAAATTATTACAATGTTGTATATAATACCACATGACTGGTGACGTCTCCAAATTCGAGTATGCTCTTAACGTGAAAGAAAATTCCAACAATAGCTTACATATAAGTACAATCAATAACTGATTTAGGAATCAAAATTTTTGAAAAATAATCAAAGAAGCACTTGTATATTGGAGGTCATGCTTCTAGGTTATAAAAAATATCAAAGGAACGAAGAATAATTAGTATTGGTTGACTCATTAGTTTCCAAAGAAATACGATAAGATTACCGTCCCGTTTATTCCAATGGTCAGAAAGGAGATACGCAAAACTATATCTAATGGTAAAGAGATTTTGTACCTGGTTAGACATCTTGCATGATATAATTTTTTTTCTTACTGACGAAGGCATAGAAAACAACTAGAGATATATACTAAATTAAATTTATTCACACCGAACCCAAAATCACCAAACAGCGGACCTAAAACTTTAATTTCTCAGCACAATTACTATCACACTTTTTTACAATGTATTGAGAACTATTACGATTATTAACTCAGACCATTACTCCATTCTCTTGCTATTCTGCTAAACCTAACTACATTCTTATTCTCTCAAATAATTATAAAACAAATGGGTGAATACAAATAGTTCACTAAATAATATAATAACTAAGATAAATTGTATTTATTAAAAGTCAGGCTCTTATAAATATCATTAATTATCCATTAACATATTTTGATCATTACTAACAATATTGTTAAGATCAAATAATTGGTGTAATGGAGGGGAGCCAACTTCAAAAAACAAGTTCCACGAAAAGAGAATAACTTATTATTAGACAATAAATAATAAATGAAACATGTTTAAAAAAGGGTCTTGCCAAATATTGAAAAGCCATCCCCAAATTTAATACGGAGACTAAGATTTTTGGCTTTAGATGGAAGAGGGGAGAATATCTTATTATAATTTATTGTGCGTGTGTGTGTGTGTGTGTGTGAGATAATGATCCATAACATTATTTGATTTGGATTAAAAATAGACATACACCATCTTTATCATTCAATATAAGAATCAACGATCGAAATTAATTCACGTATTTTTAGTAGTGGACACCGATACTATTTTCAGCGTCATCCGATATTAATAGTAGCGGACATAACTTGTTGTCCGCTACTAATAATAATTGATGTGAATTAATCTCGGTTATTGATTTTTATATTGAATGATAGAGAATGATATGTGTATTTTTAATTCATAACAAATACATGTTATGAATTATTTTCTATAAATTATATATATATATATATATATATATGTATATATATATATATGTATATGTATATATAGCCCGACTCTCTCCAGCAAACTGGAGGGAGCGAACTAAGAACGAACTGACTATAGCGATGTAAAAATCCTTCGCTATAACATAAAAAACAGACTTTTTATACTATAACGACGAAAAAATCGTCGCTATAACCGGTTCGTACTTAATTCATTCTTTTTAATTTACTGGAGAAGCGAACTATATATATATGTACATAGTAAGAGTGGATGTGATGCGGTAATTAGTTATCTTAAAAACATATGCAAAAGCACATGGAATAACGCCTATTTATTATTTCGTAAGAAGGAGAAAAATAAAAATTAAAAAGCAAAATTATTTCCAAAAGGTCAGAAAAAGAAATAGCAAGCAGAAAGCAAATCATACAAGTATATTGTAAGTAATACTCTTAAAAAGTTAAAAGAGGGATGATGCATGCATTGACGGATCCAAGTAAGGGCAAGGGTGGTCAATTGAACACCCACACCCAGCCTTGTTGCAATATTTTTCCTATATACATTTATGTTAAAATGTACAAAAGAAAATTGACTTAGGTTATATTTATTAAATAATTTTATTTTAAAGAAAAAATCTCATTGATTTTTTCTATAATAATATAAATGAGACCGTTCTTGATTTTACTATCACAATTTCATTATTATGTCTCACTTAAGCACTTTAACAATTTAGAGACAAACATGAAATAAAAATATATCTTCAAAACATAGAATATCTGAGACTACTTTTATGAAAGAATGTAGTAATATTTCAATTGTAGTGTTAATTTAATAACTAAACCTAAACTAAATGGAAGATAATAAAAATTTATAGTGTGCAATAATTAAGAAAATGTATTCTAGACAACTAAAAGGAAGTGATTCAAAAACAATTTCAACAAGTCTCAAATTATATCTTTAATTTTTTTGAATTATTTTTTACTTCGTATTTATGTGTATGTGTATATATATATATAGCTTATACCGTATATAATTAAAAAGAAATTAATTTTTTAAATAGTTTAAATTTTTTCCACTCTTAATAAAATTTTTGTTTCTGTCATTGGATACATGATCATAGTTGTCATTTGATAATAAAAAGCTCACGTGCTTTATATATATAGAAAATTGATATTTTCACATAATTATTTTTAAAATTAAAAGAGAGTGACTTTCATTTTTATATAAGAGAGAAGTATATTAAAATATCAAAAATTAACGTAAAAATAGTGTTCAATTGAGTGTTGAGTTGGCACGAGCCGCTGACAATCGTTGCTTTGTACTATTTCAGAACAATATCTTTTTTATATTTAAATAAAATATAGTTTTATCTTTTTGAATTAAAAAATTAGTTGATGAATTTCATTCCAAGATTTTCATTTTTATATTCAAAGATATGTTATGTTTTTCCGTACCGGCAATATCTTAAAATAGGAGGTGAGGAATCAACGGTGTAAAATGAAAGCTCAAAAATGAATGAGAAAGCTGTAAACCAACTTGTTCTTTGTTGTTTCTCTGTCATATAAAATGAAATGAATAATAATAGGCTGCTAATGATGGTGACAGCCCCATGATTACAATCCTACGCCCCTTAAATCAACGGTCACTATCATCTTGGAAATTGATATTTATATATATATATATATATATATATATATATATTTAATATTTTTACCTTATCCTCCCTGACGTGAGGATACATATGTTAGTTCTACTTCCATCAATTTTATATGAGAAGAAAAAATTATATAAAAATATTAAAAAAAACATATAAAAATAATATTCCTCTTAAGATATCTTTTTTTCAAGGGTCCATATTAAATTCTAAAAGTCCTATATTTTTCTCACATATTCATTCGCATTCACTATCCGTCTATCCCCATCCTATTAAATATGGGTTTTTCAACATACATAATTGATAACTAATATTCGGTGACACGCGCGTTTTCGGTATAAATTATGTGAAATAAAATAATTTTTTTTATAAAATTTAAAAGATTTTAAAAAATAAAAGATTAATATAAAGAATAAAATAGAAATTATAGTAAAAGTTGAGTGGGTATTTTTGTAAAAGGTAAAAAATTTCAAAAATTTTGTTTACACCAAATCGTTCTCGAGCTTTATATTTTAGATAATCTCTGTTTCAAAATAAAAGCGTTACTTTAATTTGTTTGAAGTCGAATTGAGACATTATTAAATTATTCATAAATTATTAAAGTGCTGTGATAACAAAGATATTAAATATTATTATCAAACAAAAATAGGCTATTTATTAGAAGAAAAATTGCAAGAGACTATTTTTTGTAGACAAAAAGAGTAATAACATAGATACTCATTTGAATATTTAGTTATAAATGAGCTAATATGCCGAATAAAATTTATCCAATGTGCCTTTGAGATGTTAATATGGTTTTTTATGTTATAAATTTATTATTTAACTTAATGTTATAAGAAAAAATAAGAAAAATATTATTTTTAAATGATTTACTCTCACATAGAATTGTGTCGACCGAACTGACACATAAATTTTTGAAAAAATATTTTATTTTCTTTTGATAAAATTAAATGAACGGTCACACTTCAATTAAATGAAGTGGTCATTAAATAATTATAAAAGAAATACTACTACTGCTGCTACTACTTAAAAGATGGTTAATCAAATCATGCTAAAGAATGAGTATTTAAGATGTTTAATTAGAGAAAAGTTTGGTAGGGCCCAATTGACAACAAAAGAAGAAAAAGATTTGGTTTTGTGTTGCAACAGTGCAACTGTCCTTGATAGGACAACCGGAATAATAATTTATTAAGATGGATCCTTCAATCCACAGTACTGCTCCACTCGATAATATGAGTTATATAAACAAGCTGGCGTAACGTAATTTGCTGACATCATGTTAATTGTTTTTTATTAGTTTAAATTAAAGATTTACTAATTGACTAATTGCAATTTCCACATTTATATTAGCTAATTTTGTTATGGTTATTGGCAACACATATGCACATAATACGATACCAGTAGGTCTTAAAGTTCATGAGCCATGCATGCATGTCAATACCATTAGTTTTAATTAATACTAGTACATTCTTCATCTTGAAAATCAGAGTATATATTGAATTACTAATTTTAATGCAGTCTAATTAAAGATGAAGGTGATATACAGGTAATTGTA
Organism: Panax notoginseng; assembly: GCA_016801055.1. Classification (NCBI taxonomy): domain Eukaryota; kingdom Viridiplantae; phylum Streptophyta; class Magnoliopsida; order Apiales; family Araliaceae; genus Panax; species Panax notoginseng. The sequence continues at coordinate 6,095,877 of CM029013.1, forward strand.
ATCTAATTAATTCACGTAGTAGTAGTAGTACATATTCTAACTGTTAATGGTGTCTCCAGCAGGTAATTAATTGGAGAATAATGAAGAAGGTGGTAGCTAGTTGTCCAGTTCTATTGTGATTTGTGGTACACTACACTAAAAGTCTTCTATGTTTCATATGCAAATGGTCATATTTGTACAGTGTTGTTGTGCGTACTATTGCTTTAGGCTTTCACTAATAAAATACTACTACTACATTTTGCTAGCTTTTGCCCAAAAAGAGAGGCAAATTTTACTTAAATTTGTTTTGATGCACGTATAAGAGCATCTCTAACGGTCTCTTTAATCATATATATAATCTCTCTAATTATAGTCATCAAATCTGTAACCTTTGTCATCAAATCTATAATCTCATTCTCTCTCTTCAGAAATGGTAAGTTGACCATGCCTCTTTAAAATATTTATTTTGTTTTGCGAGAATCAAAATCATATAAAAAGACAAAAAATATTTATTTTACTTGATGAGTTTGATGTACAACTCATTTTAAAATTTAATATCATTCCTTTTTCTTTATTTAAGTAAAATACTTCATTAATTGGATTGAAGAGACCAATGAAATACAAAATATTAAAGTTGTGACGCCCCCAAAATAGGTATACAACACCCATTTTGAGTCGCCAAATACATGGTACAGAAAGCAAACTACAACTTCAATAATACAATTGTCGTGCAAAATACGACAACACATACTGTGAGTTTAAATACAAATATTATCTTCTAGATAATATCCACACTCAAATAAGTCCTCAATACAATTATTCAAATACTATTTTACAGAAATAGTGAGGACTGCTAAAACATCTTTCTAGAACCATCACTCCATACCCCGACTAAATCTTGATATGTTCTCACCCCCTGAGAAGAAAAATGGAACAAAAAAGAAAAAGGTGAGCTCAACTAGCCCAGTAAAGAATATTATGACTAAGATAATATACAACAAATTATCATTAGTATTCAACAGGGAAAAATCTGATAGAATATAATCGACAACAAGTTTTAGATCAACAACTGCAGCGGAAACACCAAACCATTAGAAGAGTCAAGTAGATAATGAATTCTACTATCTTCTAAGATTTAAAAGTTCATCATCAATATTTTATCCCTGTAACATCAATTAATAATTATCTTTAACCAAATATTCATCTTTGCACTACAGGCCAAAGATATTCATTTGTATCACCAGTCAGTCATGTTCATCTCAATACCTGTTCATCTTTGCACTACAGGCCAAAGATATTCATCAGGTAATCATGCATCTTTGCAATACAGGCCAAAGATATTCAGTAATATCATCATTTATGACTGAGGATGATGAAAAATATCTTAAAGAAAACGAATCCAGTGAGACAGGAGAACAAATAGTAGGGATTCGTATAAGAGTTTATCCAAGATCAATAATACTTCATAATAATCAATTGTGAAGCAGAATTCAAAGATAAAGATCAAAACATGGATACAATCAAAGATAGTAACCATAATAGACATCTTGGACAAAAAAAAATTAATTTTCGGTAAATAGTGTCGTATTCGTGAATAGTGCCGTATACGTGAATAGTAACGTATACGTGAATAGTAATATATACGTGAATAGTAACTCCGACACAAAAAGTTTTAAATTTGATAAAAACTCATGTTAATATTTCAGCATAATGATATTGAAGAAAATAATATCATTTAAAAAGAAAATAATATCCCTTACCTCAAAATATCAGTACTTCTGGTCGGAATACCGGTATAAGGCTGAAAGAAACTTGCTCTGATGAATAGAAACTCTCAAAGTATCTAAATACTCACAAAATACACTCAATAATCTAGAGAGAGAAAGAGAGAAAATTTATTTCTGGTGTGATTTTCAATTCTAACTTAGCCCACTATTTATAGAAAAATGTTAGCACGCCGAAGCAGACTTAACCTGCAACCTGATGGCTTTACCTATTACTATTCAAGCCTACCACATTTGAATAAAAATCTCAGCACATCTCTTCACCAACCAAGAGTGGGGCCCACCAATTCTAGAATTTTTCACCAAAATGATAAACTCTGAAAATTCAACAATTTCTGAACCAGTCATCTCGTAAAATTCATAATAAATCATACGTTCATTTTTAACGGTTCAAACTTTGTGGACATATACTCAACTTATATATGTATAACATATCCAAAAATTACCACGATCCAACAGTCGGATTAAAAATTATAATCCCCGCAAAATATCTCAAAAATCCTGATTTTTAATACCTCCATTCTGACAAAAATACTGATAAAAACCTCAACATTAACTCCTTCATTTTTAACCACAAAAATATATCCCTCATTTATATCCACATAAAATAAATATTTCCTTATTATATGAATCAATAATTAATTATTCACAAATAATATTGCAGAATCACATTTATGACAACCAGGCCGTTTCCAGGAAAGAGGGGGCTTTCCAATAAGGATTTCTCCTTACTGGCGCGCAATTAAATGACCAAACATCTCCTTGGACAGAACTTTCTAGACATTGCCAATAATGTTATCTAATAATATTATTCAAATAATATGAATTATTGATCTGATAATGGAGAATACTGTGCAGCAACAATTATTGAAACAATAATAATATAAAATATCAACGCAACAATTATTAAATCAATAAAATAAAATATTGAACAATAACTACTGTAACAATTATTGAGTAGTGTCTTCTTACGTAAGAATCAATAATTGGTGCAATACCGTGTGCTACTGTATTTTAACCACCGGGTATTCCAACAGTATTAACGGTAATAACTACGCCGTTATTTATAAACAACTTATACTTGTCGTTTTCTTCATCCAATCGATTTCCGTTATGGGGCCCACACAAGGCTGCGCCGTCGTACGAATATTCCCCGACAGCAAGAATATTCCACGACCAAACGAATATTCCCCGACAAAATGAATATTTTATAACCACTTGCTTATTTTGCAAAATTTGCACATTTCACCCATAACCAAAGTATTATATCAAATTAACTCCTTATTATTCACAATAATATTTAGAGAAAATTTGATTTTATTCATTAATAAACTGGGGTCTTACAAAAGTAGCAAATAATACTATTCAAATTGCCACGTAGATCAACAAACTTCAATTTGAAAAGTTTTTTTGCTACTACTACTGTTGGAGATGCTCTAATATTAATAAGATTTGCATATAATACACAATTTGCATTAAAAAAGAAAAAAAATAAGTTTATTAAGAAGGAGTGGTTATTTCTCTTCATATAATATAGTAGTAATAGATAGATAAGAGTAGAACCACCAATTAATTAATCATGGGACTCTAGCAACTTGAAGCAAGTTCAAAATAGTTAAATTGCCCATAAATTTATTGTTTTGGGGGTAAATTACAGTCCAAATACATGCATGCATGCATGCATGTATGCATAAACTGCCGTAAGTGAATTATATTTAGGCAAGCCGACAACATCCACTGCTTGAAGATCTATCAAATGGTCACGTCTCGATCACTTTAATATATTCTTCTAGTCTTCCAATATTATTAACTAACGGCTGATGATGAAGTAGATGCATTGCATGGTAGGGCTGGGCAGGCAGTACCAGCACCAGCACCACTTTGTAATGTAGACATGCTATCCGTTTTGAACCGTACGTGAATGTAACCATATAATTAATAATTTTGTAAACAAATCTCACCAATTTTATACTAATACACACCGCTTAAGCACGCACGAACACATTAGATCACACCCACACTCGTGCTTTAAAAACGCTCGATCAGACTGTATAGGGGTGAGCATGGTGCGGTTTGGTGCGGTTTGAAATCCAAATCGCACTCGAAAATGCTTAGGCGCGGTTTGAAAAATTCAAAACCGCACCCGAAACCGCTTGTGATTGGTGCGGTTCGATTTTAAAGTGTGCGGTGCAGTTTTAATTGGTGCGGTTTCGATTCCAAAACTAATTGAAACAACAAAAATGTTTAAGCCTTCAATAAAATTTAACATAAAACGTACATCGAGCAATTAACTTAGTGACAAAGTCGACAATGAGAATTATATCAAGCATGCTTTAAAACTAAAATATGCGCTATATAAAACAACGGATACTATTCGATAACAAGCAAGAATGTTTATCTAGTTCCCCAAAAATTAAAAGTATATACTGAAGATAGAATAAAATATATTGCAGGGAGGACTAAAAATAATCTATTAGACTATTACAATTATAGCATTGACATTAACCAATACATCAAGTGCTCGAGCCCCTCAACTATAAGCCCCTCCGATAACGCATCAAACAAATTCAAAATTTCAAAACCCAAATGCTTAATTTTTGACTCTATAACCTCTAACATCTTCTTTCAATTGGTGAAAAAATGACAATGCAAGACTGAAGTTTTCTCTGAGCGTGTTCAAGTGAAAAGTAACTTTAGAATTTACTAGAGATAATACATATATACACACACATGGTGCGGTTTCGGTTTTATGCGGTTTGGTTTTGGCTAGTAACCAAACCGGAACCGTAAATTTGGTTATTCAACCCACCTAAAACCGTCACATACGCGGGAACCGTTGGTGCGGTTTTAATTGGTGCGGTTCGTGCGATTTTTGGTGCGGTTTCGGTTCCAATTTAGTTACTTGCTCAACCCTAAAACTGTATTATATATATATAGTTTAATTTTACACGTCACAGTGAGACAAATGTAAGTGACTGATGCCTACAAATATATATAGAGTAGTGATTCATAACAAACGGTTGGTATGAACACTATTTCAGCAAATATATCTTATTACACTATTAATCCAGATATCTAACAACTCAAAAGGGACTTGGCTAATGGCCGCAACTCTTAGTAGCAGCCAAGAGAAATGTCTAAAACACCACATTTTAGTTAGATTTAAATAGTTTCAATGTATAAATAATTTCTTAAGTAATTAAATTTAACATTGTTAACTATATATAATATATTTAATTTATAAATAATTTTTAAAGTAATAAAATTTAAAATTGTCAAATATATTTAATGTATTTATTTGTATGAATAATTTCTTAAGTAATAAAATTTAATATTGTCAATTATATTTAATGTATTTATTTTTATAAAATATGTGTATAAATAATTTCTTATGTAATTAGATTTTTTGACAAATATTGGACTGTTTTCGTAAAATAGAGGGAGTATTAAATTATGTTGCTCAGGGTATGATACAATTAATTCAGCATGGAGTAGCTTGTATAAGATAAGTGAAAACTAGTATTAATTATTTTGGGAGTGGGAGTGGGAGAGTATTTGAATACAAATATTTGACTGTATTAAGATGGGAAGGAATTACCAGTGACCCATTTATATAGTGAATTAAATAGTTATGTATGTCCCTAGCTCCTTTTTGGAAATTCTTTTCAACTAATGTACATGGTATGTCTGCTTCATTTTCAATAATTGGGTATAAAGTCATCTTCTTCTTTAATTTCATGTTGTTATTATTGTTGTTGTTATTTGCGTTATTGGTTTCTATTGTTTGTCCAGAAATGCACAAGCAGCAAGCATGACTCTTTCCATGCAGATGCCTAGCTAGCAAGATAAACAATATGAGATTAATGATGATAATTAAGCAGCTATATATATATATATATATATATATATATATATATATATATATATATATATATATATATATATATATATATATATATACTACATACTGAAATAGCTAGTCCCATCAAGATAAGAAATCACATGGCATATGCAGTGAGTATCTGATAAATTAATTCATTCTTGTTTAGGCAGGTCAGAAGTTCCATCATTAAGTATATACTCTTACATTTCAATTTCATATACATATCTATATATTATCTACGTACGCACATACATACCTACATATGTGGAAAAAATTCACGACCAATATTGGTTTTAATTAACCAATAGTTTGCCAACTATATATCAATACTTATTTAAAAGTGCGTGTGTGTGTGTATATATATATATATGGAGATTAATTTTTAATTAATTAAAAAATTAATGAGTTGACTGGGTTGGCCATCACACGTAATGTAATCAACATCTGAGCTAATGAGTAATTCATGTACGTTGAGTTTATTTGAATAATTCATTATATATATCTGACTTGCATGCATTAATTTTCTTGATTAAAAGAGTAAGGTTGTGTTTGATAAATCTGAGAATTAAGATCTGAATGATTATGATGTCTTAATAAATTAGATCATCTGAATAGTTATGAGGTCTGAATCTAAAAAATTGTTTGATAACAAAAAAGTAAGTTGTCTCTTAATGACACTATTTTACTATTTTAAAGGGTAAAATTTTATTTAATAATTTTAAATATTCAATTTAATAAAAATGAGTGCATAATATTGTTGAATATATTTATATAAAAAAAAATTATCAAAAAAATTTCATTAAGAGGTACCTCTTAATTATTAAGATTTCATTTTCTGTCTTACCGATTAAGAGGCATTCAGATGTAACAAAAAACAAAACAAACAGTATCATGCCACTTAGCGAATAAGAGACAGTCCATTAAGAGGCAATCAGATGTAAACAAACAGCACCTAAGTCATTTGCGTACAAGTAAGAAGTGGTGAAGAGTCCCAAATAGTATGCCTATTTTTCTACAACATATTTATGACACATACACATGATTGATTCCCTTTAAAAAGGCCATGCCTTATGCATTAAAAACAAAACAATCAAGGTCAGATCGATTCATGAGAATTTGGGCATAATGAATTTTATCAAATAGTAAATCATCAATAACAACGCAATATTGCTTGATGAAGATCGAGGTACTCGTTTTATTACTACAATTAACTTAGTCTTTATTGTAAATTCAATACTATCATTATTTTAATCACAATTTGTAATACTTTATGTTATAGGCCATGCTTTATCGTAAGTATTTTATATATATCGGATAAATTCAAGAGTGTAAATGAGTTAATAAGTATGTTGAAGCATTAATGCCTATGATTCGATGGACCCAAGTATCAAGTCGACACTTCATGGTGGGGTTGCAGGTCAACTGTTACTCAGTTGATCGATGGAACAAATAGAGTTGAGTCGAGTGGAGCATAAAGAGATCACTCTTGCCATGAAATATGATTTGAGTCGAATAATCAGGCATGTACATGAATATTTCACTCGAATTGAATTATACCATTTCGATCTAAACTCATCTGCACAACTGTGTTGTGCGAATATTAGTTATGAGTAACATTGGTTGTGGACCATGTTAATTTCAGTTCCAGTACTCCAATGAGAAAATGTTCCTCAACTTCATTTCAATCCCATTGAATTTATGGAAATATAATATTTCCGAAAATATATAGAACACCTATAGCATCATCTTTGGGTCTTGAAACCAGCTTGGAATATATGAAGTTTGTATAAATATGAGCCAGATATTTTAATGAACTACGTACTGGAATTGGCCAAACTTAAATATATATATATATATATATATATATATATATATATATATATATATATATATATATATTTTGTTAGCAACTTTGGAGATCATGTTTGGTAGGAAAAATTAATTCTGTCACATGAAGATGTCTATTGCCATGTTCTATATATATATATATATATATATATATATATATATATATATATATATATATATATATATTGCCACGTAAAAAACATGTCGCAGAGGCGGTCAAGTTGTATATATAGTACAAATATATAACCATCAGGATATATTCCATCCGTGTGGACCTAATTAATTAGACCTACCATGATAAGAATATCCTTCTCTAAAGTTATATACTTACCATGCAAGGGATACCATTTACAAGCTTAATTAATTTGAATGATAATAACTTAAATATTTAATCTTCCCCTCGATTAAAGTCTTATCCCTTTAGCAAAAACGAAGCTACGAAAGCATACATATGTGTGTGTATATATATATATATATACATGTGTGTGTGTATATATATATATATATATATATATATATATATATATATAATTAAAGGGTGAACTACGGATAGATATATGTATAGTAATAGGTAAACAATTAAATCTTATATATATCCCAACAGTTCGCCAAACTGTTTAGTAGATGGTATTAATTCACACTAGTCAGTCCACCAAATTATTTAAAGAACAGGCTAGTTATAAACATTGTTTGTCAAACTGTTTTACAAATTGTTGGTTATTAATTACCTGACTGTCCGTCGCTATGAATAATATTCACTCTATAATTAATGTTTATATATTTATATAATTAATTAATTAATGTTAGTTTAATTAGTATATATGTAGATTGTTTGGTTTTCTTTCTAACAACTTAATTTCCAAGTGAGTTTAGTCAGAGTGATGGAGAGTTGGTGGTAGATCAGATGGTTTTCACGTGCATGCATGGTGCCCCAAATGTATAAAATTTGGAATTTGGACAGAGACATGCAGACACCAATGCCACGCCAATCTCCTTATCTTAATTCTCATCCCATTATTTTCTTCCTCTCCCACCCATATATATTTACATACATACATATAAATTAAATAAAGGCATTTGATTTTATTTTTATTTTGATATATATATATATATATATATAGATACCTCTCTCTCTTTCTCTTTCAATAATTACTTCATTTGTTTTTTACTGCTTGAGAAATTAATGCCTTCGATCCTTCCCAAAAGCAAGTTATATATATATATATATATATATATATATATATATATATATATATATATATATATATATATATATATAGCCAGGTTCTGAAACGGGTGTTAAAAGCGGACCAAGCAACGGACTGGATAAAAAAAAAGACACGCGGGTCAGCCAGGTAAAAGGGGGCGGGTCAAATAAGATAAAGGGGAAGACCGGGTCACAATCTCTCTTCTCTGCTACGTGATCAACCATTTGCTCAGATAAGAAAATCTAATCTCTCTCCCTGTGAATTCTCAGAAACCCTTTCACTGATTCACAAATTATGTCGATTCTCTCTCCCCGATTCTTTCTTCCCATTTGAACAGAAACGATTCTTTTTTCCCATTTGAAAAGAAATGATTCTCGTATTCCTGTCTCAACGATCGGAAGGTAAAGATCTGAAGCAAACCGGATCGGAAGGTAAACGATTCTCGTAAAGATTGGTACTTAATTATATTTTGTAATTTCTGTTTTGGGATTTGAGTAGATACAAAGATCTAGGGTTTGTTTTGCTTCAAAGATCTAGGGTTTGTTTTGGGGGGAAGTGTATTGGTGATTTTGTTCTATGTTATGAATATCTTCTTTACTGAAAAAACATACATGATGAGACAGTATTTTTGAAAAACTTACATTCAGTTATTTGACCATTTGAATTTTGAAGTTGTTGGGTTATTCCATTTTGAGTCTGATTTCAAGGCTTTTAAGCAAAAATTCACATTTTTGCCTGTTTAAGTGGTTGAACAAATTGGTTAATTTTTGTTTGAAAATTTTGCTGAGCTGAGATGAGTCTGCGGCAAAAGAGTAGTAAAGGGAAGGATTTGGATGTGGTGTTGAGGGTTGTGCTTGTAGCTGTTAAAGTATCTAGGGAAATCCCAAGAACTGCTTTGGTGTGGGCTTTAACTCATGTTGTTCAAAATGGGGATTGTGTTAAGCTGCTAATGGTCATTCCATGTAATGTGGCAGGATGAAAAGGCCAGGATGAAAAGGGCTTGGGTAAGTGTTCTAAATTCATGTGCCATTACTAACCCCGTAGGATTCAATTGTGAAAATTTAAACCAAATGTGGTTAGGACTTGGGAGAAAGTGAACCTGATGTGTGATTTTATTTATTTAATCTCTGTTTTGACAGGATGCCTAATTTGACATATTTAATCTCTGTTTTGACAGGATGCCTAATTTGACAACAATGTGGCAGATTTTGGATGTTAGTATTATATGGCTTTTCACTGAATGTTGCCGTTGCTGGCCTACTGCTGCTGTTGCTGGGTTACTGCTGCTGCTGCTTTTCACTGAATATCTTTTTAATTTGGTCTTGGGAGTCGAGTCTTTGGACTTAAGTCCGTGCTGGATTTATTGTTTTACTAGCTGATGATATTCTTTGGATAATTCCATGTGATGTGGCACTTGTGTTTTGAAACTTTGTTTATGGCAATTTTGTTGAAACTGGGAAATTTTGTATATTAAAACTGGGAAATTTTGTTTATTTCCTATTATGGCAATACAGGATAACCATTCATTTATGGCAATACAGAATCTTCCTTTCTTATATTATTTATCTTTTCATCATCCTATTTTCTAGTGGAAATGCTTTGAATGCTAACAGAAAGTCGGAAACAATGTCATGTCGATGCAAAAAGTGTTAACAGGCAGAAATAATGTCATTAGAACTTCATTTATGGCAATAGATTCATTACAACATCTCATACATTATGTTGGTCCGACACAAGATTTAAACAACATTCTCTAATTACATATCTCCCCAATGCTGTAGATCTATAACTGACCGTAATAGATCCTGTCTTTCTACACTATTTAGCCCCTAACCAATGCTTGCGAGTGCTACAAGTTTATTTCAAAATTACCAACATTCTCTAATGGAGTACTAGTTTATAGAGTTTGGTACAAAATCTAACTCAAAAACCAGGCTAAATTCATAAACCTGATGATCTGTTGGAGTACTCTTGAACCAATGTCGCAAATATTGAAGGCCTCTCAAGCAAATCTGACGGCGTGTCATATTCCTTTGCCCAACCTGCACAACCACACCCCACAACATTCATTATGATGTATGTTTCCTTGTGAATCTGGTGGCAACTCTTCTCCACAAGGTCAAGCAGCTTCTCCAGGTTCATGGCCCATGAATTTGCAGACCTGAATGCTGAGACAAAGCAGCTCTGCAAGTCTTTTCAAGGTTATCCGCAAGTAGTACTTCGAAACAACTAGGATGTTCTGCACACGTAAAATTTCACAAGATGATCAATTGATTTCTTACCAAATATCTCAAAAGGCTAGAAAGAATAGCATCACCAACAAAAGCTTACATGTTCTATTACTCTCTCTCTGAAATCTTAATGAGCTAGTACAGTAGGACTCGATCTTAAACAAGCTTAGGACCAACTACCAGTCTGTAATTGAATTGAATCGAATCACGATTAAACTATGCCTTGACTGCTTGACAAGCCCATAAAGTTCCATGTGTTACCAAATCTGTTACATCACTGACCCTTTGAGCAAATTTAGAAAGTTCCATCAAAACACAATTTATATCCGCTTTGAGCAAATCGTAAACTGAATTCAATAAATAATAACGAGAATCCAACTTTGTTTTTTTATTAATAAAAATAGGCATCCAATAAAAAGAATTATTTTTAAAGCGAAAACACTAAATTGGCAGAATCAATGGACATGAATATGTGCAATGGAATCAGTCAATTATATTCATCAGCAAAATAATCTAGCCTAGCATGCTTGAAATTAGAACACAGGATATAATTGAATAACACATGTTTAAATAAACAGAATACTTATTTCCATGTATCAATTAATTGAATAAGAAAAATAAAATAAATTCTGAATTTCAAAACTCAAAAGTGTTATGTTCTAAATAAGAAACAGTGATATCCTTGACATTAAAAAATAATAATAAAATAAAAAAAATAATGAAATTGTGCTCATCAATTGTTAAAAGAAAAGAAAATACCAACAAATTATTCGGTAGAAGCAAACATGTCGTATTAGTTCCTGCCTCTTTCCACAGCAAAAAAATAATTAAGTAAAAGTCTAAAGCTCTCACCTCTAGCAAATAGTTTCTTCAATTAATGAAATCTTCATATATACTCCCAAATCAGTTGCACAAATCTTCATACCCTCCTAAATAAAGGGCAGATTCTGTTTAGCTTTGCCTTCCGATCAGTGAGGGAGCGAGAATCGGGGAAAGAGAAGATGGAAGACCCGGCTCTTTGTGAGTGAGGGAGAGAGAATCGGCAATTGGAAGGAAGAAGGAAGAAGGAAGGAAGGATTGCTGTGGATCGGCAAGTGCAAGAGAGGGAGGAAAGATCCGGATTTCTTCCCCTTTTTTATTTGACCCGCGTTTCTTCCCCTTTTTTATTTGAGACCCGCGTCTTTTTTTCTCTTTTTTCATTTGATCCGTCTTTCAGTCCGTTTAGGTGGTCCGCTTGAGATCGCTCTTCTATATATATATACTAGGCTTAACCCGTGCCTCCGGCACTATGAATGCTCGTGTAATTATTTAATATCTAAATATGAATCTAAATAAAAAATGTGAGTTACAATGTTTAAAGAGTATCTACATGCTCATTATTTACAAATCGAGACTGGCAAGAAAAAAATAAATTTGTTAAGGAAACAACTAAAGCCAACATTCACATTCACTCAACAATAAAATTGACTTAAGCCAGTTAACTACATTTATTAAATTCAAAAAAATCTCAAAGCCAATGACCTTCATATTTTCTTTAAGAACATTTAAAAGCACTCCTCCACACCTCCACTACTCCACTACTACTAACAGTTATAAATTAACTATGAAATATTACTAATTAACACCTTTGTTGTTTTGATACAAATAAATAAAAAGAGGAAATGTTCATGTAGGATTTGGTAAAATGCTGGCCAGTGTCCTTTTTTTAACAGCAAACCTAACAAAGAGCGTCTTCTTGATACCTTATCTCCTAATTAACAAATACACTTTTCTCAATTTGACAAATTCTCCTATAAAAGAACATAACGACAAAGAACAAAAATGAAAAAATATATATAGAGTTCTCCTTTGGCATTCATGGAACTGCCAAGGAAATATATATATTATACATAATTGACTAAAAGGGAAAAACAGGACCCATATAAATTCTATATGGATAAAAACAGTAATATTTTTTCACTGCTTTGCCTAGACTCCTTTTGTTCTGCTTATGCTGTCCGCTTTTATCACTTTGTATCAATCTTTTTGACATTCTGCCTCAATTCTTGCTCTTCCGTCTATTCCCACTCTTCTGCTTCTTCCCACCCCGCTTATGCTCCTCTGCTCTCCCATGGGGATCCACATCCCATGGGGATCCACATCTTCATATTGGATTGGTTTTATGATCACACAAGATTTCTTCACCACCTGTATGAATCACAAACAAAGTCAGAGTAGCCTTGCAACCATATTGCAGTAATCCTTGTGTCATAGTGAGGATGAAAACCAAAACATTCACAACGAATATATAACAAAGGGAGGCAAAAGTCTAATGTGGAACACACTTCTGGGCGATTAAGAGCTCCAATTGCAGTTGCAGGGTTGAATTCAGGACCAATAGGTATCCGGATGCTCTGCTCAAAAACTTCCTTTGATGTGTATGGATAAGGCAATGTCTTTGTGTGCAGCTTCTCAGCCTGCCATATACCATTACAAACACCACATATTAGGTAATAAACAGAGTTAATGAATTGTGTACATATGCAATGCTTCTGTTCCTGATTACTTCAGTTTCTATCATCTAAATTGTAGCGTAATGCACCTAATAAACCCTATAACCAAAATGACTGACCTTTTTATCCACCTTCTCAGATATGGTCACATTCTTAAGATGTGCATCCTTCCTCTTCTTAAGAGTTTCTTCCTTCTTCTTTTTAGCATTCTCATGCTCTTCCAGCATCCAAGAAGGTAAGCCTCTCTTTTTTTGTACATGAGTCCACTGACCCCAGCCAGGGAGTAGAACTGACTTTTCTGGTTCTGGATTTTCCTCATTTAACATCTCCTCTTTATCCTTCTCAAAACTCTTCCTCCACGTCATCACCCGCAAAAGCACGCCTTATAAGATCGGCTTAAATAAGATCAGCAGCATCACATTCATCATATCTGAACATGTAACCATGTAAGAGCTGCGGATTAAATAAGGAAATTATTGCATCAATTACATGGATAAATAACAAATCTATCTAATAAGCATAAAAGTGGAAAGATATAGTAATACTAACACGTGAGACCAACAAAAAAATATTGTGGCAATACCAAAAAAAATGTCTAATAAGCATAAAAGTGGAATGATATAGTGAGAGAAATGTAATACTAACAGGTGAGACCAACAAAAAAATATTGTGGCAACCAAAATTCCAAGTAACATGACAGATATGAACACATCATCAGCCACATAGCGGAAGGATACTTAATCCCATTACTTGGCAAAGAAATAATGAGCTCCTGTATGACAAATGAAATACAGATAAAAATCTTAAACTAAACAAATGTACAGTACCAGTTCATTGTCAAGCTAAAAGATAAGAATGGAAGTTCAAAACAAAAATATGATGCGTCATATTGAAAAGGAGAAACTGAAAGTAGAATGAAAATAGATTCCAGAAAGTAGAATGTAAACGATCCTCTTTAACTTACTAACCCCTTCCCCCGTCGCAAAATTAAATTTATAAGTCTACATATAACCCCGTAATTGTAGTAAAATAAATGAATAAAAGTAAAAAGGAGTCATGTCACAAAATTGAAATATCCAAATGTATAGAGTCACTCTCACTCACATGAACTTGCAACCACTTAGCAACTATAAACTGAGGAATCTCTTTGAAAAAAATCCACAATACTATGAAACCGAGAAAATACACCCAAAATTAGAACAACAAATTATCAGAAAGTAACAGAAAAACAAAAATTCAATAGTTAGAACATTACTTTAGCTTTGCAATTCTCAATATCTAGCATAAGGTAAACCCATTTGTATCTCAAAAAATTTGCTACAATGCTCAGTATTTACCTAAAACATTAAATTGACAGCACCAAACAAAATATAGTTTCCTGTCGCCACCACTATTGAGAAAATTTAGATGAGATCTAAACCTACCCTATGACAAAACAAACCACCAGAAGCATGAAAACAACATGAACAAAACCATGCCCTCACATCTTAACTGAAATCCGAATTCAAAACTAAGAAAAGTTCTGCTCCAAATTCAATTCCAAAGCATGAATACATGCTCCCAAAAGCAACCCAAGTAGATATAAAAGAAGAAATCACAGCACAGCTAGACATATCAAAGCTCTGGTTTACTTTCAATAATTTAACCAAGAACAAAACAAATGAAAACACCTGATACAGTTACTTTAGCAAACCCATAAACAACAAAGTTAGTAAATTAGTTTACGGAAAATAAGATATTTACTGCTCCATACAAACCTGCAAACCTTTTATCAAAAAAAGAACTTGGACATTCTAGAAATTGCATTAATCATGGCAAATAAATAAACAAAGCTCTGAATGCCTGATCAATCATAATAAACAGCATCCAAATGTACCCAAAAAAATGATTTTACAAAAATCTATTTTCCAATCATCTACCAAAAAATATTACCACTTTTAATAAACTATGTTCTTAAAAATGCATATAATAACATTTACCTTGTAGATCTGTCAAGCTCTACCATGTCTTCGGTACATAAACTTTTGAAAAGAAAGGCTATCTATCGGCAACGTCCACGACCAACAAATATTGTTTGTAACAAAAACTTGTTATTTATAAGAGAGAGCAAAATGTTAGTAGTATCGCAAGAAAGAAACAATTGACACGTGATTACTTGAATACGATTTAAGAATTATAAAATACACATAACCCTGTTAACTTTTCTCCACCCTCGACTTCTTGTTGAATGAACACGTTTCCATTCAATAGCAATATCATCCCAAGACTGCAAAAATTGAAATGAATCGTTTAGTTATATATGTCTTTTAAAAAATAAATATCAAAACTTTTAACGTTAATAAGCTTGTATAGTCAGTTTGATTTTTGGCACCAAAACAGTCCACCTCTAAGCTTTCTTTGTCTCATTGAAAACATCGAATAACAATATAGATAACACATAATATCATGATGAGCATGGAATGATTTTGACATAGTGTACATGAATAAGTTTTATTTCCATCATATGTATATCCGGATGACTTAATAGATAACATCTAGTAAACCGTCACCAAGCTACTTGGCTAGCATACAAACATCCCAAAACAGTCATTATACTTGGGCATATAAGAGCATTCACAACAGTTTCCTTATCTTTATCCCTACTCTGCAGTGCTATTGGGTCATTCTGTAAAATAGGGATTCAATTTTTTCACTATGTACCCAGCAGGTTCTTTATATTGATTCCTTAAATTTTAAATTTTGAAATTTAAAATTAAAATTTAAAGGTTAAAATTTGAAAGTTCCAATAGTCAAATCATGTTTTGAACGTTATAACTATTTTTTAAAAGTAATTGTTGTTTGAATTTAAAAATTGTAATTATTTTAATTTAAAAATAGATATTGCTAGAAATCAAAATGTGCAACAATCATTATGTGTTTATGAGAACTTTATTTTAATTATAAAATAATAAAATTTATAATTATTAGTAATATTTTTTACAAAAAATGATCAAAATCAAAAATTGACTGATTTTTAATTTTTTTATAGTTCTCTTTCTTCTTTAAATCCTGTTTAAAAAATAAAAATGAGTGAATTTGATAGGCATACCCAAATCAGCAATTAAGTGAGATAAGATCCTTTAACCAACATAAAATTGCAATAAATAGGGTGTGAAATGTCATTTTACATAAATAAGGAACGCTCTTTTGATTCCCTCATTCTGAGGAGTCAAATCATATATAGGGATTAAAATAGAGAATTATATAAGGATAAGAAAATTGTTGGATACTGATTTATTGATATATTCTTCAAATGTGGGGATAGAGAGTCTATTGGGAAAACTGTTGTGAATGCTCTAAAGGATATTATTCCTCACTGTTATTTTGAGTTCCATACAAAACCTAAGGTAAACCCAAGTACAGGGTTTGGAACCAATAAACCCAAGACTTTAAAAGCATAAAGATTTACCTCTACTACATGAGTTGTTTTACAAAAAGAAATAGCAATGTTCATATTTTGGATTTTTGGATACTTCCATTTCTATCACTAAATACAACCCTACAATCCTTCCCTTCTGCGCACAACATTTTTTCACTCAAATTAAATATTTTGCATTTTTACATTTGAAAGAAAGAGGCCCTAAATTCCTAACTTCAACCAAAATCGTTTGCATGCAAGAAATTAGGAGTGCCCTCAAACTTATTCAGTTTTGATAAATCAAAACATAAAATATATATATAAAAAAATACTTGCCAGAAGAACCTTTAAGAAAAAGAAAAAATAAACTCAAAAAGTATTGAAAAATTAAACACCTGTATCATAACATCTCACCTTGTGCAATTTATAGGGTTTATACACCAAATGCAAGAGATTACTCTTTGATACACCAAATGCAAGAGACTGTACAATCAGTCTCGTACAGTATGTACACACCGTGAGAAATGCTCAACAACCGTCATTGGTTATTATAATTTGAGACTGTCATTGGTTTTGATTGATTTTATTTATTTATTATTATTATTAAAAAAATGTAATTCTTGGGTAAGGGCATTTTTATTTTATTTTATATATCTTTAAAATAAATTAGAGCGACTTAAATCCCAAGGCTTCAACATCCAACGGCCTCAAATCAATTTAGCCTTCAACATCCAACGATCTAAATCATTTGGGGCTTCAATATCCGACGGCCAAGAATTTATCTCTCAAAAATTCAAACTTAGTTAGTAGTCAATCTTGTCAAGTAAATATTTAAAAAGTTACAATCAATCAAAAAGGCTTATAAATAATAAAAAATAAATCTTGAAATATAGTTAAACTTGGTTTAAATTTAGGAGAATTTGACTATTAAAGTTGGATTATTCATTGAAATTTGTCTTCATAAGAATTAGTTGAGAAGCTAGTAGTGATAGTGTGCTGCCTAACTTGATAACATAAAAATAATGACATATTAGGAATTAATATCATGTCATTTTATAAATTTTAAAATAAACTTTAATTAGTCCTAAATGAAAAAAATTATTGAAAAAGTTGGGCCATATTTCAAAAAGTAAATATGCTAAAAAAATGAAAAGTCATACAAAAAGGTGTACGTGTATATTTATGTTGCATTCATATCCCCTGCTATTTTCAGGAGGTGTGTACGGTACAAAATTTAGCACAACACAACATTGGAAGGGCTTGTGGTGGATTTATGACAATTCTGCATTCACTTGCATAATGTGTGCAAGACAATGTGATAAAACCTCAAAGTAGTACAATTCCTACATTGTACGTAGTACACCTTAAATGTTGGAATATGCTATATACTTTCTTCGGAATTTGTTTAAAACTCAAGATTGTGCTTGCTAGGATGTGTTACATACACGTAGTTAAATGTTAAAATAAATTTCCTGAAATTTGAACAAACTGGACAAATTTAAATCTTCATTGTCATTACTTGCCTTTTAATCTTAGTTAACAGAGAGAATATCATGCCAAGAAACTTTAGAAATCCTCTCATAGGCTAGAGCAAATATGTGGCAACACTTGTATCTATGATTGGCAAATTCAATTTCAAAACAAAGCTACGGATTATAATTTCTTAATAAGTTTCTAAAGGTTCTGACATTAATCTGATCCCATATTATTTCAAATTTTGAGAAAATCTTCAACCACAGTAATTCGAAAAATCACTGATACCCAACAGAGCAGAAATACCTATTACCAAGAACCCAAAGATCCATGAGAAAAAGTTTCAAGCAATTAATCCACAACCTCACAACAAACCATCACTTCAAAAAACAAAATCAAACAAAAAGTAACCCAATAAAAATCATACTAAATTAACCACAAATGCACATTAAAATCAAATGTTCACATACCAAAATAACCCAAAAACGATTAAGCGTGACTGAACCCAAATGACAACCCATAGACACAACCAAAAAACCCAACAAAACAAAACCTAATCTTTAGAAGATATTCACAATCACTAATAATCAGAAACTCACACAACAAAAAGAGCTTTAATCAATGTAGACACTTATCTATTATATAAATACAATTTAAGAAAGAAACAGAGTAAGTAACTCAGGGTTTGGTACCTGATAGCAATCGCAGGAGATGGCCACGGAGGGAGCGAGAAGTCGGCGGACAGAGAAGGAGAAAGAGAAGCACCAGTGCTGCAATAAGAGATCAAATGTTCTATAAGCACCATCCAAAATTTGAGATTCCTTGTTTACTAAATGTACGATCCACTGTGGGTAATTAAAATGGAATATATTTGATACTCTCCTCAAAAGGGATTATTTCTTAATGACATCAAAAGCAATTTCTTAATGAAGGGAGTATTTCTTAATGACATCAAAAGTAATTTGAGTATTTTATTTTCGGGTGCAACATATTAATGAGTGATATCGCAACTTTTGAATAGTGACCTCATAAAAGATTAGGTGGATTGACATCATTTTACTCCATATATTAACTGTTTTTACAGTATCTAATGAGCTACATACTCTTATAAGGAATCCTTGTTATCCGTTGATGCCCTTTCTCAATTAGTATGGTAAAATCTTCTTTCCTTATCCCTGAAGAATTTGTAAAAAATACTATTTTAATGACATAAAACTTTTGAGGAAAAGAAAATCCAAGGATCCCAGAATGATTGTGAATGACTGGATTTTTAAGATGAGGCCTACTTAAGACCTTTCTTACTTGACTTTCACAATTAATAAAGTCTCTATTTAGGTTTAATTTGATTCTATTAAGTATTGGTCAAATTTTTATAATTGTCTCACATTCTAAAGACTCTATTTTGCTGGGAAAATGTAATATTAGTAATTGGGCTATTTAGACTCCTTTCATGTTTTTCAATCATTTGATTGGGTCATTGGGTTTTTTTATGGGTTAATAAGTGAACCCAAAACAATACTATGATTTCAATGAAGATATTCATTATTATATGCAATCAGGCGTGGAAGCATGATAGTACACCATCTTATATCACAAGCTTTCAGCATAACAAACAATTTAAAGCAAAAAAGGACTTGGTATTGAATTTCACCATCAATTTCATACGCAGTAATTTAAAACGGAATAAATGACTAATTTTTCTACAAAATTTGGCATCAATATCATCCCCGGGGATAATTCCAGTGACATCATATTCTAGTGACATCAATATATACTTTTTAATTTAATTAACACAACAACAAATATTATAATTTTAAAAAAAATTACTAATTCATTATTTCATAATTATTAATTTAAAATAAAATCGTACTAATAATATAGTTGGTTAAAAAGAGCATTTAAAAAATCATGTCAAAAGAATCTAATTTGTTAGCTTAAAATTTACCAGTACTATGGACAAATAGTAGTACTATATTCAACCATCAAACACCACCACATCATCATCATCAAGTCATCCCATCCTCCTCCTCACATCTCTCTACGACTACTCCCCCCTCAGTCCCTCACTGCTTCACCCTGCAAATCAAGAAAAAACAATGGCTACTACTTCTCCCATTTACCTTTTTACCCCTATCACAGTCCTCTATTTACTCTTAATCACCACCACTCCCATCCCCATTCTTTCCATACCCAACATCTCCAATCTTCTCTCCTCCTACCCAGATCTCTTCGACTTCGCCAACTTCCTCCTCTCCACCGCCGTCACCTCCTATCTCGCTCAACTCTCCCCTCTCGCCCTCCTTGCCGTCCCCAACTCCTTCCTCCGTTCCTCCGATACCTCCTCCTTCTCCCCCAACATCGCTGACGTCCTCCGCTACCACGACCTCCTCCAATACGTCTCCCCGCCGTCCTCGGGATAATTCCAGTGACAATAATTGAGAGGTGATATAACTACATAAACGCTTAGAAATAAGGGGTGGAAAGGTTCTTACCGGAGGGGAAGAGGATGATACGGATATCCTAGAAGTACGATAGGTAAGCTTCAACAATTGAGAGAGATATATAGAGATAGATGATGATGGTGTGACGGTCGAACCCAAATCAGACCCAAAGCCCTTTACTTCTTAGGAGGTATATTGAAGAAATCGATGGAGGGAGAAGGGAGGAAGAACTAAAATGAGAGGGGAAAGAGGGAAATTAGGAGGTATATTGCTCTCACCTCCGTGTAAGTGAAATTAGTAAAGCTGATTTGTTTTTTGAAGGGTTAGATTTATCCCAACTTTTCGATGGTCCAGATCTATTAATAGACTTTGAGCGGGTTTTTTTCCTTTTCAAAATCAGTTCTATTTTGTATAGATAGATTTGTTGGACTTGGCCACTTTGCTATCATTACGTCATACCTAGATGAACCTCAATAAATACACCAAAGTTTTATGAAACAACATGTGTACAGCAGGATGAAGGTTGGGGTCTGGTGGAATATTAATACAGACCCGCCATTGCTATGGACGATGCACAGAGAGAGAGAGAGAGAGTGGAGAGAAATTAGAGTTTAAGTGAAGTTAACAGGAAATGTATAACAATTAATCATAGCAACTAAAAATCAACTTAGCAGTCCATATAATTTCCAAGTTATCCAGCCAATTACCACCCAATTTGTTATTAATGATGAAGAGGAAAAGGATTGAAAAGAGTCTAAAGTTATTTACCTGGTTAGCTTAGTGATTGGTTTTGCTTTGTGTTTGGCCTTTCTTTCTCCCTTCTTTCCAGCAGACTCTCTTTCTCTTTCTCATTGTGTATGCTACGGTTTTGGAAACTCAGGTATTAGTGAAGCTAACTGATTTCAAGGGTTAGATTTATTTGAACTTGACTAAAAATAATATACAAAACATCATAAAATTAATTAACCTCCACACTGATGAAAATGTTTCTTATATTTAACAATAACACGACTCGGTCTCTCCAACCTACAAAGATGTTATGAATTTAGTAATTTACCAGCTATAACATACTCGTACTTAACATTTTTTAGACTTTTTTGAGTGAATTTGCTCTAGGAACTAATTTTTTTTGTCTATGTTTGTATTCTGTATGTACTCTGCTTGGCCCCCTTTTGAGGCTTCTAATGAATTTATGACTCATTAAAACTAAAATTTAAGTTATGAATCAAAAGAATAAAAACTAAACATGACCAAATACCCAATATAACTTGAAACTCAACACCGACATTAAATCCCTAAAAGTTCCAAATTCCATCCCTTCAAATCGTAATTCAGCATACTTCACAATGCACTAAATTAAATATTTTAATGTTTCTTGGGATATATAAAAATTATAAATAAAAAACTATCAAAACCGCAACAAATATGCGAAGGGTACATGAATGTTAATACCATAGCTTCAATCTCTGCGAGCTGACGAATGACAATCCAGAAAAATGACATCAGTGTGATGCCTTACTCAAAATGAAATAGGAACACATCCAACATTAAAAAGAGCAGAAAAATAAAATTTTAAGTAATTCGAGCAGTTCACCTTTTCCTCTGTGGCGAGCAGCGCGCTGTGAGACAGTCTTCTCCTCCTTCAATATTCATACAAAGGAAAAACAAATATCAGCATATAAAGATCATAACAATATACTATTCTTAATTTATACATTCTCAAAGTCCTTTCATCAAGTCTAGTTACATCCCCATTTACTAATTACCAAATCTATTCAGAACAGAGCAGAAAATACAAAATTCAGAATTTAGAAAAAGGAAATAAAGGAGAAGCATACATACCAAAAATAAAAAACAAAGAAAACGTAAATACCGAGCAGATAATAAAGTAGATTAATAAAACTCATATAGTAAGGCCTTAGTTAACAACAGAAACTTAAAATAAGACATTTATCAAAATTAGGTTCGTATGAAAAAAATATCATTAATCATATATGATAGAGAGTACAATCAACAGAGCTTATGTGAAAGAAAGCAAGCAAGCAAAAACCTTAGCTTGAAATCTACTTTATTCTTAATTGATTTTGCCTTTGAGGTATCAATATAGATACATCTAAAATGAATCTACCTAGCTCCATGATAAATCAAAGCTGCCTATATGTTAAATAGCAGTCGAATTACACGCAATGTCAATATCAAAACTATAAAAAGCAGAAATGAAAATTATTTATGCACGTAGTTAGTACTCCCCTAGAAATTCAAATGGCACAACCTTCACTTTCAATTGTCCTTTCAGCAATAACTAATGGCAAAAAGTTCTAAAGGGATTAGGTTTCAGTTCATTCATGGAACCCTTTATGCCAGAGATGATTTTATCATGCTTAGACCAAACGATGTTCAGCAAATATCCAATTTTATTACATGAAACATAACACGAACATCTTCAAGGGATGACAATTACAATAGTAATTTATTTCAACACTTATGTATGCATATTGAAGAATCTACATTAGCATCAGATGATAAATGAAAATTAAGATGATGTTGCCACAAATTAATACACTTAATACTTGTAAGTATAGGAGTAGGGATAGGGGTCAGGGTAGGGGGAGTTAGGAGTTTTGTAGCTATACTTCAGTACTCTAGAATGGTTATAAGTATATGCAGTGGACAATATTTTTCTTTTACCTCCCCAAAATCAACTATAAAAGCTTATTAATCAAGCATTTCCACTTCAGTCATGATATATTCTTCAAATGCAAAACCTATATATATTATCCCTCCTTTCACCGAAAAAAAAGTCCCTTTTGTAAATAAATAAATTGTTTCACGAAAAGAGTCATCTTTTTATTTATGGTAGTATAAAAAAATACCATGTTCTAAATTTCAATACCATGCTGCAGCCACCACCAAACACTTAATCACTCATTATATTTTTCAGAAAATAAATTTGCTAACAATTGATGACCTTAAAAATTGCAAATTTAGACAATGGGGCTGTTTTTCTGAAACGGAACCTAATTATCAAATACAGTAATTCAACTAATTTCAATTTACACCTAAAACAGTACCCTGATAAGAGAAAAACCCCATACCCCTTTTTCCATAGGCGGAACCCATTCACCATTAACCCATTCGTGAAGAATCCATATAATTACCACCCATTTACAGAGTTTTTCGATCTTGTGGCGACACTGAGTAGCGGATTTGGAGGGTTCGTCGTAGTCGCAACGGGCAGTGACGGTGATGGCAACTTCTTCCCATTGGCCGGCTTTGAGCTGCCCTTTTTTGAGGGAGTACCATTTTTCTTGGTAAGCTTGGATGAGATTGACGGTTTCTTGGTGGGTCCAGGAGAGGGGTTGGGTTTTCTTGGTAGTGGTGTTGGTGGGTGTTGTTGGTTTGGGGGAAGGTGGGGATTGGTTTTGGTCCTGTGACGGCGGCGGTGGTGGTTGTGGTAGAGATGAGGAGGGTGATGGAGAAGGTGAGGCCATTGATTAGGATTGGGTTTTGAGGGAATTCGGTATTTATGCTTTTTCTTGTGATGGGTGGTGATGGTGGAGGAGGAGGAGGTGGTAGTGATGCTTGTGGTGGCCGGTGGGTAAGGACCAAGGAGTGCGTGGGGCTGGGTTGTTCTAAAATGTGCTAGGTATTAGAAGCTGTGAAAGGTATTAGTGAAGCTAATTGAAATGTGCTGGGTTGTTCAATCAATGGTTAGATTTATCCCACTTTTTTTACGGTCCAGATCTCTTAATAGAGTTTGAGCGGGATATTTTGTTTTTTCAAAATCATTTGCATTTTGTATAGGTAGATTTTAAAATAAACTTTAATTAGTCCTAAATGAAAAAAATTATTGAAAAAGTTAGGCCATGTTTCAAAAAGTAAATATGCTAAAAAAATGAAAAGTCATACAAAAAGGTGTACGTGTATATTTATGTTGCATTCATATCCCCTGCTATTTTCAGGAGGTGTGTACTCGGTACAAAATTTAGCACAACACAACATTGGAAGGGCTTGTGGTGGATTTATGACAATTCTGCATTCACTTGCATAATGTGTGCAAGACAATGTGATAAAACCTCAAAGTAGTACAATTCCTACATTGTACGTAGTACACCTTAAATGTTGGAATATGTTATATACTTTCTTTGGAATTTGTTTAAAACTCAAGATTGTGCTTGCTAGGATGTGTTACATACACGTAGTTAAATGTTAAAATAAATTTCCTGAAATTTGAACAAACTGGACAAATTTAAATCTTCATTGTCATTACTTGCCTTTTAATCTTAGTTAACAGAGAGAATATCATGCCAAGAAACTTTAGAAATCCTCTCATAGGCTAGAGCAAATATGTGGCAACACTTGTATCTATGATTGGCAAATTCAATTTCAAAACAAAGCTACGGATTATAATTTCTTAATAAGTTTCTAAAGGTTCTGACATTAATCTGATCCCATATTATTTCAAATTTTGAGAAAATCTTCAACCACAGTAATTCGAAAAATCACTGATACCCAACAGAGCAGAAATACCTATTACCAAGAACCCAAAGATCCATGAGAAAAAGTTTCAAGCAATTAATCCACAACCTCACAACAAACCATCACTTCAAAAAACAAAATCAAACAAAAAGTAACCCAATAAAAATCATACTAAATTAACCACAAATGCACATTAAAATCAAATGTTCACATACCAAAATAACCCAAAAACGATTAAGCGTGACTGAACCCAAATGACAACCCATAGACACAACCAAAAAACCCAACAAAACAAAACCTAATCTTTAGAAGATATTCACAATCACTAATAATCAGAAACTCACACAACAAAAAGAGCTTTAATCAATGTAGACACTTATCTATTATATAAATACAGTTTAAGAAAGAAACAGAGTAAGTAACTCAGGGTTTGGTACCTGATAGCAATCGCAGGAGATGGCCACGGAGGGAGCGAGAAGTCGGCGGACAGAGAAGGAGAAAGAGAAGCACCAGTGCTGCAATAAGAGATCAAATGTTCTATAAGCACCATCCAAAATTTGAGATTCCTTGTTTACTAAATGTACGATCCACTGTGGGTAATTAAAATGGAATATATTTGATACTCTCCTCAAAAGGGATTATTTCTTAATGACATCAAAAGCAATTTCTTAATGAAGGGAGTATTTCTTAATGACATCAAAAGTAATTTGAGTATTTTATTTTCGGGTGCAACATATTAATGAGTGATATCGCAACTTTTGAATAGTGACCTCATAAAAGATTAGGTGGATTGACATCATTTTACTCCATATATTAACTGTTTTTACAGTATCTAATGAGCTACATACTCTTATAAGGAATCCTTGTTATCCGTTGATGCCCTTTCTCAATTAGTATGGTAAAATCTTCTTTCCTTATCCCTGAAGAATTTGTAAAAAATACTATTTTAATGACATAAAACTTTTGAGGAAAAGAAAATCCAAGGATCCCAGAATGATTGTGAATGACTGAATTTTTAAGATGAGGCCTACTTAAGACCTTTCTTACTTGACTTTCACAATTAATAAAGTCTCTATTTAGGTTTAATTTGATTCTATTAAGTATTGGTCAAATTTTTATAATTGTCTCACATTCTAAAGACTCTATTTTGCTGGGAAAATGTAATATTAGTAATTGGGCTATTTAGACTCCTTTCATGTTTTTCAATAATTTGATTGGGTCATTGGGTTTTTTTATGGGTTAATAAGTGAACCCAAAACAATACTATGATTTCAATGAAGATATTCATTATTATATGCAATCAGGCGTGGAAGCATGATAGTACACCATCTTATATCACAAGCTTTCAGCATAACAAACAATTTAAAGCAAAAAAGGACTTGGTATTGAATTTCACCATCAATTTCATACGCAGTAATTTAAAACGGAATAAATGACTAATTTTTCTACAAAATTTGGCATCAATATCATCCCCGGGGATAATTCCAGTGACATCATATTCTAGTGACATCAATATATACTTTTTAATTTAATTAACACAACAACAAATATTATAATTTTAAAAAAAATTACTAATTCATTATTTCATAATTATTAATTTAAAATAAAATCGTACTAATAATATAGTTGGTTAAAAAGAGCATTTAAAAAATCATGTCAAAAGAATCTAATTTGTTAGCTTAAAATTTACCAGTACTATGGACAAATAGTAGTACTATATTCAACCATCAAACACCACCACATCATCATCATCAAGTCATCCCATCCTCCTCCTCACATCTCTCTACGACTACTCCCCCCTCAGCCCCTCACTACTTCACCCTGCAAATCAAGAAAAAACAATGGCTACTACTTCTCCCATTTACCTTTTTACCCCTATCACAGTCCTCTATTTACTCTTAATCACCACCACTCCCATCCCCATTCTTTCCATACCCAACATCTCCAATCTTCTCTCCTCCTACCCAGATCTCTTCGACTTCGCCAACTTCCTCCTCTCCACCGCCGTCACCTCCTATCTCGCTCAACTCTCCCCTCTCGCCCTCCTTGCCGTCCCCAACTCCTTCCTCCGTTCCTCCGATACCTCCTCCTTCTCCCCCAACATCGCTGACGTCCTCCGCTACCACGACCTCCTCCAATACGTCTCCCCCGCCGTCCTCGGGATAATTCCAGTGACAATAATTGAGAGGTGATATAACTACATAAACGCTTAGAAATAAGGGGTGGAAAGGTTCTTACCGGAGGGGAAGAGGATGATACGGATATCCTAGAAGTACGATAGGTAAGCTTCAACAATTTAGAGAGATATATAGAGATAGATGATGATGGTGTGACGGTCGAACCCAAATCAGACCCAAAGCCCTTTACTTCTTAGGAGGTATATTGAAGAAATCGATGGAGGGAGAAGGGAGGAAGAACTAAAATGAGAGGGGAAAGAGGGAAATTAGGAGGTATATTGCTCTCACCTCCGTGTAAGTGAAATTAGTAAAGCTGATTTGTTTTTTGAAGGGTTAGATTTATCCCAACTTTTCGATGGTCCAGATCTATTAATAGACTTTGAGCGGGTTTTTTTCCTTTTCAAAATCAGTTCTATTTTGTATAGATAGATTTGTTGGACTTGGCCACTTTGCTATCATTACGTCATACCTAGATGAACCTCAATAAATACACCAAAGTTTTATGAAACAACATGTGTACAGCAGGATGAAGGTTGGGGTCTGGTGGAATATTAATACAGACCCGCCATTGCTATGGACGATGCACAGAGAGAGAGAGAGAGTGGAGAGAAATTAGAGTTTAAGTGAAGTTAACAGGAAATGTATAACAATTAATCATAGCAACTAAAAATCAACTTAGCAGTCCATATAATTTCCAAGTTATCCAGCCAATTACCACCCAATTTGTTATTAATGATGAAGAGGAAAAGGATTGAAAAGAGTCTAAAGTTATTTACCTGGTTAGCTTAGTGATTGGTTTTGCTTTGTGTTTGGCCTTTCTTTCTCCCTTCTTTCCAGCAGACTCTCTTTCTCTTTCTCATTGTGTATGCTACGGTTTTGGAAACTCAGGTATTAGTGAAGCTAACTGATTTCAAGGGTTAGATTTATTTGAACTTGACTAAAAATAATATACAAAACATCATAAAATTAATTAACCTCCACACTGATGAAAATGTTTCTTATATTTAACAATAACACGACTCGGTCTCTCCAACCTACAAAGATGTTATGAATTTAGTAATTTACCAGCTATAACATACTCGTACTTAACATTTTTTAGACTTTTTTGAGTGAATTTGCTCTAGGAACTAATTTTTTTTGTCTATGTTTGTATTCTGTATGTACTCTGCTTGGCCCCCTTTTGAGGCTTCTAATGAATTTATGACTCATTAAAACTAAAATTTAAGTTATGAATCAAAAGAATAAAAACTAAACATGACCAAATACCCAATATAACTTGAAACTCAACACCGACATTAAATCCCTAAAAGTTCCAAATTCCATCCCTTCAAATCGTAATTCAGCATACTTCACAATGCACTAAATTAAATATTTTAATGTTTCTTGGGATATATAAAAATTATAAATAAAAAACTATCAAAACCGCAACAAATATGCGAAGGGTACATGAATGTTAATACCATAGCTTCAATCTCTGCGAGCTGACGAATGACAATCCAGAAAAATGACATCAGTGTGATGCCTTACTCAAAATGAAATAGGAACACATCCAACATTAAAAAGAGCAGAAAAATAAAATTTTAAGTAATTCGAGCAGTTCACCTTTTCCTCTGTGGCGAGCAGCGCGCTGTGAGACAGTCTTCTCCTCCTTCAATATTCATACAAAGGAAAAAAAAATATCAGCATATAAAGATCATAACAATATACTATTCTTAATTTATACATTCTCAAAGTCCTTTCATCAAGTCTAGTTACATCCCCATTTACTAATTACCAAATCTATTCAGAACAGAGCAGAAAATACAAAATTCAGAATTTAGAAAAAGGAAATAAAGGAGAAGCATACATACCAAAAATAAAAAACAAAAAAAACGTAAATACCGAGCAGATAATAAAGTAGATTAATAAAACTCATATAGTAAGGCCTTAGTTAACAACGGAAACTTAAAATAAGACATTTATCAAAATTAGGTTCGTATGAAAAAAATATCATTAATCATATATGATAGAGAGTACAATCAACAGAGCTTATGTGAAAGAAAGCAAGCAAGCAAAAACCTTAGCTTGAAATCTACTTTATTCTTAATTGATTTTGCCTTTGAGGTATCAATATAGATACATCTAAAATGAATCTACCTAGCTCCATGATAAATCAAAGCTGCCTATATGTTAAATAGCAGTCGAATTACACGCAATGTCAATATCAAAACTATAAAAAGCAGAAATGAAAATTATTTATGCACGTAGTTAGTACTCCCCTAGAAATTCAAATGGCACAACCTTCACTTTCAATTGTCCTTTCAGCAATAACTAATGGCAAAAAGTTCTAAAGGGATTAGGTTTCAGTTCATTCATGGAACCCTTTATGCCAGAGATGATTTTATCATGCTTAGACCAAACGATGTTCAGCAAATATCCAATTTTATTACATGAAACATAACACGAACATCTTCAAGGGATGACAATTACAATAGTAATTTATTTCAACACTTATGTATGCATATTGAAGAATCTACATTAGCATCAGATGATAAATGAAAATTAAGATGATGTTGCCACAAATTAATACACTTAATACTTGTAAGTATAGGAGTAGGGATAGGGGTCAGGGTAGGGGGAGTTAGGAGTTTTGTAGCTATACTTCAGTACTCTAGAATGGTTATAAGTATATGCAGTGGACAATATTTTTCTTTTACCTCCCCAAAATCAACTATAAAAGCTTATTAATCAAGCATTTCCACTTCAGTCATGATATATTCTTCAAATGCAAAACCTATATATATTATCCCTCCTTTCACCGAAAAAAAAGTCCCTTTTGTAAATAAATAAATTGTTTCACGAAAAGAGTCATCTTTTTATTTATGGTAGTATAAAAAAATACCATGTTCTAAATTTCAATACCATGCTGCAGCCACCACCAAACACTTAATCACTCATTATATTTTTCAGAAAATAAATTTGCTAACAATTGATGACCTTAAAAATTGCAAATTTAGACAATGGGGCTGTTTTTCTGATACGGAACCTAATTATCAAATACAGTAATTCAACTAATTTCAATTTACACCTAAAACAGTACCCTGATAAGAGAAAAACCCCATACCCCTTTTTCCATAGGCGGAACCCATTCACCATTAACCCATTCGTGAAGAATCCATATAATTACCACCCATTTACAGAGTTTTTCGATCTTGTGGCGACACTGAGTAGCGGATTTGGAGGGTTCGTCGTAGTCGCAACGGGCAGTGACGGTGATGGCAACTTCTTCCCATTGGCCGGCTTTGAGCTGCCCTTTTTTGAGGGAGTACCATTTTTCTTGGTAAGCTTGGATGAGATTGACGGTTTCTTGGTGGGTCCAGGAGAGGGGTTGGGTTTTCTTGGTAGTGGTGTTGGTGGGTGTTGTTGGTTTGGGGGAAGGTGGGGATTGGTTTTGGTCCTGTGACGGCGGCGGTGGTGGTTGTGGTAGAGATGAGGAGGGTGATGGAGAAGGTGAGGCCATTGATTAGGATTGGGTTTTGAGGGAATTCGGTATTTATGCTTTTTCTTGTGATGGGTGGTGATGGTGGAGGAGGAGGAGGTGGTAGTGATGCTTGTGGTGGCCGGTGGGTAAGGACAAGGAGTGCGTGGGGCTGGGTTGTTCTAAAATGTGCTAGGTATTAGAAGCTGTGAAAGGTATTAGTGAAGCTAACTGAAATGTGCTGGGTTGTTCAATCAATGGTTAGATCTATCCCACTTTTTTTACGGTCCAGATCTCTTAATAGAGTTTGAGCGGGATATTTTGTTTTTTCAAAATCATTTGCATTTTGCATTTTGTTATATATTATACAATTATAATTATTTATCAACTAAAATTAAATAAATATACATGAAATTAAAAAATTTATATATTATGGTTTGATCTCAAAAGTCAAATTGTGTTCCTGAGTAATTTCCCAACACGCAAGTCGTTACTTTCGCCGACCGGCTATCTATCTTAACTGGGCCAACTTTGACTCCGACCGACCTTCATGGCCATTCACCTCCATACAACCTACTCCATATACTACTTACCATCATCACTGTGAGTCCATGTACAAATTAGGGTTCACACATACGACCTAAAAAATTGAATGACAAACAGAAAAGTCGAAAATAAAGAAGCACCTGAGAGAATCTTCCACGTGTCCCGAGGCAGAAGACACGTGGATGAGACTCATTTTTGGGAATTAATTGAGGGATTGAATTGGTGGCTAGAAGGACAGAGCAATATAGGCATTACTCTGATGATTAAAGGGTATTTCTGGAATTTTCCTGAAATCATGTGCCTGGCACATGACCACTTTTCAGAAAACCCTATAAATACCCCTTCCATTCCATTGGGAAGGGGACTTCTCTTCAGACTCAAGCCTTGGACTCTTGGAAGATCAAAGGGACCCTTTTGGTGACTTAAAGGCTTGAAGATTCCACCTAAAAGCACTAAAGGGGTTTGGACACTCTCTCAACACTCAGGAAGACTCTTGGAATCCCAATAACCCTAATAAAGTTTCTGGATTCTAGGAGTGGAAGGACTCAAGAAGAAGGCTCTTGGAATCCCAATAACCCTAATAAGGTTTTCGGATTCTAGGGGTTCTGCCACGCGTCATTGGAGTAATCGCCCACCTGTCGTTCTCCCCTCTTCAATCAATCAATCAATTCCGTGCTCTTCGTGGATTTCTCTCCTCCTCAGCCAACATGAAACCCTAGACAAGCAAGGCGCGATTTCTTTGCCCATATTCTTTTGGCGACTCTGCTGGGGAGGTGTAGAATTCGTGAAGGGTATGCCCACAACTCGAAGTGGGAGAACAACAGGAAGAGCTTCACCAACAAACAGCATTACCTCACCGGGTCCAGTTCCAAGGCAAGCAAGTCAAGCTTTCTAAGGCGTGAATCTAAATCTCAATCAACCCATCCTTGAAGACGCATCAGAAGGGAGTTCAACATCACCACACATGGCTAATCAACAACAAACCAACGCAGGAAGGCAAGGCGAGGATGCAGATGGAGACCAGACGAATGCTGTGCAACTAGAGATGCTCAAGGCGTTGAAGGAAGCACGAGAAGAACAAGGGATGATGATGGCTATGATGCTGGAGATGTAGAGAAAGCAAGAGGAAATGGGAAATTTCCGCCAGCAGTTGATGCAGATTCCCGCTTTCAAGGTTATGTTCCCAAACAATTCACAAGGAGAACCGGCAGGAGTGGAGGACAACAATAACGATATCAATAGTAAGGAGAATCAGACGACACAAGGAGAATCAGACGACACCTCCATTGATGGAGAATCAGTCCGTCCCAATCATCCACTTGGAACCTCAAAGCAGTGGGGACGCGCCACAACCCAGATTAGAAGTCAGCCAGCCTAAGACAAACATCATTCCAACTGTTATCCCCGTATTTTCACAAGTACAGATGCCAACCATCCCAAACCTCGTTCAACGAACCGGTCCACAAGCACAATCGATCCAGAATTTACATGATGTCAGTGTACATCAGCCAATTCCTGTACCACAGAGAGTTCATGCCACGAGCCAGTACGTGACGAAGGATGATATGATCGATGTGATCAATCAACTTCGCAGGCAGACATCCCGACCCTCGGAGTTAGACTTTACTCCACCTTACCCGGTACACATTCGGAGGCAACCTTACCCGACAGGGTATATTGAGCATCCCCCACAATTTCAAAAATACAACGGAGAGAAAGGAAATGCCAGGGAACATATTGCCATGTTTGTAGAGTCGATGTCTCCGTGGCTCGGATATAATGAAGTGAACAACCACAACTTGTTGATGCGGGAATTCAT
The DNA here is from genome assembly GCA_016801055.1 of Panax notoginseng. Lineage (NCBI taxonomy): Eukaryota > Viridiplantae > Streptophyta > Magnoliopsida > Apiales > Araliaceae > Panax > Panax notoginseng. The sequence goes on from CM029013.1 coordinate 6,129,091, forward strand.
CAAGACTTTGACGGATAGTGCATTCAGTTGGTACTATAATTTGGAGAAGGGGTCAGTCCATGATTGGGACGACCTAAAATTACAATTTTTTAAGAAGTTTTTCTATGTGCAGAAACAGGTAACCATTGTAGAGCTCATGCGGTTTAAGCAGAAGCCGAATGAGGAGCTGTCAGATTACGTTGACAGGTTCAGGGCCCAAGCACAGAAGTGTGTAGAACCAATTGAAGAAAAGAACTTGGTCAGCATATGCAACAATGGTGCTTTAGACGCCTTCAAGCCCCACCTCATTACCAAGGCGTGCGATTCATTTGCGACCCTCTCATCTTTTGCACAAGACTTGGGGGGAATCATGACATTTCCCACCAGCCATGCGATGGATACATGGAAGAGCAAGAGGACAACAACTGTGGCTCTGGTGGATTCTCAGTCAAAACCACAAGGGGGCAAGAGGGAGAAGAATGAGAAATTTGAACGAAGCAGAGAAAAGCATGGAGACAAGTATACCACAATGCCAGTTCCGGAGGCTATTACATGCACCGAGAAGGCGTTCAGGAGCCTGTACGAACAATGGGTCGAGCACGGAGTGGTGAAACCTCCAAGGCCCCGGTCGGTTGTAACTGAAGAAATGAAAAGAAGATCAGACTTCTGTGTATACCACCAATACGCAGGGCATCCCACTATGGACTGTTACAGTCTACGGAGGATATACCATGAGAAACTGGCGGCCGGGGAGATTGAACTAGGAGAAGAAACGTGCAACACCATCACCCATGGTGCAGTCCCGGAAGTCAAGAACTCAAATATTGGCTCTACGTACCATCGAACAAACTCTGAACTACAGATGAATTAAGAATCCACCCTAGATGGTGGTCCACCAAAAATGGTGGTCTAAGTCCTCAGGAATATCCCTTGCCAAGTAAATTGGATGACCAAGGGAGGAGGCACAAGAATTGACGATTAAAAAAAAAAAACCACCCAAGATGGTGGTCCACTCTAAACGGTGGTCAAGTCCTCGTAGACTGCACTTGCCAAGAAATTGGACGACCCAAGTGACGAGGCACCCGATTTCAAGTCCTCGTAGACTGCACTTGCCAAGAAATTGAACGACCCAAGTGACGAGGCACTCGATTTCAAGTCCTCGTAGACTGCACTTGCCAAAATATTGGACGACCCAAGTGACGAGGCACCCATTTTCAAGTCCTCGTAGATTGCACTTGCCAAGAAATTGGACGACCCAAGTGACGAGGCACCCGAGTGTTACACTTTATCATCAAAAGTGAATGAGGCACCTGACTATAAGCCCTCAAACCCGAAAAAGTTACACTTTATCTCTAAAAGTGGTGAACGTTATGCTTTCACCGACAAAAGCAAGATTTATTATATGAAACGTTATGCTTTTCGTTAAAAGCAATTTTATTATCAATAAATTGACAAACTTTCACTTATACTTGAACGTTTTTTTACAATTTCTTTAAAAAAAAAAAAGAAGCAAAGAAAAGTATAGATTCAAGTGTTAGTTTGTATAAAATAAATATACATGATTTCCTGATACATGAAATGAAAAGAACTACGAAAGTTCATGATCCAAAGGTCATGACCTGTCGAATTGAAGATAGAGGAATACCTAAAGCTTGATCTTCGAGGCTATCAGTAGGTCTTCGAGGCCCTCAGCAGGTCTTCGAGGCTATCAGTAGATCTTCAAGGCTATTATCATGTCCTCGATGCTATCAGGTCTTCGAGGCTATCAGCAGGTCTTCGAGGCTATCAGCAGGACTTCGAGGCTCTAAGCAGGTCTTCGAGGCTATCAGTAGATCTTCAAGGCTATTATCAGGTCTTCGACGCTATCAGGCCTTCGAAGCTATCAGCAGGTCTTCGAGGCTATCAGCAGGTCTTCGAGGCTATGAGGACTTCGAATCTATCAGACCTTCAAGAAATGTTTGGTTCTCAATGACTTCTTGATTCTAAACGAAAGAGAAATTTCAAGAGATGGTAAAAAAAATGTTAAGGTTCGCCCCCCTAGGGTTCGGCGCCCTATAGGGTTCGACCACCACCTAGGGGGGCTGTCTCCGTCAAAAAAAAAAGAAATTTGTTAAGGTTCGGCCCCCTAGGGTTCGGCGCCCTATAGGGTTCGACCACCACCTAGGGGGGCTGTCTCCTTCAAAAATAAAAAAAAACAAAAAATAAACAAAAAATAAAATAAAAAAATAAAATTGTTAAGGTTCGGTGCCCTATAGGGTTCGGCCACCACCTAGGAGGTTGTCTCCTCTATTCCTTTGAGATTCTATTGCTCCACAAATCAACCGTTTGGAATGAGTACTCTTTCGGCGCGAAAATTATAGCCTTTCTTTGATGAATTCTGAGGGAAAAAATCAAGATATGATCAAGGTAATGGGGCTCGGAAGACAAAAGAAAGACTAGTTACCTGAATAAAAATGAAGCAAGGAAAAGAGCACAAACAAAAGAAGCCATATGTTCATCATATATGTAACGTATTGGTTTGAGCGTGGAGCTACGTACCCGTGTTATATATATATATATATATATATATATATATATATATATATATATATGATACCAGGTCTCGGGTTTGTCAGTGCAGGCGAGAGGATTTCTGCCACGAAGAGAGTTGATTATTGATGGTCATAGAAGGATTCTTGGTGTGAATTGAGAGTCACAGTCTAGCAGGGTTCGGCGTGAAGGGTTCGGTATATATATAAATAGCATATATAATCAATGCATGCTACACTCGAATAAAGTAATGACACATAGCCAGTAGCAATAGTCTTTGACTCAAGAGGGGGCACTAAAGATGCTGGACATTGGCATCAGGCTAAGTAGCAATAGTCTTATGACTATGTGGTCATAAGCCTATTTTGGAGGCGCATTAAAAAAAAAAAATTTGTTGGCTAACTTCAAGGAGCCCTTTATTATGGCAAAAAACGAATGCTGCACCTAATTGAGTGATATGGCAACAGATTTCTTCCTGCAATTTGGATGCAAGACGTGCTCATCAACGCCTTACTTGTAACGACCCCAAAATAGGTCCATTCCATCCAACCTATTCTGAGTCGCCAAATACATGGTACAGAAAACAACTACAACTTTATTACAACAATTGTCGTGCAAAATACAACAACACATACACTGTGAGTTTGGATACAAATATATACCAAATGTGACTCATGTTCCAACCGTGGACATCACCTCACAATAACACCTTACATAAAGGTATAGTCAAAAACTGTTTTAAAAATTAGAATCTTTGGAAAATGCTCAAGGAAACCTTCGTACATGGGAGGCCACGCATCTAGGTTATGATAGATATCATATGGCCACAGAATTATCCTTGGTTGACCCAATAGACCCCAAAGAAAAATGAGAAGATTACTATCATATTCTTCCCAATGGTGAGTCTTCTCTTGACTTATCATTATCTCCACTGTCTCTAATTGAGAATTATACTTCAAACAAATACCAAGATTATATAGGTAGTGCCCATAGATATACTCAGCAAGTGGATGAGCACAACCCTGTCTTATGATGACACGAGGTTGTATGTCATTAGACATCTTGTATGATAGTAACAAAACACCCTTCCAACGTTGGGTTCGCCTCACCCTATTTTCTTCACCAAATATAACTACTAAATGATGACCACCGTTCTATTCCCTTGTTACCCCCGCTCGACCCAGCTACACTCTTATTACCTGAAAGGAATTGTGAAGCAAAAGGGTGAGCACAACTAGCTCAGTAAAGAATATCATGACTAAAGATAGTTCAATTATCAATAGCCTTCATCAACAATAAATCAGAGATTTAGAACATATGGTAAATGATAAAAATTTCAACCATAGTTGCAGCGGAACGAGCAATCCATTAGAAGAGTCAAATAGACCATAAAGTCTATTATCTTCTCCACATTAAAAGTCTACCAATAATGTTTTATCCCTGTAACATTAATCAACAGTTCCTTTTCACAATTATATGAATAACTCATAATCATAATTGCGACTCTAAATTTTTCTTCGCACCCAGGACGAAGAATATTATCATCACCTGTCTTTACCTGAAACGTCAAAGATCACGGTTATACCAAATCACAGTTCCTGTTCATAATCATGCTAATAAATCCATCTTCGCACTACGGCCAAAGATATTCATCAATAAACCATCTTTGCACTACGGGCCAAAGATATTCTACAACATGTCATCTTTGCACTACAGGCCAAAGATATTCATCTACAATTCATCTTTGCACTACAGGCCAAAGATATTCATCAACAGTTCATATTTGCACTACAGGCCAAATATATTCATATCTCAAAGAAATATATAATCATTTCAGAATTTATATAAACAATAATTATAACCATGTTGATCAATTCACCTTTGTACTTAAGCTTAAGATATTCAATTATAAATTCAATGGTCATGAATATACCAGTCACAATTCAACTTTGCACTACAGGCCAAAGAGAACCCTAGTCATGATCATACCAATAATCTACCCATCTTTACACTCCAGTGAAAGAGAATTTCAACATCAGTGTTATAAAAATGTTATATATGATGATAAAAATAATATGATCAACATATAGTTTTAATCTCAAGAGTAATATTCGTAACTCATGAATAGTAACCTCGACACAAAAGATAGAAATTCTACAATAAAATTTATACCAATATTTCGGTATAATGATATTGAAAGAATAACATTACTTAAATTTATAAACAATTTATTTTAATTGTTTACACTTTACTAATTAATGCATTTAATCATCATAAAATGTCAACTCTTACAATTTCATCATCAATAACCAAAACCCTCATCAAAAATCTGCATATACCTCATATAGGATTCTCAAGCCATAAAATCCTATTTTCCAATTTTCTTTCTTCACAAAACATATTTAATTCATTTACTCATAACTAAACCATTTTCATGAAAAATACCAAATTAGTTCCAAAAATATTTCTTTTCTGGAATTTAGCATAATATAGTCCCATAGTGAACATATATTTTTCTCAGAATTTTTAAAAGTCATTTACTATTTTTCATATGGCCAAAATAGCCGAATATTTAGACATTTATCAAAAATTGTACTTTTGTCCAAAAATTCTGAAATTTACAGAGTATACTTCTATCATATACATGTACTCCCAATAAAAATTTCATCAATTTTGGAATTAACCCCAAGGAATTATAAGCTGTTACTTTTAAAATAGTCTTTTCTCATAAAATTCATAACTCTCAATCTATACATCCAAAAATCACCATTTTTGGACACAATCAAGAAAACTCATCAAAATATCATTTCAAATTTTTCCAGAATTTTTGAAGATCAGAAAAATTACGAAACTGAAAATCATAACAACCCTTAAAATCCCTTAATATCCCTTACTATCCCTTACCTCAAAAGAGCAGTACTTCTGACTGGATATCGGATATGATGCTGAAGGAAACTTACACTGATGAATAGAAACTCACCAAGTATCTAAAAATTCACAAAATATGCTTCATAATATAGAGAGAGAAAGAGAGAAAGCTTATGTTTCTGGTGTGATTTTCAATTCTAACTTAGCCCTCTATTTATAGGAAAATTTTGGTAGGTTTGACCTGCAACCTGATGGCTTTACCTGCTATTTCCACCCACCACATTTGAAATATAATTCAGCACATTTCTTCACCAACCACAAGTGGGGCCCACCAATTCTAGAATTTTTTACCAAAATGATAAACTCCGAAAATTCAACAATTTCTGAACCAGTCATCTCGTAAAATTCATAATAAATCATACGTTCATTTTTAACGGTTCAAAATTTGTGGGCATATACTCAACTTATATATGTATAACATATCCAAAAATTACCACGATCCAACGGTCGGATTAAAAATTATAACCCCCGCAAAATATCTCAAAACCCTGATTTTTAATACCTCCATTCCGACAAAAATACGGATAAAAATCTCAACATTAACTCCTTCATTTTTTAACCACAAAATATATCCCTCATTTATATCCACATAAAATAAATATTTTCTTATCATATGAATCAATAATTAATTATTCACAAATAATATTACAGAATCACATTTATGACAACCAGGCCGTTTCCAGGAAAGAGGGGGCTTTCCAATAAGGATTTCTCCTTACTGGCGCGCAATTAGATGACCAAACCTCTCCTTAGACAGAACTTTCTAGACATTGCCAATAATGTTATCTAATAATATTATTCAAATAATATGAATTATTGATCTGATAATAGGAAATACTGTGCAGCAACAATTATTGAACAACAATAATACAAAATTTTAACGTAGCAATTATTGAATCAATAAAATAAAATATTGAACAGTAATTACTGTAACAATTATTGAGTAGTACATTCTTACGTAAGAATCAATAATTTCAAAAATACTGTGCAATAACGTGTGCTACTATGCAATAACGCGTATTACTGTATTTTAACCACCGGGTATTTCAACAGTATTAACGGTAACAACTACGCCGTTATTTGTAAAAACTTAATTTTGTCGTTTTCTTCACCCGACAGTTATTCTGTTATGGGGCCCACAAATGTCTGCGTTATCGTACGAATATTCTCCGACAGAAAAAATATTCCACGACCAAACGTCTATTCCCCGACAACAATGATTATTTTATAACCACTTGTGTATTTTGAAAAATTTTCACATTTCACCCATAACTTTAACTTTTTATCAATTTAACCATTTACTGAATTGTAATTATAAGAAAAATTGAATATTTTTATTTCATAAAATTCGGGGTCTTACAATCTCCCCTCCTTATGAAATTTCGTCCTCGAAATTTACGTACCTGGTATTTCAAAGAATTGAGAATACATTCCTTTCATTTCAGATTCCATCTTCCCTGTCATCATAATTTCTCCATTGCTCATCTCCTGTATTTCATATATCATTCTAGAATACAGCTTCAAAATAAGGGTTAATTTAACAAATTAACATATCACATAATATCCCGATATTATGACTGACCAACAAATAAGCTTACGTAGGACACACTAGCGAAGGATTTACTCATCTCTCCCCTCCTAGTTATATTCCCCGATCTCCGCCAGAGATCATATCCCTAAGCTCTGATACCAAATGTAACGACCCCGAAATAGGTCCATTCCATCCAACCTATTCTGAGTCGCCAAATACATGGTACAGAAAACAACTACAACTTTATTACAACAATGTCGTGCAAAATACAACAACACATATACTGTGAGTTTGGATACAAATATATACCAAATGTGACTCATGTTCCAACCGTGGACATCACCTCACAATAACACCTTACATAAAGGTATAGTCAAAAACTGTTTTAAAAATTAGAATCTTTGGAAAATGCTCAAGGAAACCTTCGTACATGGGAGGCCACGCATCTAGGTTATGATAGATATCATATGGCCACAGAATTATCCTTGGTTGACCCAATAGACCCCAAAGAAAAATGAGAAGATTACTATCATATTCTTCCCAATGGTGAGTCTTCTCTTGACTTATCATTATCTCCACTGTCTCTAATTGAGAATTATACTTCAAACAAACACCAAGATTATATAGGTAGTGCCCATAGATATACTCAGCAAGTGGATGAGCACAACCCTGTCTTATGATGACACGAGGTTGTATGTCATTAGACATCTTGTATGATAGTAACAAAACACCCTTCCAACGTTGGGTTCGCCTCACCCTATTTTCTTCACCAAATATAACTACTAAATGATGACCACCGTTCTATTCCCTTGTTACCCCCGCTCGACCCAGCTACACTCTTATTACCTGAAAGGAATTGTGAAGCAAAAGGGTGAGCACAACTAGCTCAGTAAAGAATATCATGACTAAAGATAATTCAATTATCAATAGCCTTCATCAACAATAAATCAGAGATTTAGAACATATGGTAAATGATAAAAATTTCAACCATAGTTGCAGCGGAACGAGCAATCCATTAGAAGAGTCAAATAGACTATAAAGTCTATTATCTTCTCCATGTTAAAAATCCACCAACAATGTTTTATCCCTGTAACATCAATCAACAGTTCATTTTCACAATCATATGAATAACTCATAATCATAATTGTGACTCTAAATTTTTCTTCGCACCCAGGACGAAGAATATTTTCATCACCTGTCTTTACCTGAAACATCAAAGATCATGGTTATACCAAATCACAGTTCCTGTTCATAATCATACTAATAAATCCATCTTTGCACTACGGCCAAAGATATTCATCAACAAACCATCTTTGCACTACGGGCCAAAGATATTCAACAACATGTCATCTTTGCACTACAGGCCAAAGATATTCATCAACAATTCATCTTTGCACTACAGGCCAAAGATATTCATCAACAGTTCATATTTGCACTACAGGCCAAATATATTCATATCTCAAAGAAATATATAATCATTTCAGAATTTATATAAACAATAATTATAACCATGTTGATCAATTCACCTTTGCACTTAAGCTTAAGATATTCAATTATAAATTCAATGGTCATGATCATACCAGTCACAATTCAACTTTGCACTACAGGCCAAAGAGAACCCTAGTCATGATCATACCAATAATCTACCCATCTTTACACTCCAGTGAAAGAGAATTTCAACATCAGGGTTATAAAAATGTTATATATGATGATAAAAATAATATGATCAACATATAGTTTTAATCTCAAGAGTAATATTCGTAACTCATGAATAGTAACCTCGACACAAAAGATAGAAATTCTACAATAAAATTCATACCAATATTTCGGTATAATGATATTGAAAGAATAACATTACTTAAATTTATAAACAATTTATTTTAATTGTTTACACTTTACTAATTAATGCATTTAATCATCATAAAATGCCAACTCTTACAATTTCATCATCAATAACCAAAACCCTCATCAAAAATCTGCATATACCTCATATAGGATTCTCAAGCCATAAAATCCTATTTTCCAATTTTCTTTCTTCACAAAACATATTTAATTCATTTACTCATAACTAGACCATTTTCATGAAAAATACCAAATCAGTTCCAAAAATATTTTTTTTCTGGGATTTAGCATAATATAGTCCCATAGTGAACATATATTTTTCTCAGAATTTTTAAAAGTCATTTACTATTTTTCATATGGCCAAAATAGCCGAATATTTAGACATTTATCAAAAATTGTACTTTTGTCCAAAAATTCTGAAATTTACAGAGTATACTTCTATCATATACATGTACTCCCAATAAAAATTTCATCAATTTTGGAGTTAACCACAAGGAATTATAAGCTGTTACTTTTAAAATAGTCTTTTCTCATAAAATTCATAACTCTCAATCTATACATCCAAAAATCACCATTTTTGGACACAATCAAGAAAACTCATCAAAATATCATTTCAAATTTTTCCAGAATTTTTGAAGATCAGAAAAATTACGAAACTGAAAATCATAACAACCCTTAATATCCCTTACTATCCCTTACCTCAAAAGAGCAGTACTTCTGACTGGATATCGGATATGATGCTGAAGGAAACTTACACTGATGAATAGAAACTCACCAAGTATCTAAAAATTCACAAAATATGCTTCATAATATAGAGAGAGAAAGAGAGAAAGCTTATGTTTCTGGTGTGATTTTCAATTCTAACTTAGCCCTCTATTTATAGGAAAATTTTGGTAGGTTTGACCTGCAACCTGATGGCTTTACCTGCTACTATTCCCACCCACCACATTTGAAATATAATTCAGCACATTTCTTCACCAACCACAAGTGGGGCCCACCAATTCTAGAATTTTCCACCAAAATGATAAACTCCAAAAATTCAACAATTTCTGAACCAGTCATCTCGTAAAATTCATAATAAATCATACGTTCATTTTTAACGGTTCAAAATTTGTGGGCATATACTCAACTTATATATGTATAACATATCCAAAAATTACCACGATCCAACGGTCGGATTAAAAATTATAACCCCCGCAAAATATCTCAAAAACCCTGATTTTTAATACCTCCATTCCGACAAAAATACGGATAAAAATCTCAACATTAACTCCTTCATTTTTTAACCACAAAAATATATCCCTCATTTATATCCACATAAAATAAATATTTTCTTATCATATGAATCAATAATTAATTATTCACAAATAATATTACAGAATCACATTTATGACAACCAGGCCGTTCCCAGGAAAGAGGGGGCTTTCCAATAAGGATTTCTCCTTACTGGCGCGCAATTAGATGACCAAACCTCTCCTTAGACAGAACTTTCTAGACATTGCCAATAATGTTATCTAATAATATTATTCAAATAATATGAATTATTGATCTGATAATAGGAAATACTGTGCAGCAATAATTATTGAACAACAATAATACAAAATTTCAACGTAGCAATTATTGAATCAATAAAATAAAATATTGAACAGTAATTACTGTAACAATTATTGAGTAGTGCCTTCTTACGTAAGAATCAATAATTTCAAAAATACTGTGCAATACCGTGTGCTACTGTGCAATAACGCGTATTACTGTATTTTAACCACCGGGTATTTCAACAGTATTAACGGTAACAACTACGCCGTTATTTGTAAAAACTTAAATTTGTCGTTTTCTTCACCCGACAGTTATTCTGTTATGGGGCCCACAAATGTCTGCGCCGTCGTACGAATATTCTCCGACAGAAAGAATATTCCACGACCAAACGAATATTCCCCGACAACAATGATTATTTTATAACCACTTGTGTATTTTGAAAAATTTTCATATTTCACCCATAACTTTAACTTTTATCAATTTAACCATTTACTGAATTGTAATTATAAGAAAAATTGAATACTTTTATTTCATAAAATTCGGGGTCTTACAATCTCCCCTCCTTATGAAATTTCGTCCTCGAAATTTACGTACCTGGTATTTCAAAGAATTGAGAATACCTTCCTTTCATTTCAGATTCCATCTGCCCTGTCATCATAATTTCTCCATTGCTCATCTCCTGTATTTCATATATCATTCTAGAATACAGCTTCAAAACAAGGGTTAATTTAACAAATTAACATATCACATAATATCCCGATATTATGACTGACCAACAAATAAGCTTAGGTAGGACACACTAGCGAAGGATTTACTCATCTCTCCCCTACTAGTTATATTCCCCGATCTCCGCCAGAGATCATATCCCTAAGCTCTGATACCAAATGTAACGACCCCAAAATAGGTCCATTCCATCCAACCTATTCTGAGTCGCCAAATACATGGTACAGAAAACAACTACAACTTTATTACAACAATTGTCGTGCAAAATACAACAACACATACGCTGTGAGTTTGGATACAAATATATACCAAATGTGACTCATGTTCCAACCGTGGACATCACCTCACAATAACACCTTACATAAAGGTATAGTCAAAAACTGTTTTAGAAATTAGAATCTTTGAAAATGCTCAAGGAAACCTTCGTACATGGGAGGCCACGCGTCTAGGTTATGATAGATATCATATGGCCACAGAATTATCCTTGGTTGACCCAATAGACCCCAAAGAAAAATGAGAAGATTACTATCATATTCTTCCCAATGGTGAGTCTTCTCTTGACTTATCATTATCTACACTGTCTCTAATTGAGAATTATACTTCAAACAAACACCAAGATTATATAGGTAGTGCCCATAGATATACTCAGCAAGTGGATGAGCACAACCCTGTCTTATGATGACACGAGGTTGTATGTCATTAGACATCTTGTATGATAGTAACAAAACACCCTTCCAACGTTGGGTTCGCCTCACCCTATTTTCTTCACCAAATATAACTACTAAATGATGACCACCGTTCTATTCCCTTGTTACCCCCGCTCGACCCAGCTACACTCTTATTACCTGAAAGGAATTGTGAAGCAAAAGGGTGAGCACAACTAGCTCAGTAAAGAATATCATGACTAAAGATAATTCAATTATCAATAGCCTTCATCAACAATAAATCAGAGATTTAGAACATATGGTAAATGATAAAAATTTCAACCATAGTTGCAGCGGAACGAGCAATCCATTAGAAGAGTCAAATAGACCATAAAGTCTATTATCTTCTCCATGTTAAAAATCCACCAACAATGTTTTATCCCTGTAACATCAATCAACAGTTCCTTTCCACAATTATATGAATAACTCATAATCATAATTGTGACTCTAAATTTTTCTTCGCACCCAGGACGAAGAATATTTTCATCACCTGTCTTTACCTGAAACATCAAAGATCATGGTTATACCAAATCACAGTTCCTGTTCATAATCATACTAATAAATCCATCTTTGCACTACGGCCAAAGATATTCATCAACAAACCATCTTTGCACTACGGGCCAAAGATATTCTACAACATGTCATCTTTGCACTACAGGCCAAAGATATTCATCTACAATTCATCTTTGCACTACAGGCCAAAGATATTCATCAACAGTTCATATTTGCACTACAGGCCAAATATATTCATATCTCAAAGAAATATATAATCATTTCAGAATTTATATAAACAATAATTATAACCATGTTGATCAATTCACCTTTGCACTTAAGCTTAAGATATTCAATTATAAATTCAATGGTCATGATCATACCAGTCACAATTCAACTTTGCACTACAGGCCAAAGAGAACCCTAGTCATGATCATACCAATAATCTACCCATCTTTACACTCCAGTGAAAGAGAATTTCAACATCAGGGTTATAAAAATGTTATATATGATGATAAAAATAATATGATCAACATATAGTTTTAATCTCAAGAGTAATTTTCGTAACTCATGAATAGTAACCTCGACACAAAAGATAGAAATTCTACAATAAAATTCATACCAATATTTCGGTATAATGATATTGAAAGAATAACATTACTTAAATTTATAAACAATTTATTTTAATTGTTTACACTTTACTAATTAATGCATTTAATCATCATAAAATGTCAACTCTTACAATTTCATCATCAATAACCAAAACCCTCATCAAAAATCTGCATATACCTCATATAGGATTCTCAAGCCATAAAATCCTATTTTCCAATTTTCTTTCTTCACAAAACATATTTAATTCATTTACTCATAACTAAACCATTTTCATGAAAAATACCAAATCAGTTCCAAAAATATTTCTTTTCTGGGATTTAGCATAATATAGTCCCATAGTGAACATATATTTTTCTCAGAATTTTTAAAAGTCATTTACTATTTTTCATATGGCCAAAATAGCCGAATATTTAGACATTTATCAAAAATTGTACTTTTGTCCAAAAATTCTGAAATTTACAGAGTATACTTCTATCATATACATGTACTCCCAATAAAAATTTTATCAATTTTGGAGTTAACCACAAGGAATTATAAGCTGTTACTTTTAAAATAGTCTTTTCTCATAAAATTCATAACTCTCAATCTATACATCCAAAAATCACCATTTTTGGACACAATCAAGAAAACTCATCAAAATATCATTTCAAATTTTTCCAGAATTTTTGAAGATCAGAAAAATTACGAAACTGAAAATCATAACAACCCTTAAAATCCCTTAATATCCCTTACTATCCCTTACCTCAAAAGAGCAGTACTTCTGACTGGATATCGGATATGATGCTGAAGGAAACTTGCACTGATGAATAGAAACTCACCAAGTATCTAAAAATTCACAAAATATGCTTCATAATATAGAGAGAGAAAGAGAGAAACTTATGTTTCTGGTGTGATTTTCAATTCTAACTTAGCCCTCTATTTATAGGAAAATTTTGGTAGGTTTGACCTGCAACCTGATGGCTTTACCTGCTACTATTTCCACCCACCACATTTGAAATATAATTCAGCACATTTCTTCACCAACCACAAGTGGGGCCCACCAATTCTAGAATTTTTACCAAAATGATAAACTCCGAAAATTCAACAATTTCTGAACCAGTCATCTCGTAAAATTCATAATAAATCATACGTTCATTTTTAACGGTTCAAAATTTGTGGGCATATACTCAACTTATATATGTATAACATATCCAAAAATTACCACGATCCAACGGTCGGATTAAAAATTATAACCCCCGCAAAATATCTCAAAACCCTGATTTTTAATACCTCCATTCCGACAAAAATACGGATAAAAATCTCAACATTAACTCCTTCATTTTTAACCACAAAAATATATCCCTCATTTATATCCACATAAAATAAATATTTTCTTATCATATGAATCAATAATTAATTATTCACAAATAATATTACAGAATCACATTTATGACAACCAGGCCGTTCCCAGGAAAGAGGGGGCTTTCCAATAAGGATTTCTCCTTACTGGCGCGCAATTAGATGACCAAACCTCTCCTTAGACAGAACTTTCTAGACATTGACAATAATGTTATCTAATAATATTATTCAAATAATATGAATTATTGATCTGATAATAGGAAATACTGTGCAGCAACAATTATTGAACAACAATAATACAAAATTTTAACGTAGCAATTATTGAATCAATAAAATAAAATATTGAACAGTAATTACTGTAACAATTATTGAGTAGTGCCTTCTTACGTAAGAATCAATAATTTCAAAAATACTGTGCAATACCGTGTGCTACTATGCAATAACGCGTATTACTGTATTTTAACCATCGGGTATTTCAACAGTATTAACGGTAACAACTACGCCGTTATTTGTAAAAACTTAATTTTGTCGTTTTCTTCACCCGACAGTTATTCTGTTATGGGGCCCACAAATGTCTGCGCCGTCGTACGAATATTCTCCGACAGAAAGAATATTCCACGACCAAACGAATATTCCCCGACAACAATGATTATTTTATAACCACTTGTGTATTTTAAAAAAATTTCACATTTCACCCATAACTTTAACTTTTTATCAATTTAACCATTTACTGAATTGTAATTATAAGAAAAATTGAATACTTTTATTTCATAAAATTCGGGGTCTTACAATCTCCCCTCCTTATGAAATTTCGTCCTCGAAATTTACGTACCTGGTATTTCAAAGAATTGAGAATACATTCCTTTCATTTCAGATTCCATCTTCCCTGTCATCATAATTTCTCCATTGCTCATCTCCTGTATTTCATATATCATTCTAGAATACAGCTTCAAAATAAGGGTTAATTTAACAAATTAACATATCACATAATATCCCGATATTATGACTGACCAACAAATAAGCTTAGGTAGGACACACTAGCGAAGGATTTACTCATCTCTCCCCTCCTAGTTATATTCCCCGATCTCCGCCAGAGATCATATCCCTAAGCTCTGATACCAAATGTAACGACCCCAAAATAGGTCCATTCCATCCAACCTATTATGAGTCGCCAAATACATGGTACAGAAAACAACTACAACTTTATTACAACAATTGTCGTGCAAAATACAACAACACATACACTGTGAGTTTGGATACAAATATATACCAAATGTGACTCATGTTCCAACCGTGGACATCACCTCACAATAACACCTTACATAAAGGTATAGTCAAAAACTGTTTTAAAAATTAGAATCTTTAGAAAATGCTCAAGGAAACCTTCGTACATGGGAGGCCACGCATCTAGGTTATGATAGATATCATATGGCCACAGAATTATCCTTGGTTGACCCAATAGACCCCAAAGAAAAATGAGAAGATTACTATCATATTCTTCCCAATGGTGAGTCTTCTCTTGACTTATCATTATCTCCACTGTCTCTAATTGAGAATTATACTTCAAACAAACACCAAGATTATATAGGTAGTGCCCATAGATATACTCAGCAAGTGGATGAGCACAACCCTGTCTTATGATGACACGAGGTTGTATGTCATTAGACATCTTGTATGATAGTAACAAAACACCCTTCCAACGTTGGGTTCGCCTCACCCTATTTTCTTCACCAAATATAACTACTAAATGATGACCACCGTTCTATTCCCTTGTTACCCCCGCTCGACCCAGCTACACTCTTATTACCTGAAAGGAATTGTGAAGCAAAAGGGTGAGCACAACTAGCTCAGTAAAGAATATCGTGACTAAAGATAGTTCAATTATCAATAGCCTTCATCAACAATAAATCAGAGATCTAGAACATATGGTAAATGATAAAAATTTCAACCATAGTTGCAGCGGAACGAGCAATCCATTAGAAGAGTCAAATATACCATAAAGTCTATTATCTTCTCCACATTAAAAGTCCACCAATAATGTTTTATCCCTGTAACATTAATCAACAGTTCCTTTTCACAATTATATGAATAACTCATAATCATAATTGCGACTCTAAATTTTTCTTCGCACCCAGGACGAATAATATTATCATCACCTGTCTTTACCTTAAACGTCAAAGATCACGGTTATACCAAATCACAGTTCCTGTTCATAATCATGCTAATAAATCCATCTTCGCACTACGGCCAAAGATATTCATCAATAAACCATCTTTGCACTACGGGCCAAAGATATTCTACAACATGTCATCTTTGCACTACAGGCCAAAGATATTCATCTACAATTCATCTTTGCACTACAGGCCAAAGATATTCATCAACAGTTCATATTTGCACTACAGGCCAAATATATTCATATCTCAAAGAAATATATAATCATTTCAGAATTTATATAAACAATAATTATAACCATGTTGATCAATTCACCTTTGCACTTAAGCTTAAGATATTCAATTATAAATTCAATGGTCATGATCATACCAGTCACAATTCAACTTTGCACTACAGGCCAAAGAGAACCCTAGTCATGATCATACCAATAATCTACCCATCTTTACACTCCAGTGAAAGAGAATTTCAACATCAAGGTTATAAAAATGTTATATATGATGATAAAAATAATATGATCAACATATAGTTTTAATCTCAAGAGTAATATTCGTAACTCATGAATAGTAACCTCGACACAAAAGATAGAAATTCTACAATAAAATTCATACCAATATTTCGGTATAATGATATTGAAAGAATAACATTACTTAAATTTATAAACAATTTATTTTAATTGTTTACACTTTACTAATTAATGCATTTAATCATCATAAAATGTCAACTCTTACAATTTCATCATCAATAACCAAAACCCTCATCAAAAATCTGCATATACCTCATATAGGATTCTCAAGCCATAAAATCCTATTTTCCAATTTTCTTTCTTCACAAAACATATTTAATTCATTTACTCATAACTAAACCATTTTCATGAAAAATACCAAATTAGTTCCAAAAATATTTTTTTTCTGGGATTTAGCATAATATAGTCCCATAGTGAACATATATTTTTCTCAGAATTTTTAAAAGTCATTTACTATTTTTCATATGGCCAAAATAGCCGAATATTTAGACATTTATCAAAAATTGTAGTTTTGTCCAAAAATTCTGAAATTTACAGAGTATACTTCTATCATATACATGTACTCCCAATAAAAATTTTATCAATTTTGGAATTAACCCTAAGGAATTATAAGCTGTTACTTTTAAAATAGTATTTTCTCATAAAATTCATAACTCTCAATCTATACATCTTAAAATCACCATTTTTGGACACAATCAAGAAAACTCATCAAAATATCATTTCAAATTTTTCCAGAATTTTTGAAGATCAGAAAAATTACGAAACTGAAAATCATAACAACCCTTAAAATCCCTTAATATCCCTTACTATCCCTTACCTCAAAAGAGCAGTACTTCTGACTGGATATCGGATATGATGCTGAAGGAAACTTACACTGATGAATAGAAACTCACCAAGTATCTAAAAATTCACAAAATATGCTTCATAATATAGAGAGAGAAAGAGAGAAAGCTTATGTTTCTGGTGTGATTTTCAATTCTAACTTAGCCCTCTATTTATAGGAAAATTTTGGTAGGTTTGACCTGCAACCTGATGGCTTTACCTGCTACTATTTCCACCCACCACATTTGAAATATAATTCAGCACATTTCTTCACCAACCACAAGTGGGGCCCACCAATTCTAGAATTTTCTACCAAAATGATAAACTCCGAAAATTCAACAATTTCTGAACCAGTCATCTCGTAAAATTCATAATAAATCATACGTTCATTTTTAACGGTTCAAAATTTGTGGGCATATACTCAACTTATATATGTATAACATATCCAAAAATTACCACGATCCAACGGTCGGATTAAAAATTATAACCCCCGCAAAATATCTCAAAACCCTGATTTTTAATACCTCCATTCCGACAAAAATACGGATAAAAATCTCAACATTAACTCCTTCATTTTTAACCACAAAATATATCCCTCATTTATATCCACATAAAATAAATATTTTCTTATCATATGAATCAATAATTAATTATTCACAAATAATATTACAGAATCACATTTATGACAACCAGGCCGTTCCTAGGAAAGAGGGGGCTTTCCAATAAGGATTTCTCCTTACTGGCGCGCAATTAGATGACCAAACCTCTCCTTAGACAGAACTTTCTAGACATTGCCAATAATGTTATCTAATAATATTATTCAAATAATATGAATTATTGATCTGATAATAGGAAATACTGTGCAGCAACAATTATTGAACAACAATAATACAAAATTTTAACGTAGCAATTATTGAATCAATAAAATAAAATATTGAACAGTAATTACTGTAACAATTATTGAGTAGTGCCTTCTTACGTAAGAATCAATAATTTCAAAAATATTGTGCAATACCGTGTGCTACTATGCAATAACGCGTATTACTGTATTTTAACCACCGGGTATTTCAACAGTATTAACGGTAACAACTACGCCGTTATTTGTAAACTTAATTTTGTCGTTTTCTTCACCCGACAGTTATTCTGTTATGGGGCCCACAAATGTCTGCGCCGTCGTACGAATATTCTCCGACAGAAAGAATATTCCACGACCAAACGAATATTCCCCGACAACAATGATTATTTTATAACCACTTGTGTATTTTGAAAAATTTTCACATTTCACCCATAACTTTAACTTTTTATCAATTTAACCATTTACTGAATTGTAATTATAAGAAAAATTGAATACTTTTATTTCATAAAATTCGGGGTCTTACATTACTCTTCAAAAATAAGATAAGTAAATATTTTATTTATTTATTTATTTGTTTATTTTTATTTTTTGAAAAAATAAAATTTTATTAAAAATAGTGTTGCTGACCTCTCAAAAAATTTTTAAAAAAAAAACAAAAAAAAAAGGTGAGTGGACCTTGATTGTCTCTATTCTCCTTCAGCGATTACTTCTGTTATGCAATTACTGTTTTTTCTCTTCAGTTTCATCTTTTCCTCCTCCTCTAAAATACTAGTATAGTGAAATCAATTGATTTACTTTTCTAGTAAAATCATTCCTTTCAATTACCGTGAATGAATACTACGCGGTATCACCAATTAAAAAATAATACTATTTTGTTAATAATGATATTATTATTTTACAATATTAAATTATTCCTATTTAAAAAATATATATATAATTCTCAACTTTCAGAAAATATTTTTCAAATTCCTTCCTAATTTTACTTTATAAATATATAAATAGAAATGATTTGATTTCCAAAATATGAATGATTTGATAAAGAAAGATTTTATTTTATTTTATTTAAAAAAAAAAAAAAATAAAATAAAATTTTATTTACCTAATAATATATATATATAATATATATATATATATATATATATATATATATATATTATGGAAACAAATATAATAAATAAATTACGCATGTTGTAAGACCCCAATTTTTATAAATAAAGATGAATTTTTTATAAATATCATTTTTGAATATTATGGAGTTAATTTGATATAATGTTATAGTTGTGGGTAATATTTATAAATTTTGCAAAGTAAGCAAGTTGTTATAAAATATTCGTTTGGTCGGAGAATATTCTTTTTGTCGGGGAATATTCGTACGACGGCACAATCATTGGTGGACCCCACAACGGAATTATTGTCGGATTGAGAAAACGACAGAATTATCTTTCTATAAAAATAACAGCTGAGGTGTTACCGTTAAAACCGTTAAAACTGTTGAACTACTCGGTAGTAAAAGTACAGTAATACGCGTGGTTGCATAGTAGCACACGGTATTGATTATTGATGCTTACGTGAGAAGTCACTCAGCTATACTCAATTATTGCTACAGTAATTGCTGCATCATATCTCTTAAATTATTGTCATAGTATCATCTGTATAATATGTTATATTATTGAGACGTTGTGGTAAGTTTGGTTATTTTATGGGGGGCCATATGTCATCATCTAAGAGTCTCTTAGTCAATAGTAATTACCTTCGTCAATAGTATTTACCTTGGTCAATAGTAATTACCTTCGTCAATAGTATTTACCTTGGTCAATAGTAATTACTTTCGTCAATAGTAGTTGTCCCTTCAATATTACCAAGAGTCATTTGACCCTTCGTTAAGACCAAGAGTCATTTGACCCTTCGTTAAGACCAAGAGCCACCCTCAGTTTTTCTATAAATAGAGGCCTAGGGCTTCATTATTTTTCACGAATTCATTCAAGCTATAGAGAGAGAAAGTATAGAGAGAATAAGAGAGAGAGAATAAAATTATTCTGCTACATCACTTTTCCAATATCCAGTTCTTTTAAGGTAGGGAATATTATTTCTTTTATATTCATGAAGAGAACTTCTGTTATTTCATTTGTTATTATTCTGTTGGAATAACCAGTATACGCGGTCTACCCTATACTTGGTGACATTCTTCTATTATTCTGTTGGAACATCCTGTCTGTGTGTTTTACACCGGACCTGGTTCCGTTTATTATTCTGTTGGAACATCCTGTCTGTGTGTTTTACACCGGACCTGGTTCCGTTTTATTATTATTCTGTTGGAATATCCTGTCTGTGTGTTTTACACCGGACCTGGTTCCATTATTTATTATTCTGTCGGAATATCCTGTCTGTGCGTTTACGCCGGACCTGGTTCCATTATTTATTATTCTATTGGAATAACCTGTCTGTGCGGTCTATCGCATGCATGGTGATTTCTTTTGTTATTCCATTCTTTATTGTACTCAGTTGGTTAAGTTTTGACTTCTATACTCCATGAAATTTGTGGAATATCCTTGATAGTTGCGTTTCATCCAGTATCTTTTCAAGAAAATATTCTTCTAAGCATTCTTGAATTTTACTCCACAATGCAGTATCATGTTGACAATTTGGACGTTGTTAATTCCTGGATAAATTAATTCTTGAACTTGTTTTATTGAATTCTTATATCATTGTCATCATCCTCATGTTTATAAAATGTTGAAAGTCATCTGTGGCCTGTATTGCATAGATGGACTTGGTATGATTATGACCAGGGATTATTCGGTATAATCATGACCGTAATGTTACAAATGATGTGGTAAAAGTCCTCATTGGCCCGTAGTGCATTGATGGACAGTTGTTGGCATGATCATGACCATTAATGAATACACGAATATCCTTGGCCGTAGTGCAGGGGTGATTCGATGATGTGGATTATTTTATTAAGCTGAGTCTCAGCGATTACAGTGTTGAAAAACTTTTTAAATCATAAAAGATAATAGAGTTTATTTTCTACTTGACTCTTTTAATGGATTGCTTGTTCCGCTACAGTTAAACTTGATGTCTATTATATTTTATCAGTTTAACATTGTTGAAGGCTAATGATAATTTATTCTGCATTATCTTAGTCATAATATTTCTTACTGGGCTAGTTGAGCTCACCCTTTCTTTCACTGTTCTCTTCAGGAAATGAGAACGTAGCTGGGACAAGTCGGGGTACGGAGTGATGGTCCGAATGATAGTATTAGTTAGTAGTCCTCACTATTCTATGTAATGGTGTGTTAATAAATGTAATGAGGACTCCTTTTGAGTATGAATACTCTCTAGAAGATAATATTTGTATTCAAACTCACAGTTTATGTTTTGTCGTATTGTACACGACAGTTGTATTATTAAGTTGTATTTGTATTCTGTACTATGTATCTGACGACCCAAGATGGGTGATGTATACCTAATTTTGGGGGCGTCACAGTTGGTATCAGAGCTTAGGGATATGATCCCTGGCTAAGATGTGAGAATAGAACTAGGAGGGGAGAGACGGGGAATTCCTTCGCTAGTATGACATACCTAAGTTTATTTGCATGGTATTTAATTGGTCGGTCATAATATAAGGATAATATATGACATATCAATTAATTTTTATTTTGTGACAGTATCTGAAAATGGCATCCGAGAATGTTGAGAATAGCAATGGAGCACAGACGACTGTTGATTCACCACATATCAATAATCAGGATAATGTGCATCAGGAAGGTGTCAATCCTCATGCAAACAACAACACTGACCAAATGATGAATGATCAAATGTTCAGAGGCTTTATGCAATTCATGCAACAACAGGTGAAAGCGGCTCCTGTCCACAACGTAGGTGGAAATACTGGAAACTCTCAGGCGGTCACCGCTAAACAGTTTAAGGAGCTGGGACCACCGGAGTTTAAGGGAGAACCCAAACCACTTGTAGCTGAAACATGGATAAAGCAGATCACCAAGATATTTGATGTCTTGGGTTGCTCCGAGGAGCAAAAGGTTCCCTTTGCCGCCTTTATGTTGCGAGGAGAGGCAGATTACTGGTGGGAATCGATAAAGCGTACTCAACCTGCCGCACTGAAAATGTCCTGGGAGAAGTTCAAAGAGCTGTTTAACGACAAATACTTTCCCGAGAGTATTCGTCACATGAAGGAGGTGGAGTTCATCAAATTGGAGCAGAATAATATGACCGTGTCGCAGTACGAGGCAAAATTTGCGGAGTTATCCCGGTTTGCGTCCCACCTGGTGGATAATGAAGAAAGAATGACGCGGATGTTTTTAAGAGGTTTGAAGCCGGAGATACGTCAACATCTTGTTTCTCATAAACTGTGTTTGTATTCAGATGTTGTAAATAGGGCTCAGTTGGTGGAGCGCGATAACGAGACAACGCAACCAAAAGAGAGCAGCCGGCAAAATGATAATACCAGTGATAGCAGTCATCGAAGCGGTGACAACAAGCGTGGAGGGAATCAACAGGCCAGAAGTGGTAACCACTTCGGTGGTAATCAGGGCCAAAACAATAAGAATGGACATTTCAAGAAGAGGAGATTCAACAATGATGGAAAGACGTCAGCACCAGCACCTGTCGTTAAGGAAGGAGAACGACCACCTATCATATGTTTCAAATGCGGAGGGGAGGGACACATCAGTCCAAACTGCGCGATGCCGTCCAAAGCATGTTATAATTGTGGAAGAGAAGGTCATTTAGCCCGATTTTGTCGTTTACCGAAGACAAATGCAGCTAGGATGGAGGCACCAAAAGCCGTCCCAGAAAAGTCAAAACCGGTTGTGCAAGGGAGAGCGTTTGTTGTGAACTCCCAGAGAGCAAGGAACCCGAATGAGGTCATCACGGGTAAGCTTATCATAAACTCTAAAGAAGTTTATACTTTATTTGATACCGGTTCAACCCATTCTTTTATTTCTCCTACTTGCGCTCATCGATTAAATTTGATTCCGGAGAAATTAGACTTTGACTTATCTGTGGAAACTCCGTTGGGAGAAACCTTCATTACCTCCACTGTTTATAAGTCTTGTTTGATTCAAGTTGGTACCCACACATTACCTATCGATCTGATTTCATTAAAAATACTTGCATTTGACGTGATTCTAGGGATTGATTGGTTAACTACTCATTATGCAAAAATTGATTGTTTTCGTAAGGTTGTTAGCTTTCATATTCCTAATCGACCTATTATGCGAATTCAAGCAACCAAACCATTAAAATCAATCGTTGTCATCTCAAGTCATAAAGCTATTCGTTTATTGAAAAACGGATGTCAAGCTTTCTTAGCTCATGTCACAGATCTAAACAAAAATACGTCAGTTTTGAATGATATTTCTATTGTTAATAAATTCCCTGACGTATTCCCTGAAGAACTTCCTGGCCTACCCCCAGAGCGTGAAATTAAATTTTGTATCGATCTTGAACCCGGTACAAAACCCATTTCCAAAGCCCCATATCGAATGGCTCCTATTGAACTTCAGGAGTTAAAGATCCAACTGCAGGAATTGTTAGACATTGGCTTTATTCGTCCTAGTACTTCTCCTTGGGGAGCTCCTGTTCTATTCGTGAAGAAGAAAGATGGAAGTATGCGACTTTGTATTGATTATCGGGAGTTGAATCATGTCACCATAAAAAATAGGTACCCATTGCCACGTATTGATGACCTGTTTGACCAGTTGCAAGGAGCACAATTCTTTTCAAAGATCGATCTTCGTTCTGGATATCATCAGCTGAAGGTTAGAACTGAGGATATTCCAAAGACGGCTTTTAGAACTCGGTACGGGCATTATGAATTCCTAGTCATGTCCTTTGGATTGACTAATGCTCCTGCTGCCTTCATGGATATGATGAACCGGGTATTCAAGGAATATTTGGATCACTTTGTGGTCGTCTTTATTGATGACATCCTTATTTATTCCAAAAGTCGTGAAGATCATGAGCAACACTTGAGGCTGGTACTCCAAAAGCTTCGTGAATACAAACTTTATGCCAAGTTGAAGAAATGCGAGTTCTGGCTGGAAGAGGTAGCATTCCTTGGGCACGTAGTATCAAGTCGTGGAATATCGGTTGACCCGGCAAAGATTGAAGCTATTCAAAGCTGGGAGCAACCTAAATCAGTAACCGAAGTACGTAGCTTTCTCGGTCTAGCTGGTTATTATCGGAGATTCGTGGAAGGATTTTCTCGAATCGCTACTCCGTTAACTCAGCTGACTCGAAAAGATACAAAGTTCGGTTGGAGCGAAGAATGTGAGCAGAGTTTTCAAGAACTCAAGAGGAGACTCATTTCAGCACCTGTTCTAACAATACCATCTGGCTCGGAGGGATTTGTCATCTACAGTGATGCTTCGAGCAAAGGGTTGGGATGCGTTCTCATGCAACATGGAAAAGTCATAGCCTATGCATCAAGACAACTCAAGGAATATGAGAGGAATTATCCTACTCATGATCTAGAGTTGGCAGCTGTTGTTTTTGCACTTAAAATTTGGAGGCATTACTTGTATGGGGAGAAGGTGGAGATCTTTACGGATCATAAAAGTCTCAAATATTTCTTCACTCAAAAGGAACTCAACATGCGACAACGACGTTGGCTTGAACTGTTGAAAGATTATGATCATACCATTCAATATCATCCTGGAAAAGCGAACGTGGTAGCTGACGCATTGAGTAGAAGATCATATGCGGGTACAAGTGCAATATTAACAACGCAAAGACCCATTTTGTGTGACTTGTATAGGATGGAGATAGAGTTGAAGACTCCAGGGACCCATGTGATGATGGCGAATATACGAGTAGAACCGACTTTAATCGATAAAGTTAAAGCTGCTCAAGCTACAGACCTGGAGCTGATGCGTATGAAGAAGAAACTGCAAGAAGGTGCTATATCGAAAGCAAGAATCGATGAAGAAGGAATACTTCGAGTCAACTCCAGACTTGGTGTTCCTAACAACCCTGATTTAAAGTATGAAATCATGATGGAGGCGCACAACACACCGTTTGCAATCCATCCTGGAAGTACCAAAATGTATCATGATCTTCGTCATACATTTTGGTGGAGCAATATGAAGAGAGAGATAGCGTTGTTTATCTCAAGGTGTCTAACTTGTCAACGAGTCAAAGCGGAGCATCAAGTACCAAAAGGTCCATTGCAACCACTTGAAATTCCAGAATGGAAGTGGGAGCACATTACCATGGATTTCGTTACCGGTCTTCCTAGGGTTTCTCAAGGTATTGATGCGATTTGGGTCATTGTTGATAGATTGACCAAGTCTGCTCATTTCTTACCGATACGAGAAACTTATACACTTGAACGTCTTGCTCGTATGTACATAAACGAGATTGTAAGACTGCATGGTATGCCAGTATCCATAGTTTCTGATCGAGACCCAAGATTCACTTCACGATTTTGGGTTAGTTTACAAAAAGCTATGGGCACGGAGTTACGATTTAGTTCAGCATATCATCCTCAGACGGACGGACAATCAGAGAGGACTATTCAAACTCTTGAAGATCTATTAAGACTCTGTGTCTTTGACTTTAAGGGAAGTTGGGACAAGTTCTTACCATTGGTGGAGTTTTTCTACAACAACAGTTATCAAGCAAGTATTGGCATGGCTCCATTCGAAGCATTGTATGGAAGAAAATGTCGTTCTCCAGTATGCTGGGATGAGGTGGGCGAAGCAACGTTGTTGGGACCGGAGTTGGTACGTATGACTACAGAAAAGATTCAAACGATCCGACAACGTATAAAAACCTCACAAGATCGACAAAAGAGTTATGCTGATCTTCATCGAAAGGACGTGGAATTTGATGTAGGAGATCATGTGTTCTTACGTGTTGCTCCATGGAAAGGAATTGCGAGATTTGGAAAGAGAGGAAAGCTAAATCCTCGATTCATCGGTCCATTTTTAATCATCGATCGAGTAGGAACTGTGGCTTATAGACTCGCTTTACCGCCAAGTATGTCTCGTGTTCATAACGTTTTTCACATATCCATGTTACGCAAATATGTGGAAGACCCGAACCACATTATTGAGTTAGAACCGGACGAAATAGCGGAAGATTTGACGTATGAAGAAGTTCCTGTTCAAATCTTGGATAAGAAGGAACATATTCTACGCTCCAAGGTTATACCTCAAGTCAAAGTTTTGTGGAGAAACCACGATGTTGAGGAAATGACTTGGGAGTTAGAATCTGAAATGAAATCAATGTATCCTTACCTCTTCGACATACCAGGTACGTACCCTAATTTCTAGGGCGAAATTTCATAAGAAGGGGAGGTTGTAAGACCCCAATTTTTATAAATAAAGATGAATTTTCTATAAATATCATTTTTGAATATTATGGAGTTAATTTGATATAATGTTATAGTTGTGGGTAATATTTATAAATTTTGCAAAGTAAGCAAGTTGTTATAAAATATTCGTTTGGTCGGAGAATATTCTTTTTGTCGGGGAATATTCGTACGACGGCACAATCATTGGTGGACCCCACAACGGAATTATTGTCGGATTGAGAAAACGACAGAATTATCTTTCTATAAAAATAACAGCTGAGGTGTTACCGTTAAAACCGTTAAAACTGTTGAACTACTCGGTAGTAAAAGTACAGTAATACGCGTGGTTGCATAGTAGCACACGGTATTGATTATTGATGCTTACGTGAGAAGTCACTCAGCTATACTCAATTATTGCTACAGTAATTGCTGCATCATATCTCTTAAATTATTGTCATAGTATCATCTGTATAATATGTTATATTATTGAGACGTTGTGGTAAGTTTGGTTATTTTATGGGGGGCCATATGTCATCATCTAAGAGTCTCTTAGTCAATAGTAATTACCTTCGTCAATAGTATTTACCTTGGTCAATAGTAATTACCTTCGTCAATAGTATTTACCTTGGTCAATAGTAATTACTTTCGTCAATAGTAGTTGTCCCTTCAATATTACCAAGAGTCATTTGACCCTTCGTTAAGACCAAGAGTCATTTGACCTTTCGTTAAGACCAAGAGCCACCCTCAGTTTTTCTATAAATAGAGACCTAGGGCTTCATTATTTTTCACGAATTCATTCAAGCTATAGAGAGAGAAAGTATAGAGAGAATAAGAGAGAGAGAATAAAAGTATTCTGCTACATCACTTTTCCAATATCCAGTTCTTTTAAGGTAGGGAATATTATTTCTTTTATATTCATGAAGAGAACTTCTGTTATTCCATTTGTTATTATTCTGTTGGAATAACCAGTATACGCGGTCTACCCTATACTTGGTGACATTCTTCTATTATTCTGTTGGAACATCCTGTCTGTGTGTTTTACACCGGACCTGGTTCCGTTTATTATTCTGTTGGAACATCCTGTCTGTGTGTTTTACACCGGACCTGGTTCCGTTTTATTATTATTCTGTTGGAATATCCTGTCTGTGTGTTTTACACCGGACCTGGTTCCATTATTTATTATTCTGTCGGAATATCCTGTCTGTGCGTTTACGCCGGACCTGGTTCCATTATTTATTATTCTATTGGAATAACCTGTCTGTGCGGTCTATCGCATGCATGGTGATTTCTTTTGTTATTCCATTCTTTATTGTACTCAGTTGGTTAAGTTTTGACTTCTATACTCCATGAAATTTGTGGAATATCCTTGATAGTTGCGTTTCATCCAGTATCTTTTCAAGAAAATATTCTTCTAAGCATTCTTGAATTTTACTCCACAATGCAGTATCATGTTGACAATTTGGACGTTGTTAATTCCTGGATAAATTAATTCTTGAACTTGTTTTATTGAATTCTTATATCATTGTCATCATCCTCATGTTTATAAAATGTTGAAAGTCATCTGTGGCCTGTATTGCATAGATGGACTTGGTATGATTATGACCAGGGATTATTCGGTATAATCATGACCGTAATGTTACAAATGATGTGGTAAAAGTCCTCATTGGCCCGTAGTGCATTGATGGACAGTTGTTGGCATGATCATGACCATTAATGAATACACGAATATCCTTGGCCGTAGTGCAGGGGTGATTCGATGATGTGGATTATTTTATTAAGCTGAGTCTCAGCGATTACAGTGTTGAAAAACTTTTTAAATCATAAAAGATAGTAGAGTTTATTTTCTACTTGACTCTTTTAATGGATTGCTTGTTCCGCTACAGTTAAACTTGATGTCTATTATATTTTATCAGTTTAACATTGTTGAAGGCTAATGATAATTTATTCTGCATTATCTTAGTCATAATATTTCTTACTGGGCTAGTTGAGCTCACCCTTTCTTTCACTGTTCTCTTCAGGAAATGAGAACGTAGCTGGGACAAGTCGGGGTACGGAGTGATGGTCCGAATGATAGTATTAGTTAGTAGTCCTCACTATTCTATGTAATGGTGTGTTAATAAATGTAATGAGGACTCCTTTTGAGTATGAATACTCTCTAGAAGATAATATTTGTATTCAAACTCACAGTTTATGTTTTGTCGTATTGTACACGACAGTTGTATTATTAAGTTGTATTTGTATTCTGTACTATGTATCTGACGACCCAAGATGGGTGATGTATACCTAATTTTGGGGGCGTCACACATGTCATCATAGAAATTCTTCCAATCACCCCGCGTAATTAGTGTGCATAATCACTATGCATATCATCAGATTAGGGAAAAGTATCTTGTTGTTTTTTAATATATATATAATAATTGGGGGATAATTGCTTTACCACATGGATTTGGTACATCATTCTTAAACTGGGTGACCACATGTGTTGTACACTGTAAATAAAATAAGATTTTATTTTATTTGGCAAAATATAATTTATCTTTACCTAGTTTTTAATATATATATATATATATATATATATATATATATATATATATATATATATATATATAAAGATTTGTCTTTGTTTTCAAGATTTCTAAAAATTAAATAAGATTTTTATTTTATTTGATAATATATAATTTATCTTGATTTAGTTTCAATATATGTACATATATACATATAAAAATTAATTCGGGAAGCAAAGATTGTGCAGAATTTGGAGAAGATTTTTAATATTTCATGGGTAAGCTCTCCTAAGGGGTCCCCTCTCCAAGAATTTGTTGTTTTCAGAATTTGCAAGATCGAGCTCCGCACATTGTTTAGAAATTTGAAACAGGACTCAAAGACTCGAAGAAATTTGCACGATCGCCACTCCAAATGTGTGACTCACGTGCAGGGGGCAAATGTGAGTCCATGTACAAATTAGGGTTCACACATACGACCTAAAGAATTGAATGACAAACAGAAAAGCCGGAAATAAAGAAGCACCTGAGAGAATCTTCCACGTGTCCTGAGGCAGAAGACACGTGGATGAGACTCATTTTTGGGAATTGATTGAGGGATTGGATTGGTGGCTAGAAAGACAGAGCAATATGGGCATTACTCTGATGATTAAAGGGTATTTCTGGAATTTTCCTGAAATCATGTGCCTGGCACATGACCACTTTTCAGAAAACCCTATAAATACCCATTCCATTCCATTGGGAAGGGGACTTCTCTTCAGACTCAAGACTTGGACTCTTGGAAGATCAGAGGGACCCTTTTGGTGACTTAAAGGCTTGGAGATTCCACCTAAAAGCACTAAAGGGGTTTGGACACTCTCTCAACACTCAGGAAGACTCTTGGAATCCCAATAACCCTAATAAGGTTTCCGGATTCTAGGAGTGGAAGGACTCAAGAAGAAGGCTCTTGGAATCCCAATAACCCTAATAAGGTTTCCGGATTCTAGGGGTTCTGCCACGCGTCATTGGAGTAATCGCCCACCTGTCGTTCTCCCCACTTCAATCAATCAATCAATTCCGTGCTCTTCGTGGATTTCTCTCCTCCTCAGCCAACATAAAACCCTAGACAAGCAATGCGCAATTTCCTTGCCCACAATCACCAACTTTAATTAGTTAAGCCCTACTGGATTTTTATTCTATCTTTTTATAATTCTTTTCGATATGAACCTATTCCAAAATAATACCATCATTCATCAAATAAATAATCAAATTATTTTACCTAGAGATTTGATCTGTTATATAAATGAATCGTCTCTCCACTTAATATAAGCTAATTTTAAGTTAGATACTTTAACATACATAATATCAGAGTTTTCTACTCAACTTATGCCCAATATTTTTTTTTCATTTCCCATTTTATTCAAAGAGGAAGAGGATTAAAAGTGAGGCATTAGAAAGGATTTTTTTTATAAAAAACTATGATTAGATAAATAGTTAGCGTATTTAGATTCTCATAATTCATGTACAACTTTAAGTATCCTATTTTCAAACGATCATATTATTGTGTTTTATCTGTTACTCGACTTCCAAATTAGTATTCATATTTTAACTTTTAAGATATCATAAATTAATTTCAAAAATAAAAAATATATCTATAATTTCTTAAAATAGACTGAAGAAGGTAATCTATATATATATATATATATATATATATATATATATATATATATATATATAATAAATAAGATATTAAAATAATTTTTTTTAAAAAAAATATACCCGTATTTTGCGTAGGACACTAGTATAATTAAGGATGAATTACATATTTTATTATATTTTTGAAAAAAATTACAAAAATAGTGTACTCACACTACTACAAAACAGTAAATAGACAATGCAGAAAAAAAGTTGTGGTTTCATTCAGCAAAACGTCGTGGTTAAGGGTGTCATCTATTTGACACCCTTACACAACGTTTTTAAAACGTTGTAGTTAAGCACATTAGACAACGTTTTTTAAGAAAAAAAACGTTGTATATTTGTTTTCCATAAATTAGCAGATGCTTGAAAACGTTGTAGAAAGTATGATTCCATAACGTTTTCTGACTAAAAATGTTGTAGTTTAATGTATCAGACAACGTTTAGGCACATTTACACAACGTTTTAAAAATGTTGTAGATAAAAAAAAATTGTGGTTCACCTACATTACCAATGCACCTGCAATTTGGGACAAAAAGGTGATATAAAAAAGGCCATAACAACATCCTTTAGTAGGAACTGATACTTTCAGTTACAATATCCCTTGATCAAAAACAGATAAACAAAGCAAATGCAATTGTAAAACCAATATTAAAGACACTCGATTAGAAAATTAAATAATGATCATAATAATTCCCTTGTTGCTGTTCATGTAAACTGTGCACACTGAGTTTCTAATTCTATCTTCCTTGTTTTGGTGAAAATCTACCTCATACTCCATACTTGGGAGCCTTCCAAAGCTTAAAAGCTACTTCACATAGAAATCTATCTGCAGGTATCGTGAGGTTTCCACAATGCTACATGGAGGAAAGAGAAACTATATTAGTTCAAGTATGATGTCACTAATATTACAAGCACCATAAACAATTTAGCACAATTTAAGCGCAGGGCAAAATATTATGCTTCCAGATTTTTTAGCTATAGTCATTGTAGCAAGCTGAGTAGACCTACATGGTTCTTCAATCAAACTAATTGAACCATAGTGAAAGATTGTAGCTTGCTTTAGATATAGTTCAACTGAATTAACACTAGTGCTAAGAGCAATAAATCAAGTGCTACATAATTGATGAGAAAAAAGACAAGGAAAACAGACCTGCTTGATCAGATTTATATCTAGTTCTGATTCACGAAGAAGCATATCTGCACTAGGATTATGGAAAACATAAATTCTCATTCACCATCAGACCTGAGTGTAACAAATGCCAGTGTTGTCCTTGCAGCTGGGTCAAATCGCATGCCAGAGTTGTTGACCTTGTTTTGTTTCAAAATGTCAGCTAACATGTACCCGAATTCATCCTCACCCACCTGAGATACAATATTCAATTATTTACAGAGCTATTGCTGCAATCAAGTTAAAGGACAAAGCAATTAACAGAATAACTGTGACAACCCCAAAATAGGTCCATTCCATCCAACCTATTCTGAGTCGCCAAATACATGGTACAGAAAATAACTACAACTTTATTACAATAATTGTCGTGCAAAATACAACAACACATATGCTGTAAGTTTGAATACAAATATATACCAAATGTGACACATGTCCCAACCGTGGACAGTACGTCACAATGACACCTTACATAAAGGTATAGTCAAAAACTGTTTCAGAAATTAGAATCTTTGGGAAGTGCTCAAGGAAACCTTCGTACATGGGAGGCCATGCTTCTAGGTTATGATAGATATCATATGGCCACAGAATTATCCTTAGTTGACCCAATATACCCCAAAGAAAAACGAGAAGATTACTATCATGTTCTTTCCAATGGTGAGTCTTCTCTTGACTTATCATTATCTCCATTGTCTCTAATTGAGAATTATACTTCAAACAAACACCAAGATTATATAGGTAGTGCTCATAAATATACTCAGCAAGTGGATGAGCACAATCCTGTCTTATGATGACGCGAGTTTGTATGTCATTAGACATCTTGTATGATAGTGGTAAAATACCCTTTCAACGTTGGGTTCGCCTCACCCTAGATGATTCACCAAATATAACTACTAAATGATGACCACCGTTCTATTCCTCTGTTACCCCCGCTTGACCCAGCTACACTCTTATTACCTGAAAGGAATTGTGAAACATAAGGGTGAGCACAACTAGCCCAGTAAAGAATATCATGACTTATCAATAGCCTTCAACAGAATTAAATCAGAGATTTAGAACATATGGTAGATGATAAAAATTTTCAACCATAGTTGCAGCGGAACGAGCAATCCATTAGAAGAGTCAAATAGACCATAAAGTCTATTATCTTCTCCATGTTAAAAATCCACCAACAATGTTTTATCCCTGTAACATAAATCAACAGTTCCTGTCCACATTAATGTGAATAACTCATAATCATATTTATGGTTCTAAATTCCTCTTCTCATTCAGGACAAAGATAATTTTCATCACTTGTCTTTACCTGAAACATCAAAGATCATGGTTATACCAAATCACAATTCCTGTTCATAATCATACTAATAATTTTATCTTTGTACTACGGGCCAAAGATATTCAACAGTTCATCTTTGCACTACTGGCCAAAGATATTCAGTAACAGTTCATCTTTGCACTACAGGCCAAAGATATTCAGTAACAGTTCATCTTTGCACTACAGGCCAAAGATATTCAACAACATATCATCTTTACACTACAGTCCAAAGATATTCATCAACAGTTCATATTTGCACTACAGGCCAAATATATTCATCAACAATTCATATTTGCATTACAGGCCAAATATATTAATATCTCAAAGAAATATATAATCATTTCAGAATTTATATAAACAATAATTATAACTATGTTGATCATTTCACCTTTGCACTTAATCTAAAGATATTCAATTATAAATTCAATGGTCATGATCATACCAGTCAACAATTCAACTTTGCACTACTGGCCAAAGGGAACCCATAGTCATGATCATACCAGAAATCTACCCATTTTTACACTCAAGTCAAAAAGAAATATCATCATTAGGGTTATAAAAATGTTATATATGATAATAAAAATAATATGATCAATATATAGTTTTAATCTCAAGAGTAATATTCATAAATCAACTATAATTTGGTTAGAAAAAGAAACCAATTTTATCGTGAATAGTAACTCATGAGTAGTAACCCCGACACAAAAAGGTAGAAATTCCACAATAAAATCTATACCAATATTTCGGTATAATGATATTGAAAGAATAATATTTCTTAAGCTTATAAATAATTTATTTAAATTGTTTACACTTTACTAATTAATGCATTTAATCATCATAAAATGTCAACTCTTAAGATTTCATCACCAATAACCAAAACCCTCATCAAAAATCTGCATATAACTCATATATGATTCTCAAGCCATAAAATCATATTTTCTAATTTTCTTACTTCACATAACATATTTAATTCATTTACTCATAACTAGACTATTTTTATGAAAAATATCAAATCAGTCCCAAAAATATTTTTTTTCTGGGATTTAGCAGAATATAGTCCCATATTGAACATATATTTTTTCCGGAATTTTTAAAATTCATTTACTATTTTTCATATGGCCAAAACCGCCGAATATTTAGACATTTATCATAAATTGTACTTTTATCCAAAAATTCCAAAATTCACAGAGTACACTGATATTATAGAGATATACTTCCAATAAAATTTTTATCAATTTTGGAGTTAACCACAAGGAGTTATAAGCGGTTACTTTTAAAATAGTCTTTTCCCGTAAAATTCATAACTCTTAATCCATACATCCAAAAATCACCATTTTTGGACACAATCAATAAAACTCATCAAAATATTATTTCAAAGTTTTCCAAAATTTTTTGAAGGTCGGAAGAAGTACGAACTGAAAAATATAATAACCCTTAAAATCTCTTACCTCAAAAGAGCAGTACTTCTGACTTGAATATCGGATATAACGCTGAGCAACACTCAAGATATCTAAATACTCATAAAAATATGCTTGATAATATAGAGAGAAAGAAAACTTGTTTCTGGTGTGATTTTCAATTCTAACATAAGCACATATTTATAGGAAAATGCTAGAACGCCAAAGGAGATTAAAATAATAAAATATTATTTTTCTTTTCTACACACCAACCATCCAAGACCAGTCATCCAAGCATGCCAATTCTGAAAAAATATAGCAGCCCACATGTTATTAACACCAACCAAAGTGGGTCCCACCCATAAATTTAATAAAAATCATTTTATTTTTTGAAACTTCAATAATTCATAGAAAATAGTCTTTTTATCAGAAAATTCGAATCTCGTGAATTTTTATAGGAAATTCAATTCTCTACAACTTTGCAGAAGAAAGTTTTTTCAAATTTCAAACAGAAATTGACCGAAATCCATAAACGGACGATTTTACAGGCTATAATCAAATTTCAGTCAAGAAATAGGGTCCACCGACATACAAAATATGTGTTAATCATTTAATGCAACAAAAATACTCTTCCTTCTCATATACTCATATATCCCACATTCATTGTAAAACTATCATCATTATTATATTATTAAATATAATAATAAATTATTTTATCAGAAAAGATAAAATATAATTTTTCAACAATTGTCACTTTAAAAATTTTCTCCATCTATATCCACATAAAATTAATATTTTCTTCATCATATAAATTAATAATTAATTATTCACAAATAATATTACAGAATCACAGTACTGGCAACCAGGCCGTTCCCAGGAAAGAGGGGGCTTTCCAATAAGGATTTCTCCATACTAGCGCGCAATTAAGTGACCAAATCTCTCCTTAGACAGAACTTTCTAGACATTACCAATAATGTTGTCTAATAATATTATTCAGATAATATGAATTATTGCTCCGATAATAGAAAATACTGTGTAGTGACAATTATTGAAACAACAATAATATAAAATATCAACGCAACAATTATTGAATCAATCAAAGAAAATACTGAACAGTAATTACTGTAACAATTATTGAGTAGTGCCTTATTACTTAAGAATCAATTATTGGTGCAATACCGTGTGCTACTGTGCAACAACGCATATTACTGTGTTTTAACCACCGGGTATTCCAACAGTGTTAACGGTAACAACTACGCCGTTATTTGTAAAAACTCAAATTTGTCTTTTTCTTCATCCGACAGTTATTCTGTTATGGGGCCCATAAATGGTTGCGCCGTCGTACGAATATTCCCTGACAGAAAGAATATTCCACGACCAAATGAATATTCTCCGACAACAATGAATATTTTATAACCACTTGCGTATTTTTGAAAAAAATTCATATATCACCCTTAACTTTAACTTTTTATCAATTTAACCATTTACTGAATTGTACTTATAAGAAAAATTGAATACTTTTATTTCATAAAATTCGGGGTCTTACAATAACAATGCATGACACTCGTACAATGAAAGGATAAGATAAAGTAGATCTAAAAGCCATATTAGTCAAGGTAATTTGGCTAGCCAACACACAAAGGACGAGTAGAAAAAATATTTCTCTTTAGAAGTTGCTCATAGCTTAACTTCAGTGAACACTTTTGTTGTTATCAGTATTCCTCGGGCTTGACCTCAACAAGCTATCTATTTGATGTTGAACTCTTGGTTGGGTAGTTTGCGTTCCAAATACTTTTTTAACCATGTCATCCAGCTCCGCAACCCTCCTCTGTAAAGTGGTCTTGTCCAACTGGAGGAAAGGTAACAGAAAGTTAAAACAACAGACCTAGGTAATAGAAAATTAAACAAACATTTGACTTGGTACAAAAAGAAATCTACAAACTTTTATATTTAAGAAAAATAACAACATTTATGGAGATAGATTCAAACAAGTTAAGACCTTCAACAGTTCATTTTGTGCAGTCAGCAACTCCTCCCGTTCTCAGTAGCATGGTTTCTCCAAAAAACTTTTACTTGTGGTATGACCTTCGTGCGTAGGACATGCTCCTTTCTATCTAAAATCTTGACAAGTACCTCCTCGTACGTTAAGTCTTCAGCTATCTCGTCCGGTTCTAACTCAATAACGTGGTCTGGGTCTTTCACATATTTACGTAACACAGATATATGAAAAATATTATGAACACGAGACATACTTGGAGGTAACGCGAGTCTATAGGCCACATTTCCTATTCGGTCAAGAATCTGAAATGGACCAATAAATCGTGGATTGAGCTTTCCTCTCTTCCCAAATCTTGTAACTCCTTTCCATGGAGCCACACGCAACAATACATGATCCCCAATGTCAAATTCCACGTCCTTTTGATGAAAATTCGCATAACTCTTTTGTCGATCCTGTGCCGTTTGTATACGTTGTCGAATCATTTGGATCTTCTCTGTAGTCATTCGTACCAACTCTGGTCCTAGCAACGTTGCTTCTCCCACCTCATCCCAACATACTGGAGAGCGACACTTTCGTCCATATAATGCTTCAAATGGGGCCACACCTATACTTGCCTGATAACTGTTATTGTAGGAGAATTCCACCAATGGTAGGTACTTATCCCAACTCCCTTTGAAATCTAGGACACAAAGTCTTAATAGATCTTCAAGGGTTTGAATAGTCCTCTCTGATTGTCCATCCGTTTGAGGATGGTATGCCGAACTAAATCGTAAATCTGTGCCCATAGCTTTTTGCAAGCTAACCCAAAATCTTGAAGTAAATCTTGGGTCACGATCCGAAACTATGGATACTGGCATGCCATGCAGTCTCACAATCTCATCTACGTATATACGAGCAAGACGTTCAAGGGAATAAGTCTCCCGTATCGGCAAGAAATGAGCAGACTTAGTTAATCTATCAACAATAACCCAAATAGCATTTATGCCTTGAGAAACCGTGGGAAAACCCGTAACGAAATCCATGGTAATGTGTTCCCACTTCCATTTCGGAATCTCAAGTGGTTGCAATGGACCCTTTGGCACTTGATGTTCCGCCTTTACACGTTGACAAGTTAAACACCTCGAGATAAACTTTGCAATCTCTCTCTTCATATTATTCCACCAAAATGTATGTCGAAGATCACGATACATTTTGGTACTTCCAGGATGGATTACAAATGGTGTATTGTGTGCTTCCATCATGATCTTGTACTTCAAATCAGAATCGTTAGGAACACAAAGTCTGGAGTGGACTCTAAGTATTCCTTCTTCATCGATTCTTGCTTCTGGAATAGCACCTTCTTGCACTTTCTTCTTCATACGCATCAGCTCCGGGTCTGTGGTTTGAGCAACTTTAACTTTATCAATTAAAGTTGGTTCTATGCGTATACTTGATATCATCGCACTCGTTCCTGCATAAGATCTTCTGCTCAACGCGTCAGCTACCACGTTTGTTTTTCCAGGATGGTATTGAATAGTGTGGTCGTAATCTTTCAACAGCTCGAGCCAACGTCGTTGCCGCATGTTGAGTTCTTTTTGAGTGAAGAAATATTTGAGACTTTTATGGTCTGAATAAATCTCCACTTTCTCCTCATATAGATAGTGCCTCCAGATCTTTAGCGCGAAAACGACTGCTGCCAACTCTAGATCATGAGTAGGATAATTTCTCTTATATTCTTTAAGTTGTCGCGAGGCATAGGCTATAACTTTTCCACGTTGCATGAGAACACACCTTAGCCCTTTGCCTGAAGCATCGTTGTAGATAACAAATCCATCCGAACCAGATGGTATGGTCAAAACAGGTGTCGAAATGAGTCTCCTCTTAAGCTCTTAAAAACTCTTCTCGCATTCCTCGCTCCATACGAATTTGATATCTTTCCGAGTTAGCTGAGTTAACGGGGTAGCGATTCGAGAAAACCCTTCCACGAATCTCCGATAATAACCAGCTAAGCCCATAAAGCTACGCACTTCAGTCACCGTCTTTCGTTGCTCCCAACTTTGTATTGCTTCAATCTTCGCCGGGTCAACAGATACTCCATATTTTGACACCACGTGCCCTAGGAATGCCACTTCCTCAAGCCAAAACTCGCATTTCTTCAACTTAGCATATAACTTGTTTTCACGCAGCCTTTGGAGTACCAGCTTCAAATGATGCTCATGATCTTCACGGCTTTTAGAATATATGAGGATGTCATCAATAAAGACAACAACGAACTGATCCAAATAATCCTTGAATACTCGGTTCATCATATCCATGAAAGCCGCAAGAGCATTAGTCAATCCAAAAGACATGACTAGGAATTCATAATGCCCGTACCGAGTTCTGAAGGCACTCTTTGGAATATCCTCAGTTTTAACCTTCAGCTGATGATATTCAGAATGAAGATCGATCTTTGAAAAGAATTGTGCTCCTTGTAACTGGTCAAACAGGTCATCAATACGAGGTAGCGGATACCTATTCTTAATAGTGACATGGTTTAATTCCCGATAATCAATACAAAGTCGCATACTCCCATCTTTCTTCTTTACAAATAAAACAGGAGCACCCCAAGGAGATGTACTAGGACGAATGAAACCGATGTCCAACAATTCTTGTAGTTGGACCTTTAACTCCTTAAGTTCAATAGGAGCCATTCGATATGGGGTTTTAGAAATGGGCTTTGTACCAGTTTCAAGATCAATAAAGAATTCAATTTCACGTTCCGGGGGTAGACCGGGAAGTTCTTCAGGAAATACGTCAGGAAAGTCAATAACAACAGGAATATTATTCAAATTTGACGTGTCTTTATTCAAATCCATAACATGGGCTAAGAAAGCATGACATCCGTTTTTTAATAAACGAATGGCTTTATGGCTTGATATAACAGTGATTGATTTTAATGGCTTAGTTGCTTGAATTCGTACAACAGGTTGGTTAGGAATATGAAAACTAACAACTTTACGAAAATAATCAATTTTGGCATGATGAGTAGTTAACCAATCAATCCCTAAAATCACATCAAAAGTAAGTATCTTTAAAGAGATAAGGTCAACAGGTAATGTGATGGTGCCAACTTGGATCAAACAAGATTTATAAACAGTGGATGTGATGAAAGTTTCTCCTAACGGAGTTTCCACAGATAAATCAAAGTCTAACTTCTCCGGATTCAAGTTTAAACGTTGAGCACAAGCAGGAGAGATAAAAGAATGGGTAGAACTGGTATCTAATAAGGTATAAACTTCATATGAATTTATGATTAGCTTACCCGTGATCACCTCGTTTGGGTTCCTCGCATGTTGACCAGTCACGACAAACGCTCTTCCAGGAACCGTTGACTTTATCTTTTCTGGGGCAGCTTTTTGAGACACCATCCCCGCTGGACTTGGTTTTGCTACAGTGCAATCTCGAGTGATATGTCCTTCCTTTCCACAA
Source organism: Panax notoginseng (assembly GCA_016801055.1). Classification (NCBI taxonomy): domain Eukaryota; kingdom Viridiplantae; phylum Streptophyta; class Magnoliopsida; order Apiales; family Araliaceae; genus Panax; species Panax notoginseng. Next base: position 6,169,496 of record CM029013.1, read on the forward strand.
TTATAACATACCTTAAACTGTTGTGGGCGGTTTGGGCTGATATGTCCTTCTTTTCCGCACTTATAGCATATAACCGGTGGTCGTTCTCCTCCCTTGGAACCAGTTGTTGCTGGTACTGACGTCTTCGTATTGTCATTGTTGAATCTCCTCTTTTTAAAATCTCCTCCCGACTCACTTCTTCTATTTTCATAGCCACGATTACCACCATAGTGGTTGCCGTTCTTGTCTGTATTTTTCTTTCTCCGTTGGTTATCATTGTTCTGATGACTGTTGTCACCGATATGATCCTGGTTGTGGTCCCTCAGTTGACCGTACTCGTTATCTCGCTCTAATAATTGAGCCCTGTTGACAACATCTGAATAGAGAGAAAATTTATGAGAAATGAGATATTGACGTATGCCAGGTTTCAAACCTCTCAGAAACATCCTCGTCATACGTTTCTCATTCTCCACCAAATGAGGTGCAAACCTGGACAACTCTGCAAACTTCGCCTCGTACTGAGATACCGTCATATTATTCTGCTCTAGTCTAATAAACTCTACCTCCTTCATATGACGAATACTTTCAGGAAAGTATTTGTAAGACTCCAAATTATTAATAAATAAAATTTAATTTCCTCTATTTATTATTCTGAAATAGTAAGGGTTGATTTGATTAATGTGGTCAGTTATGGGTAAAATGCACAAATATTTTAAATAAGCAAGTGGTTATAAAATATTCATTGTTGTCGGGGAATATTCGCTTGGTCGTGGAATATTCTTACTGTCGGAGAATATTCGTACGACGGCGCAGTCTTTTGTGGGCCCCATAACGGAAAGTGATTGGAAGAAAAAAATGACAAAAATAAGTTGTTTATAAATAACGGCATAGTTGTTACCGTTAATACTGTTGAAATACCCGGTGGTTAAAACACAGTAATACGCGTTGTTGCACAGTAGCACACGGTATTGCACCAATTATTGATTCTTACGTAAGAAGGCACTACTCAATAATTGTTACAGTAATTACTATTCAATATTGTATTTTATTGATTTAATAATTGCTGCGTTGATATTTTATATTACTGTTATTTTAATAATTGTCACTACACATTATTTTCTATTATCGGAACAATAATTCATATTATCTGAATAATATTATTAGATAACATTATTGGCAATGTCTAGAAAGTTCTGTCTAAGGAGAGGTTTGGTCATCTAATTGCGCGCCAGTAAGGAGAGATCCTTATTGGAAAGCCCCCTCTTTCCTGGGAACGGCCTGGTTGTCAGTACTGTGATTCTGTAATAATATTTGTGTATAATTAATTATTAATTTATATGATGAGGAAAATATTAATTTTATGTGGATATAGATGGAGAAAATTTTTAATGTGACAATTGTTGAAAATTAATATTTTATCTTTTTCTGATAAAATAATTCATTTAAATGTATTATTTTAATAATATATTGATGGTGATATTTTTATAATGAATGTGGGATATATGAGTATATGAGGAGGAAGAGTATTTTTGTGGCATTAAATAATTAACACATGTTTTGTGTGTTGGTGGACACAATTCTTGACCGAAAATTTATTATTGACTGTAAAATCACCCGTTTGTGGATTTCGGTCAATTTTTGTTTGGAACTTGGAAAAACTTTCTTCTGCAAAGTTGTAGAGAATTGAATTTCCTATAAAAACTCGCCAGATTCGAATTTTCTGATAAAAGGGCTATTTATTATGAATTATTGACGTTCTGAAGTTCCGAAATAATTGATTTTTGGAAGTTTTAATTATTTTTTTCAAAGAAAACGTTTTTTGTTTGTTTTGTGGGCTACAACATGTGCATAATGAGCTGAGTTCAGATGGTCTTGAGGTGGGCTTGAAAATTATATATATATATATATTAATATTATATTAAATTTTCTGCTTTGGTGTTCTAAGCATTTTCCTATAAATAGGGTGCTTAGGTTAGAATTGAAAATCACACTAGAAACACAAGTTTCTCTCTATTTCTCTCTCTATATCGAGCGTATTCTTGTGAGTATTTGATACTTTGAGTGTTGCTATACGGTGCAAGTTTTCTTCAGCATTATATCTAGTATTCCAGTCAGAAGTACCGTCTTTCCGAGGTAAGGGATGTTATTTCTTCTTAAATGATATTATTTTCTTCAATATCATTATGCCGAAGTATTGATCTGAATTTTTTATCAAATTTGGAACTTTTCATGTCGGGGTTACTATTCACGAGTTACTATTCACGAGTTACTATTCACCGAAAAATGAAATTTTCTTCTTTTCGTCCAAAATATCTATTCTGGATACTAGCTTTGATTGTATCCATGTTTTAATTATTCTTGAATTTTACTCCACTATGATTATTTATGAGGTATTTTTGGACATGGAATAGCTGAAATACGAATCCTTAACATTTATTATTTTGTTTCACTGGATTCGTTTCCTTAAAAAATATTTTTCATCATCCTCAGTCCTAAATGATGACATAAATGAATATCTCTGGCCTGTAGTACAAAGATTAATGATTTCTGATGAATATCTTTGGCCCGTAGTGCAAAGATGAACAGGTGTTGAGGTGAACATGACCAACTGATGAATATCCTTGGCCTGTAGTGCAAAGATGACTATTTGATTCAAGATATTTATTGATTGATATTACAGAAATAAATGTTGATGATGGGCTTTTAAATTCATAGATAATCGTAGATTTCATTCTCTACGTAACTTTTCTATGAAATATTATTTCCCGCTGCGAATATTGATTTAAAACTTGTTGTCTATTGTATTCTATTAAATTTTTCCCTGTTGAAGACTAACGATAATTTGTTGTATATTATCTTAGTCATAATATTCTTTACTGGGCTAGTTGAGCTCACCCTTTTCCTTGTTGTTCCATTTTCTTCTCAGGAGGCGAGAATGTAGCAAGTACTAGTCGGGATATAGAATGAAGGTTCTAGGAAGTTATTTTAGTAGTCCTCACCATTTTTTTTGTAAAATATTGTACCAATAATTGTAATGAGGACTTATTTGAGTGTGGATATTGTCTAGATGACAATATTTGTATTTACACTCACAGTTTTTATGTTGTATTAATAAAGTTGTAGTTGTTTCTGTACCATGTTATTGACGACTCAGAATGGGTGTTGTATACCTGTTTTGGGGGCGTCACAGTTGGTATCAGAGCCATAAGTAAAGATCCCCGAGCCTCTCGCTGGTGACTTCCTGTTGATGGGGGATGCACCGAAGCCAGACTCTCCGTAGGGGACGCCGTTCTGCGGTGGCAAACTGATAGGTATCAATGTAAGGTGCTGACATAGGTTGGTGTCCAGAGTCACAGTTGGTATCAGAGCTTAGGGATATGATCTCTGGCGGAGATCGGGGAATAGAACTAGGAGGGGAGAGACGAGTAAATCCTTCGCTAGTGTGTCCTACCTAAGCTTATTTGTTGGTTGATCATAATATAGTGATATTATGTGATTTGTTAATTTGTTAAATTAACCCTTGTTTTATGGCAGTATTTGAGAATGTCGACTGAGAATGTTAACAGTGGAGTAAATGAAATCGTGGAGACACCTGTACTCACCAACGAGGAGAACGTACAACAGGCTGGCAATGTTCCTCCTGTGAACAACACCACTGAGCAGACGGTGAACGATGAGATGTTTAGAAGCTTTTTGCGATTCATGCAAAACCAGACGAAGGAGATTCCTGTTCAAAATATAGGAAGAAACAATGGCAACGCACAGCTGGTCACAGCCAAGCAGTTCAAAGAGTTGGGACCACCAGAATTCTGGGGAAAGCCGGATCCGATTAAGGCGGAGACATGGGTCAAGCAAATTACCAAGATATTTGATGTCTTGGGATGCACGGAGGAACAGAAGGTTCCATTCGCCACCTTTATGTTCTGTGGTGAGGCAGACTACTGGTGGGAATCTGTGAAGCGTACCCATCCAGCCGCACTCAGCATGTCTTGGGAGACATTTCAGAAACTATTCAATGACAAGTACTTTCCTGAAAGTATTCGTCATATGAAGGAGGTAGAGTTTATTAAACTGGAGCAGAATAACATGACGGTGTCCCAGTACGAGGCGAAGTTTGCAGAGTTGTCCAGGTTTGCACCTCATTTGGTGGAGAATGAGGAACGTATGACGCGGATGTTTCTGAGAGGTTTGAAACCCGGCATACGTCAATATCTCATTTCTCATAAATTTTCTCTCTATTCAGATGTTGTCAACAGGGCTCAATTATTAGAGCGAGATAACGAGTACGGTCAACCGAGGGACCACAACCAGGATCGTATCGGTGACAACAGTCATCAGAACAATGATAACCAGCGGAGAAAGAAAAATACAGACAAGAACGGTAACCACTCTGGTGGTAATCGTGGCTATGAAAATAGAAGAAGCGAGTCGGGAGGAGATTTTAAAAAGAGGAGATTCAACAATGACAATACGAAGACGTCAGTACCAGCAGCAACTGGTTCCAAGGGAGGAGAACGACCACCGGTCATATGCTATAAATGTGGAAAAGAGGGACATATCAGCCCAAACTGTCCACAACAGTTCAAGGTATGCTATAATTGTGGAAAGGAAGGACATATCGCTCGAGATTGTACGATAGCGAAACCAAGTTCAGCAGGGACGGTGACTCAAAAGGCTGCCCCAGAAAAGTTAAAGTCAACGGTTCCTGGAAGAGCGTTTGTCGTGACTGGTCAACATGCGAGGAACCCAAACGAGGTGATCACGGGTAAGCTAATCATAAATTCATATGAAGTTTATACCTTACTAGATACCGGTGCTACCCATTCATTTATTTCTCCTGCTTGTGCTCAACGTTTAAACTTGACTCCGGAGAAATTAGACTTTGATTTATCTGTGGAGACTCCGTTAGGAGAAACTTTCATCACATCCACTGTTTATAAATCTTGTTTGATCCAAGTTGGTACCATCACCTTACCTGTTGACCTTATCTCTTTAAAGATACTTGCATTTGACGTGATTTTAGGAATTGATTGGTTAACTACTCATCATGCCAAAATTGATTGTTTTCGTAAGGTGATTAGTTTTTATATTCCTAATCAACCTGTTGTTCGAATTCAAGCAACAAAGCCATTAAAATCAATCACTGTCATATCAAGTCATAAAGCCATTCGTTTATTAAAAAACGGATGTCAAGCTTTCTTAGCCCATGTTATGGATTTGAATAAAGATACGTCAAATTTGAATAATATTCCTGTTGTTAGCAACTTTCCTGACGTATTTCCTGAAGAACTTCCCGGTCTACCCCCGGAACGTGAAGTTGAATTATTTATTGATCTTGAACCTGGTACAAAGCCTATTTCTAAAACCCCATATCGAATGGCTCCTATTGAACTTCAGGAGTTGAAGGTCCAACTACAAGAGTTATTGGACATCGGTTTCATTCGTCCTAGTACATCTCCTTGGGGTGCTCCTGTTTTATTTGTAAAGAAGAAAGACGGAAGTATGCGACTTTGTATCGATTACCGGGAATTAAACCATGTCACTATCAAGAATAGGTATCCGCTACCTCGTATTGATGACCTGTTTGACCAGTTACAAGGAGCACAATTCTTTTCAAAAATCGATCTTCGTTCTGGATATCATCAGCTGAAGGTTAAAACTGAGGATATTCCGAAGACTGCCTTTAGAACTCGGTACGGACATTATGAATTCTTAGTCATGTCTTTTGGATTGACTAATGCTCATGCGGCTTTCATGGATATGATGAACCGAGTATTCAAGGATTATTTGGATCAGTTCGTTGTTGTCTTTATTGATGACATCCTCATATATTTCAAAAGCCGTGAAGATCGTGAGCACCATTTGAAGCTGGTACTCCAAAGGCTGCGTGAAAATAAGTTATATGCTAAGTTAAAGAAATGCGAGTTCTGGCTTGAGGAAGTAGCATTCCTAGGGCACGTGGTGTCGAAACATGGAGTATCTGTGGACCCGACGAAGATTGAAGCAATACAAAGCTGGGAGCAACCGAAGACGGTGACCGATGTACGTAGTTTTCTGGGCTTAGCTGGTTATTATCGGAGATTCGTAGAAGGATTTTCTCGAATCGCTACCCCGTTAACTCAGCTGACTCGGAAGGATATCAAATTCGTATGGAGCGAAGAATGCGAGAAGAGTTTCCAAGAGCTTAAGAGGAGACTCATTTCGGCATCTGTTCTGACAATACCATCTGGTTCGGATGGATTTGTTATCTACAACGATGCTTCAAGCAAAGGGTTAGGATGTGTTCTCATGCAACGTGGAAAAGTCATAGCCTATGCCTCGCGACAACTTAAAGAATATGAGAGGAATTATCCTACTCATGATCTAGAGTTGGCAGCAGTCGTTTTCACGCTAAAGATCTGGAGGCACTATCTATATGGGGAGAAGGTGGAGATATATTCAGACCATAAAAGCCTCAAATATTTCTTCACTCAAAAAGAACTCAACATGCGACAACGACGTTGGCTCGAGCTGTTGAAAGATTACGACCACACTATTCAATACCATCCTGGAAAAACAAATGTGGTAGCTGACGCGTTGAGTAGAAGATCATATGCAGGAACGAGTGCGATGATGTCAAGTATATGCGTAGAACCAACTTTAATCGATAAATTTAAAGTTGCTCAAACCACAGACCCGGAGCTGATGCGTATGAAGAAGAAAGTGCAAGAAGGTGCTATTCCAGAAACAAGAATCGATGAAGAAGGAATACTTCGAGTTCACTCCAGACTTTGTGTTCCTAACGATTCTGATTTGAAGTACAAGATCATGATGGAAGCACACAATACACCATTTGCAATCCATCCTGGAAGTACCAAAATGTATCGTGATCTTCGACATACATTTTGGTGGAACAATATGAAGAGAGAGATTGCAAAGTTTATCTCGAGGTGTTTAACTTGTCAACGTGTAAAGGCGGAACATCAAGTGCCAAAGGGTCCATTGCAACCACTTGAGATTCCGAAATGGAAGTGGGAACATATTACCATGGATTTCATTACGGGTCTTCCCACGGTTTCTCAAGGCATAAATGCTATTTGGGTTATTGTTGATAGATTAACCAAGTCTGTTCATTTCTTGCCGATACGGGAGACTTATTCCCTTGAACGTCTTGCTAGTATGTACGTGAATGAGATTGTAAGGTTGCATGGCATGCCAGTATCCATAGTTTCGGATCGTGACCCAAGATTCACTTCAAAATTTTGGGTTAGCTTGCAAAAAGCTATGGGCACGGATTTACGGTTCAGTTCGGCATACCATCCTCAAACGGACGGGCAATCAGAGAGGACTATTCAAACTCTTGAAGATCTATTAAGACTTTGTGTCCTAGATTTCAAAGGAAGTTGGGATAAGTACCTACCATTGGTGGAATTCTCCTACAACAACAGTTATCAGGCAAGTATAGGTGTGGCTCCCTTTGAAGCATTGTATGGACGAAAGTGTCGCTCTCCAGTATGTTGGGATGAGGTGGGAGAAGCAGCGTTGTTGGGACCAGAGTTGGTACAAATGACTACAGAAAAGATCCAAACGATTCGACAACGTATACAAACGGCACAGGATCGACAAAAGAGTTATGTGGATCTTCATCGAAAGGACGTGGAATTTGACATTGGGGATCATGTATTATTACGTGTAGCTCCATGGAAAGGAGTTACAAGATTTAGAAAGAGAGGAAAGCTCAATCCACGATTTATTGGTCCATTTCAGATTATTGACCGAGTAGGAAATGTGGCCTATAGACTCGCGTTACCTCCAAGTATGTCTCGTGTTCATAATGTTTTTCATATATCTGTGCTTCGTAAATATGTGAAAGACCCGAACCACGTTATTGAGTTAGAACCGGACGAAATAGCCGAAGACTTAACGTACGAGGAGGTACCTGTCAAGATCTTGGATAGGAAGGAGCATGTCCTACGCACGAAGGTCATACCACAAGTTAAAGTTTTGTGGAAAAACCATGCTATTGAGGAAATGACCTGGGAGTTGGAAACGGAAATGAAAGCGAGGTATCCTCATCTTTTCGAAACACCAGGTACGTATGTCAATTTCGAGGACAAAATTTCATAAGGAGGGGAAGTTGTAAGACCCCAAATTATTAATAAATGAAATTTAATTTTCTCTATTTATTATTCTGAAATAGTAAGGGTTGATTTGATTAATGTGGTCAGTTATGGGTAAAATGCACAAATATTTTAAATAAGCAAGTGGTTATAAAATATTCATTGTTGTCGGGGAATATATTCGTTTGGTCGTGGAATATTCTTACTGTCGGAGAATATTCGTACGACGGCGCAGTCTTTTGTGGGCCCCATAACGGAAAGCGATTGGATGAAGAAAATGACAAAAATAAGTTGTTTATAAATAACGGCATAGTTGTTACCGTTAATACTGTTGGAATACCCGGTGGTTAAAACACAGTAATACGCGTTGTTGCACAGTAGCACACGGTATTGCACCAATTATTGATTCTTACGTAAGAAGGCACTACTCAATAATTGTTACAGTAATTACTGTTCAATATTGTATTTTATTGATTCAATAATTGCTGCGTTGATATTTTATATTACTGTTGTTTTAATAATTGTCACTACACAGTATTTTCTATTATCGGAACAATAATTCATATTATCTGAATAATATTATTAGATAACATTATTGGCAATGTCTAGAAAGTTCTGTCTAAGGAGAGGTTTGGTTATCTAATTGCGCGCCAGTAAGGAAAGATCCTTATTGGAAAGCCCCCTCTTTCCTGGGAACGGCCTGGTTGCCAGTACTGTGATTCTGTAATATTATTTGTGTATAATTAATTATTAATTTATATGATGAGAAAAATATTAATTTTATGTGGATATAGATGGAGAAAATTTTTAATGTGACAATTGTTGAAAATTAATATTTTATCTTTTTCTGATAAAATAATTCATTTAAATGTATTATTTTAATAATATATTGATGGTGATATTTTTATAATGAATGTGGGATATATGAGTATATGAGGAGGAAGAGTATTTTTGTGGCATTAAATGATTAACACATGTTTTGTGTGTTGGTGGACACAATTCTTGACCGAAAATTTATTATTGATTGTAAAATCACCCGTTTGTGGATTTCGGTCAATTTTTGTTTGGAATTTGGAAAAACTTTCTTCTGCAAAGTTGTAGAGAATTGAATTTCCTATAAAAACTCGCGAGATTCGAATTTTCTGATAAAAGGGCTATTTATTATGAATTATTGACGTTCTGAAGTTCCGAAATAATTGATTTTTGGAAGTTTTAATTATTTTTTTCAAAGAAAACGTTTTTTGTTTGTTTTGTGGGCTACAACATGTGCATAATGAGCTGAGTTCAGATGGTCTTGAGGTGGGCTTGAAAATTATATATATATATATATATATATATATATATTAATATTATATTAAATTTTCTACTTTGGTGTTCTAAGCATTTTCCTATAAATAGGGTGCTTAGGTTAGAATTGAAAATCACACCAGAAACACAAGTTTCTCTCTATTTCTCTCTCTATATCGAGCGTATTCTTGTGAGTATTTGATACTTTGAGTGTTGCTATATGGTGCAAGTTTTCTTCAGCATTATATCTAGTATTCCAGTCAGAAGTACCGTCTTTCCGAGGTAAGGGATGTTATTTCTTCTTAAATGATATTATTTTCTTCAATATCATTATGCCGAAGTATTGATCTGAATTTTTTATCAAATTTGGAACTTTTCATGTCGGGGTTACTATTCACGAGTTACTATTCACCAAAAAATGAAATTTTCTTCTTTTCGTCCAAAATATCTATTCTGGATACTAGCTTTGATTGTATCCATGTTTTAATCATTCTTAAATTTTACTCCACTATGATTATTTATGAGGTATTTTTGGACATGGAATAGCTGAAATACGAATCCTTAACATTTATTATTTTGTTTCACTGGATTCGTTTCCTTAAAAATATTTTTCATCATCCTCAGTCTTAAATGATGATATAACTGAATATCTTTGGCTTGTAGTGCAAAGATGAACGATTTCTGATGAATATCTTTGGCCCGTAGTGCAAAGATGAACAGGTGTTGAGGTGAACATGACCAACTGATGAATATCTTTGGCCTGTAGTGCAAAGATGACTATTTGATTCAAGATATTTATTGATTGATGTTACAGGGATAAAGTGTTGATGATGGGCTTTTAAATTCATAGATAATCGTAGATTTCATTCTCTACGTAACTCTTCTATGAAACATTATTTTCCGCTGCGAATATTGATTTAAAACTTGTTGTCTATTGTATTCTATTAAATTTTTCCCTGTTGAAGACTAACGATAATTTGTTGTATATTATCTTAGTCATAATATTCTTTACTGGGCTAGTTGAGCTCACCCTTTTCCTTGTTGTTCCATTTTCTTCTCAGGAGGCGAGAATGTAGCAAGTACTAATCGGGGTATGGAATGAAGGTTCTAGGAAGTTGTTTTAGTAGTCCTCACCATTTTTTTTGTAAAATATTGTACCAATAATTGTAATGAGGACTTATTTGAGTGTGGATATTGTCTAGATGATAATATTTGTATTTACACTCACAGTTTTTATGTTGTATTAATAAAGTTGTAGTTGTTTCTGTACCATATTATTTACGACTCAGAATGGGTGTTGTATACCTGTTTTGGGGGCGTCACAGTACTTATCATTGAACAGTTTCTGAAATGTCTCCCAAGACATGCTGAGTGCGGCTGGATGGGTACGCTTCACAGACTCCCACCAGTAGTCTGCCTCGCCACGAAACATAAAGGTGGCGAATGGAACCTTCTGTTCTTCCGTGCATCCTAAGACATCGAATATCTTGGTAATTTGCTTGACCCACGTTTCCGCCATGATCGGATCTGGCTTTCCCTTAAATTCTGGTGGCCCCAATTCTTTGAACTGTTTGGCTGTGACAAACCGTGAATTGCTATCATTTCCTCCTGTATTTTGAACACGAGTCTCCCACGTCTGGTTTTGCATGAATTGCAAAAAACTTCTAAACATTCCATCGTTCATCATCTGCTCATTGGTGTTGTTCACAGGAGGAACATTGCCAGCCTGTTGCACGTTCTCCTCGTTGGTAAGCACCGGTGTCTCCACGGTCTCATTTACTCCACTGTTAACATTCTCAGTCGACATTCTCAAATACTGCCATAAAACAAGGGTTAATTAAATAAATTAACAAATCACATAATACCCCTATATTATGACTGACCAATAAATAAGCTTAGGTAGGACACACTAGCGAAGGATTTATTCGTCTCTCCCCTCCTAGTTCTATTCTCTGATCTCCGCCAGAGATCATATCCCTAAGCTCTGATACCAACTGTGACGCCCCCAAAATAGGTATACAACACCCATTCTGAGTCGCCAAAATACATGGTACAGAAACAACTACATCTTTACTGTTACAACATAAGAACTGTGAGTTTAAATACAAATATTGTCATCTAGACAATATCCACACTCAAATAAGTCCTCATCACAATTATTGATACATTATTTCACAAAAATAGTGAGGACTACTAAAATAACTTCTAGAACCATCATTCCATACCCCGACTAGTACTCGCTACATTCTCGCCTCCTGAGAAAAATGGAACAAAAAGGAAAAGGGTGAGCTCAACTAGCCCAGTAAAGAACATTATGACTAAGATAATACAGAACAAATTATCGTTAGTCTTCAACAAGGAAAAATCTAATAGAATACAATAGACAACAAGTTTTAAATCAATAACTGCAGCGGAAACAGCAAACCATTAGAAGAGTCAAGTAGAGAATGAGTTCTACTATCTTCTAAGATTTAAAAGTCCATCATCAATATTTTATCCCTGTAACAACAATCAATAACCATCTTTAATCAAATATTCATCTTTACACTACAGGCCAAATATATTCATTTGTATCACCAGTCGGTCATGTTCATCTCAACACCTGTTCATCTTTGCACTACGGGCCAAAGATATTCATCAGTTAATCATTCATCTTTGCTCTACAGGCCAAAGATATTCAGTAATATCATCATTTAGGACTGAGGATGATGAAAAAATATCTTAAAAAAAACGAATCCAGTGAAACAAAATAACAAATATTAAGGATTCGTATTTCGATTTATCCATGTCCAAAAATACCTTATAATTATTCATAGTGAAGTAAAATTCAAGAATGATCAAAACATGGATACAATCAAAGCTAGTACCCAGAATAGATATTTTGGACGAAAAGAAGAAATTTTCATTTTCGGTGAATAGTAACTCGTGAATAGTAACTCATAAATAGTAACTCATGAATAGTAACCCCGACGTGAAAAGTTCCAAATTTGATAAAAATTTCTAACCAATATTTCGGCATAATGATATTGAAGAAATAATATCATTTTCGAATAAAATAACATCCCTTACCTCGTAAAGACTGTACTTCTGGTCGGAATACCGGTATAAGGCTGAAAGAAACTTGCTCTGATGAATATAAACTCTCAAAGTATCTAAATACTCACAAAATACACTCAATAATCTAGAGAGAGAAAGAGAGAAAACTTGTTTCTGGTGTGATTTTCAATTCTAACTTAAGCACCTATTTATATTAAAATGCTAGAACGCCAAAGGAGACTAAATAATAAAATATTATAATTACAAAACTCATTTCTACGCATGCCAATTCAGCCACCAGCCATCCTTAACCCAAATTAGCAGCCCACATGTGTTAGAATAAAAGTGGGTCCCACCCATAATTAATAAAAATTATTTTATTTTCCAAAACTTTAATAATTCATAGAAAATAACCCTTTTATCAGAAAATTCGAATCTCGCGACTTTTTATAGGAAATTCAATTCTCTACAACTTTGCAGAAGAAAGTTTTTCCAAATTCCAAACAGAAGTTGACCGAAATCCATAAACGGGCGATTTTACAGGTTATAATCAAATTTCAGTCAAGAAATGGGGTCCACCGACACACAAAACATGTGTTAATCATTTAATACAAAAAAATACTCTTCCTCCTCATATACTCATATATCCCACATTCATTGTAAAACTATCACCATTATTATATTATTAAATAAATTATTTTATCAGAAAAGATAAAATATCATTTTTTTAATAATTGTCACTTAAAAATTTTCTCCATCTATATCCACATAAAATTAATATTTTCCTCATCATATAAATCAATAATTAATTATTCACAAATAATATTACAGAATCACAGTACTGGCAACCAGGCAATTTCCAGGAAAGAGGGGGCTTTCCAATAAGGATTTCTCCATACTGGCGCGCAATTAGATGACCAAACCTCTCCTTAGACAGAACTTTCTAGACATTGCCAATAATGTTATCTAATAATATTATTCAAATAATATGAATTATTGATCTGATAATGGGAAATACTGTGTAGTGACAATTATTGAAACAACAGTAATATAAAATATCAACGCAGCAATTATTGAATCAATAAAATAAAATACTGAACAGTAATTACTGTAACCATTATTGAGTAGTGCCTTCTTACGTAAGAATCAATAATTGGTGCAATACAGTGTGCTACTGTGCAACAACGCGTATTACTGTGTTTTAACCACCGGGTATTCCAACAGTATTAACGGTAACAACTACGCCGTTATTTATAAACAACTTATTCTTGTCGTTTTCTTCATCCGATCGCTTTCCATTATGGGGGCCACAAAAGACTGCGCCGTCGTACGATTATTCCCCGACAGAAAGAATATTCCACGACCAAACGAATATTCCCCGACAACAATGAATATTTTATAACCACCTGCTTATTTGAAATATTTGCGCATTTTACCCATAACTAACCTAGTTAATCAATTTAACCCTTACTATTTCAAAATAATAAATAGAGAAAATTTAAATTTCATTTAATAATAATTTGGGGTCTTACATCAGGAGTTACGGAAAAGAGTTGATTTTCCTTGCAATGGATCAATAATAGTACCCTTTGTAATCATTCATTTCACCAATATGGCAATATTCCAATGATATGCATATTTTATGAACAGAACATGCAGGCTATGGTCGATTGGTTACAGTCCTTACGGATTAGCTATGCTTCAGCAGCCAAACCCACTATACAGTCCAATAGTAGAGGCACTCAAAGCTAGAAATCAGACCATTGCAGCAGCAGGAACTCAATTTTATGGCCAACAGCTGCAACAACAACATCCATTTACCATAACAGCCCAAACCATATGCAGACTAAAGCAAATTTACAGTAGTACGTGAAATAAAAGGCTAGAACCAAGCATATGTAGTAGTAGAAACTGCAGTAATATGCACTTCGCTACAACAAAAGATCCACAGCAGAAAAAAAAGAATTGGGAGCACAACAGCAGCATAACAGACTGCACCAAGAGCTTTAGTTAACAATGATAGTAGGTTACCTAAACTTATAGAAGAGAAAACCATCAATCATAACAAATGAGAAGCATGCTACGAGGAGCACCAAAAAAAACCTGCATAACATCCATGATTAAAGATTCAACCAATTAAGTAATATAGAAATACAAAATAGTCAAGCAGTCACTCCTTAGGAGGTCTATTGAAACAAGCATATGACATAACAAACAAGCAGTGGATAATATTAACATCAGGTAACTAACTTAATGTTAAAAGAATGAGATAAAAAATATTAACTAAAGGAAATATGGATACACAAATTAATACAAAAACACATTGAAAACTTAATTGCAAAAACAAATCCTTCATTCTGTCCACATAACAAAAAACTGATTTAAGTAACGAGGGTATTAACACATAGAATGCATTGATGAAACATTCTTAAATTTTGTAAGAATATAATAAGTCAGTAAGGCAAGTCATCTTTAATTTCCAGAAGGTATTATATTTCAGATACTCTACATTTTGAAATTGTTATCATCCATACCTATGATGCCATACATGATACATGTGCTCTTACTTTATAACCATATAGGAAGTTAAAATTTGAATAATGTTACATATAAGAGCAAAGAATTCACATGACTTACGTGACAACATTTCTCTGAAGTTGTATGTTGAATAAATACAATAACCGTGCAAAGTTCCATATGATATCTTGTAATGAAGGCAAAAATACATCCAATCTAAGAGGTGTGGGCTTATTCAATGAATTGGATATACAAGCAAAAGGAAAACTTGAAGCCACATGTGTTCGAATCACATAGAAGAATAAGTCTCTAGCCGCATTAAACATCATATTTCCGGAATTTAGTTGTAACAATCTGACCAGGAAAAAAGATGATAAACATACTACTTATCTTTTTTACAAGGTGCATAAAGTCATACAGTAATAGAATTCAGAAATAAAGAAAAGCGCACAGAAAAAGGACCTAGAATAATTACCTTCATTGATCTCAAACTCTTCAAACTCGTCATCATCTTCAAATAAATCAATCTTTGGGTCTTCAGTAGCTACCTTCGTTTCCTTCTCCATCTTATCCGATGACATAACCTTCATGAATCACCAAAACGATTAAAAACTACGAATTTAATAGATTACTAAAACCTAAAGCCTCATACAAATCGAAGACCTTAAAAAAGTAAGAATACTAGTTCCTTAAACCCTAGATCGTCGAATTCAAAATTCTGAACAGTGAAATTGGAAAAACTAAATGACGATTTGATGATAGTCGTGGATTTGAGAGAGAGTTGGGGAAGTCGTGGATTTGAGAGAGAGAGAGAGAGTCGAGAAGTCGAAGAAAGAGAAAGTACAGAGAAGAGAGAACAAAATAGATCTGAAGCTTGTTTTAATTTAAAATTTTCAGTTTCGTGTTTTTAGTTTTTGCTCCGTGTTTTTTTAGATAGATAACATTTTTTTAAAAAAAACGTTATCTATTTAAAATAAAAAATTGCCCTTTTTAAATAGATAACGTTTTTTCATATATATCTACAACGTTTTGTTAAAAAACGTTGTGAAAAAAAACACCACAACATTTTTTATAAAAACATTATGGTTTAAGTGTTGTCTATTTACTATTTTATACTAGTGTTATAAAATTTTTACACAATTAATACAATTTCATATTTATTTACAATAGTAGTGTAATTAGGATTCCTTAATTTAAGGAAGTAGTATGCAATTAGGATTCCTTAATTTAGGGATTAGTTATCCCCATGGCTTCATCTCTCTCTCCTCATCTAGAACAACTGCATTAATTAGTCATCCCCTTCTTCTTCATTCAACGTATTGACTGCTTTGAGGTGTGTTGACCCAGATTCTGAAAAGAGACTAACAATGGGTGAAGTTGTGCGCATGCTTGAATAAGAGGAATATCCATTATCACGAGAGGTATGATTTGAATTCTAAAACAAAATCAGCATGATTATGAGTTTGATATTGTTTGAAAAACATACCTTAACAAAAACAATGCATGTACTAACTTGCAGAAAATAGTCATACCCTGGATTAATAACCCATATGTAACTTCCAGATGCTAAGACCCTCTGCTCCGACCCACAACTATATATATATTCATTTTGTAAGTTTAGGTTGGACTGGTTTGGAAACCACAATAGCTTGCCACTTCTTTTCTTTACTAATGTATTTGTATTAGAGAAACACTGAATAAGGTGGGTGGTGGTGGTGGTGGTGGTGGTGGTGGTGGTGGGGTGGCGGCGAAGGGAATGAGGGGAGATGAGGGATAAGGTGGCCATGGAGGAGGGCGGTGGTTTGGTGGAGGAGTTGAGTGGAGAGAGAGATGGGAAGTGGGATTTTTTCTCTCTACCTTAAACTTTTGTCTTCCGACTTCTGCTGCTGTCTCTGCATTAGTATTTGAAGGAACACATTGAACACGCATTAGTTATGTTGGATATGACGAAGGAGGTCAGTTGACAGAAACTGTCCGCAGGAAGCCATATGCAGTTATTTTGTTTAATAAGATTGAGAAAGTCCATTCTGACGTGTTCAATGTGTTTTTTCAAATACTGGATGATGGTAACCAAACCTGCATACCAAGATAACCAAACTGTCATATCAAAATAACTAATCAACCTCCACACTTTAAATTTTTTCTTAGTGCAGTTAGTAACCAAACCTTCAGATCAAGGTAAGCAAACCTTCATACCAAGGTAACAAAACCTTCATATCAAGGTAACCAATTCACATCCACACCTGTAATTTTTTCATAATGCAGTTGGTAGCCAAACCTTCAGACCAAGGAAACCAATTCGGTTTTATTAAGTTACCAATTTTGTTTGAATGTGATGCAGTTGGTAGCTAACCATTCATACAAAGGTAACCATTTTAATATTTATGAGCAACAAAATAGTCATAAAAAAATTTCAGAACAGTAAATGATATCTATCTATTTTTAAACTTTTTGTAGGACGAATCTTCTTTTTCTTCTCATTGGCATTTTGGACAACGGAGATTCGCGGCGGTGTAGCGGCGGAGTAGCGGAAGAGAAGTCGATGGGAAGAGAGAACTAAAAAAGTAAAAACTGAAACAAAGCTCAATTTACATGTACATATATTTTATTTATTTATTTACTTATTTGTTAACTATTATTTCAAAGTGTATGTGAGGGAGATGAAGATTTGAATTTGAATATTTGAATTTGAATTTATTTTTATTGCTAGATCCCAAATATTTGAATTTGAATTATTAATTATGGCAGTTATTTCTCTTTGATTTTAGGTTTTCTTATTAATGTGAATTGTACTATTTTTGTTATATGGGTCTTAATTACATTTTTTTTGTAATTATTTTATTGATGCACTAATGGTGTAATTACTTTCTAATTGTTGTATATTTCTGTAAAGAACCCTATAATTAAATCCTTAACAATAGTGATGCTATGGTAAGGAAAGAACTGAATGCTTTAACAAGGCCCGTGAGCTGTAACATGGGTACTTGTTAGCCCTTGCCTTAATTAGATTAAACTATGGGCCGGGGGATGCATCACAGGCTTACAGCCTACAACTTCAGCCCAAGAAAATAAATTAAAAGAAAAAAGAAAACCAATAAATGGCGGGAAACAACTCGGCAACGCTTACATCTTTCCCGCGTCCAAAACAATTCTCCCTCCTCTCGAATCTACTGGCATATAAACACCCGCCTTTGCAACACTAAATCTCGCTCATCGTTTCAGAGATCTTTACCCCTTTAAAAGTTTAAAAATGCCGACGATTGTTGCACGTAATTCATCTCCGATTGCCGGCGAGGTCCAATCCAATGTTAACTCTAGTCCTCAAAAACGAGTACTGAGGTCAGATTCGGCTACGCAAGGCAGTCCGATGAAGTTGAAATCTCCTCGCCGCTGCATCAATGATAGCCCAAGTACTCCAGCAAAAGTGAGTTCTGTAACTAATTTTCCGAGTAGATTTTTGAATTTTGTTGATTTTCTTATTGTATGCGATAATTTCTTAGAATGAATTTAGATTTGATGTTCTCGTTTCGAATAGGGAATTGAGAAAGATTTGACCGCGGGATTAATGAAAAAATCACCGGTGAATAAGTTGTCAGATAGCTTTCTGGATAAACCACTATGGAATCCAACTGGTAAGTATATTTTTTAAGCTTATTACAATTTCATTGATTATTGGAAATTAATAGATGCAACATAAAAGGCATCCTTAATCATCATTATCATACGCATCTTATTTTTTTTCTCTCTCGCTGTTGTATTTGAATGTTTGATCCTTTATTGTATTTGTACTTTTCCTTTTTCGTCATTTTTTGTTGTCTATATCTGTGTTTGTTTGCAAGGACTACCTCCTGTTCCTATAGACTATAATAGGATTTTATTAACAGGGTAAGGTATTACGATAGTGCCTCTTTGTTGAATAGTATGCTATATAGCTTCAATATAATATAGAATATAGATTAGTACCAAATGAAGCACAATGGTTCATTAAAGCATTGCGAAGATTACCTCCTAATAAACACGGGAAAAAATAGCATATATACATTAGTAAATGTGTTTTGTTTTATTTCGAAGTCTGTTAATGTATGCTCAATTGATGTAAATTAAGTGTAGGTTTGGTTTGTATTTACAGATGTGAAGCAATTGAGTGCTGTAAAGGAGGCATTGCATGTATCAACTGACCAATCTACAGTTGTGTGCCGGGAGGATGAGCAGAAAAGGATATTGGAGTTCTGCGAGCAATGTGTAGAACAAGAAAAGGGTGGGAGTTTATATGTGTGTGGACTGCCTGGGACGGGAAAATCCCTGTCAATTGAAAAAATTAAAGGGTCCCTGATTAATTGGGCTATGGAGGTAATATAATTACCTTAATCCATAATAGTAACTTCTAAGAGTTGGATTGGTTTACAGAGTTTACTCTTAAAAATAAAAAAGTGATTACAGTTTTCAACAATATTTCAGATGAACTTCTGACTTTAATTATCTCTTTTGTGATTTTAATTTTCCTCTGAATATGTTCATTTATGCGTTGCAGTAGCTTCAGTTTTTCTAATTGTGTCATACTTGGATTGTCTTGCTTGGGGAAGTAAAATGACTTTTTAATTGATCCATAATGATTTCAGACGATCTTGTAAATTTATATGCAATTGGTAAGATGTGAAATATTCTACATTTTTTATAAATATTACTCACTGGATCATGGTCTTGCTATCAGGAAGGTTTTCAGCTACCGGATATATTGGCTATAAATTGCACTTCTCTTACAAGCACTTCTGATATTTTCAGCAAGGTACTGCAATTAATAGTATACTTATTTGAGTATTTATCTGAGCCAGCACATATATGCTCAAAATCTGATAATGTTGGCAGATACTTGTGGATAACCAACCATGGAAGAAAACCAATGGTCTTACTTCGCCTTTAAAGCAAATTCAGAAATCTTATTCTCAAAAGCAAGAATCGCCTGGAATGAGAATGATGTAAGAAACATGTTTTTTGTTCAACGGAATCATAGACTGCCTATAGCCTAGAGAGATTAACCATTCTTTTTAAACAACTCACACAGTATACGTATAATCAAATAAGACATGAACAGGATCTATTTGAATTTGTAAACCATATTGTATCATTATACAAGCATCAGTAAAAGGTGTTGCTCTACTTAAATTAATTTTTTTTGCTACAGGCTGATTATTGCTGATGAGTTGGATTATTTGATCACAAAGGATCGGGCTGTGCTTCATGATCTTTTCATGCTAACAACACGACCATTTTCCAGATGTATATTGATAGGTTTGCTTAATGGCACTCATGCTCTTAAGAATTTCTTGTTCATCAAGTACTTGTTTTTATTAGGTTAGGTTTTCTGAGCTGATAACTTTAATGCGTGTGTATGAGATCTCATATTGGCTTTACTTTCACAGGCATAGCTAACGCCATCGACCTCGCAGATCGATTTCTTCCGAAACTGCAGTCCTTGAATTGTGAGTACTTGCTCCTATCCTATCAATTACTAGATATGCTATAGTTCTTTGATTGCAATTTCTGTTTACTTTATCAAAGAGGCTTGACGTTATAACTTAGTTGACTGTATCCTCCGAAACAGTTTTCTAATGATTTTTTCCAACAAGTGTACAAACATAATTTAACCCAACTATCCCCTTGGGCTGCCGCAACTGAGAAACAATGAAACAATGTCCCGTCCTTCGTCAACGAATAGTAAATTTCCATTATCCATACCAAATTTTAAGATATTTCTTGGTAAAACAAAATTTGAAAAGAATATCATTTGTAAGACCTAGCCTTCTACGTTATCCTCAACTTAACTAAAAAACGTCTTTTATCCCAAACTAGTTGGGTTATGTTGACATCAAACAAGTTAAAGACAAGATGAGAAATAAATAAATAAAATAAGAAGAAGAGTAATAAACAGAGATTAAACTAAAAGGAATAAGAAACTGGGAAATATCTAAAATACACAATGTGCTTCTTTCTTTGTAGTAATAAACTTGTATTGATGTTTACTGTTTTTTGTGCTAGGCAAGCCTATGGTTGTGACTTTTCGAGCCTACTCCAAGGATCAGATCATCACGATTCTTCAACAGAGGCTTAGGGTAATCTTGTGCTCCCTCATTTTACTTCTGGTTTACATGTGCATTTTAATTCTGCTTCACATGCTATTGTATTTCCATTAACATTACATTAACTAAAAGACTACATTGTCATCTTCTTGATGTAGAAGACGATGTTATTTGACTGCAAATATAGCTATGCTCCACGTACCTAATGCTATTCTCATGATGAGATATTGAATTTTTTTAAGTTTGTTGCTAACAATTAACATCTTTCTTTCATTCTTTAAATGTTGGCTAAAGATATTTTGTTTATCTGGCACCATTGTAAAATATAATTTTCAATTTTACATGCATTCTCCAATTTTAAATAATCAAAGTGCAGCTCAAGGGTTGTAGTTATATATATGGAGATAACAAGATCTTATCATGCATTTTCTTCACCTTTAGTTCATACTAAAGAACTGCAACTTGTGTGCTAATCTTGTGGTTTCTCTAAAAAGTTCACTACTTAATTTATTTTAATTTGACTACTGCTCAAATAGGTATTCCCATTCATTGTCTTTCAGCCACAAGCGTTGGAATTTTGTGCGAGAGTGAGTTCACCACGTCTATTCTCTGAAGTGTTCTATTTTTAGTTTCTTCCCTTTGATTTCAAATGCCAAAAAGATCTATAAATGAGCTATTGCATAAAGTGATTAGAGCTCCTTGGCAAGTAAATATTGTTTGGGTAACATTAAGCAGCACTGCAATTTCAAGTACGTGATTCAATATAACAACTTATCTCAAAATTACTGAATTGTGATTGACAATACTTGTTTGATTTCAGAAAGTTGCATCTGCATCTGGAGATATGAGGAAAGCTCTTGGAATTTGCAGGTTGGTGTTGTAGCAGTTGTTGGATAATTTCTTCGTAGCTGAATCAGACAATGGCACGACTAGTTTGTTGCTAGCGTGATTTAAGTTGACAAAACTGAGGCTAGGCTGTTGTGTATTGTTAATCTTAAAAGTTTATTTCAAACTCAAGTATGTTTGATCTTGGGAGTCACATACACGCACTCTCTCATGAGCTAGAATATACAATCTCCTGAAAAGTTACTGTTGATCATGAAATATTCTTTTTTTACATATGATGACCATTGATCAACATCAACTCTCAATCAGCGAATATATTACATAGATTTGAGGGGACATTGCATGAAGCGCAGTAGGTGTTTATGTGTTCTCATGTAAATGGGATCAACTCTTTGCAAGCCTGTTCTATGACGTCTTTCAAGAAATAAGATTAGCTACAAAGTGAGAACCTTACAGTTTTTGCATTAACCACTATAAATTTCATCATCATTATTATTAATTCTTTCAGGAGTGCAATTGAGGTATTAGAGGCTGAGCTCAAAGAGTCTACATGCGATATGAATTTGGTACCCATAGAAACGGGTTTCTGTCATCAACAGACAACCGATGCTAGTGAAATTTTGAGAAAGCAAGAAAACATTGTAAGTGCTTGTGATGTTTGTTATACTTGTGATATTATATTAATAATTCACAATTGTACGACATCTCTCTTGTTGCATGTGTTGTAGAATACTGAGTTTTTTGGATAACAGGCTGAAGTTAACAGTGAACTATAACTATCATTTTTTTTGTTTTCCATTTCTTCCACTTGCAGTAATATCCTCCTGGGATGTGTGTAGGATTTAAGTTTTGTTGCCCCGGAAACTACTTAGTACCTACTAGTTGCATGTGTCCTAGAATCAATTGACTTGCATGATTAGTTTTAATGTTGTAATGCTTTACATTGTATTCCTTACTTTTAAGTTTCATCAGTTATACGATACTTTTCCATTGTGAATATCACCTCTTGCTTTGCTCATCAACATTTTCTTTAGAATGTAATATGTGTATACTTTAGAAGCATTTAATTATATTTCAATAATTTTAACCGGCTGCCATTTCTTCTTAAATTAATTTTTCCGATTAAATGATTCTATTTCTATTTTCCGATTGTTTGCAACATTGTTCTGATATCACTTGGCCACTGATTTGTGAACTTTTTAGTGACTATGGACTACCCATATTTTCTGAACTTTTGAACACCGATGACTAATTGCATATCATCATTTTGTTTTCTATTGTTGCTTTTTATTAATTACCGGCTTCTTTCCTCTTACTAGTTGTATACCTTGCTACAGGTGAGGATTGATCATATGGCTGTTGCTTTGTCAAAGGCTTATAGATCGCCAATAGTGGACACTATACAATCCCTTCCACAACATCAACAGGTAAATTGGTGCAAGTAGAATGGTAATATCCATTTCCATTGTATAGTTAGAGCTACGAAGGAGTGAGTACTGAATTATCTATTTATGGAAGTTTGGGGTACTTTTAATTCGACTAGTGTATCCATTGGCTATACATATAGAGTTGGACCAAGATCTGTGCAAACCATAATCTGGGAAAAAGTGAGTGTAGTGCCGATTAAATTGATGATTATATCAGACCTAGATCTGTGTCAGCTCCTTTGAAACTAATCTAAATTATGGCTAATGAATTAAGCGTAAAGAGTTTGAATCCTACTATTTTATGAGGTTGGCAAGTCTTAGATATGGTATACATTAAGATTTTAGATGTGCATTATGGGAATGTACTTAATACCTGGTCTTGAAGAAGGATACATGCATCAGAGAATCTATTCAAAACCAAACATACTAATCAGTGAACTATATCACTAAAACCTATTTTTATTCTATGCGCAGATAATTCTTTGTTCAGCTGTGAAGCTGTTCCGCAAGGGGAAGAAAGATACAACTATAGGGGAGGTATAATTTGTACCAATTTATAAAAGTTGAATTCTTAATTGAGTAGCTATTATCTGACTAATGTGTTGATTGTTTAATTTTTGTAATTGATGCAGCTAAATAAATCGTATGCGGGTGTCTGCAAATCAACATCAATTCCACCTGTGGGAATCATGGAACTATCAAGTATGTGCAGAGTTCTAGGTGACCAGGTAAACAAGGCATACTGAGTATTTTGATTGAATAATTCTATTGCGTAATATTAGATATGAGGTTTTGAGATTTATAGTCATTCGGTGTGCTATCTACAATCTATTCTTGTCCCTTAACACAAGAAAGCACCATTTGTACCTCTTCCATCTGTTGCCACTTGGCACAAGGAAAGATGAATAGTCACCTGTAGACATTGGAATAACAAAATATCTATGGAAAAGTGGGCAGATGGCACGCAGAGATTGCTTGTTCCAAAACTTACATTACTCGGCTTAACTAGAAAAGCTGCATGATTTTTATTCACTACTTTACTATATCATGGGCAACTTGCAATATAAGGCAAGTGATGAGACATGGTTTGAAGTGCAGGGAATTCTCAAACTTGGTCAATCTCGTGAAGAAAAATTGAGAAAAGTAGCACTAAAGGTAGAAGAAGCAGACATTAGTTTTGCATTACAGGTACATAACATTAATCTAACCATCCTTTTTGTGTTGATCTTTATTCATTGATCAAGTAAGACGGTTTATTCCTCCTTCAGAACATATTTAGTCTTTTTTGCTTATTATTGCAACTTTTTGGAACAGAGAGTTCGTTTCTTTCGAAATTGTCTCGAGTAAATTATAGCCATGTGTATAAACGGATCCATGGTACTTACTAGCGACTGTTTCATGTTGATGCCGACTTAAATTAAAAGGTTAGAAGGCGTTTAATATTTACATTTGTGTTAGAATTTTATGTACATTAGGTTTAATTAAAAGGTTTAAAAGCTTTGGTTTAATATTTAGATTTTTTTCTTTGCATAAAAATGCAGATGTTAGTGTTATGGCAACAATGGTCTTGATGACCAATCACCATCAGAGTTTTGCCAGATGCTCCTCGCGCGTTGATGATAGTTACAGCTGCTGCTATGATATTTCAGTAGTTACTTGACCAAATACAAATACAGAAATAGATTAGAAAAATCACATTATAGTTATTAATATGTTCTACACATTTTCATTCGTATCTTGCAAGTGAATTATTATAAAAAGTTTCATTCATAAATCATACATTATTCTAGTCTTTCTAATTTATAAATACAGTTATTTAATGTTAAGTATTGCTCTTGGAAATCCATGATATTACGGATAGGGGCTTGCAGTGAAACATAGAAAAATCAAAAACAAGAGTTGACAAGAAAATTTATTTGTTCTTCAAATGCACTTTTTCTGTTGTGATCCTCAACAGAATACAGGTAATAAACTTGAAAGTTGATATAAATTGATAAAATAATGCTATGTCTCAAATTTCTTAAACTTAAATGTGGCAAATAAAAGGTCATCATTAAATTTGAGATCCTAGCATTATTCAGTTTATAATGGCAGTTGTGGGATCCATAATTAAATAAAAAATCCGATAAGAACATAACTTCAAATAAATAGTAGAACATGAAGTCTCATGAGATAAGCAAATTTAGACTGAACATTCAAGCTTTTTAGTTATGGTCTCAAGGCATAATACCCAAGGATACTAACAGCAAAATAAGATTCTAATAATGAGTTCTTGGTAGGAATGGAAGTCTACTGAATTAGTCCTCAGCAGCAGCTTCAGCACCAGATGCAGCAATTGAGGCCACAGCAACAGCAAACTTGGCTGGATCCTCCATAGTGTAGTGTAGTTTACTGATCAATTATCCAGGCTTAGATCTATCTTAATAGAAGAAGATGAGACATTTAAAAAAAGAGGAGCAAATGAACCAAGTTGTGTGTTCTAATAGTAAGCAAATACTAACCTTCAAGTACACCTTCACTTGCTCAGCCTGTTTGAATGTGTACTCTGTTGCTACAGCAAGTGCCAAAACATTCTTGTATGCATTGCTGAACATGGACGGTGCAGCAGCAATAGTTGGGTATGAAAGAGCCATGGCCAAGGAAGCAATATTGGCCACCCCATTAGCAAACTTGACGGCAATATCATCCTCGGTGAGATTAAGCACCTCTGGACTAAAGACAGAGCCATTGTCATAAGCTGACTGCACAATTAGACCATACGAGAATGGCCTCAAACCCAGCTTTGCCAGAAGGGCGGCTTCAGAGGAACCAACCTTGTCACCCTTCTTGATCAAATCCACCGCAGTAATGATCTCCACAGTCCCTTTGTTGATTTTAGTTGGGATATTAAGAACCTGCAAAAGTAGGATGTCAGATTATGATAATAATGCCCCCATCCCTTCCAAAAAATAAGATACATTTTCCTAATTTGTTTTTCTAATTTTGGGACAAAGGGAGTGATAATGAACAAATATATATAGTTGTGCATGAGGGGTGTTTAGAAGTAACCTGGAAGAAGTTTGTCTGAGAAGGATCAAGCCCAGTGTTTCCAGGGGGGACAACAACATCAATTGGAGCAATGAGGCCGACACGTGCTGGAGCTCCTACCTAATCAAGTAATTATTGTAGCTATAATCTCAAGATGAATAACGTACGTATGTAGCAAATAAATGAGAAATGATTAAGATAACCTTAAATTTGATGGAACCAAAATTAGCAAGAAAATAGTTCAATGTTCAAGGGAAAAAAAAAGTGCTGTAGTAAGGTAATCGCTTTGTTAGGTTGGTGAAATACTTGATTTCTAAGGTTAACATAAGCCTAGTGGAAGACTTTTTCTCAAAGTGCTGCAATGAAATCAAGGTTTCATAGCATGCATGTGGGAAGTTCATAACCTTAATACAGTAATACTTGAACTAGTGCCTAACCCCTCCTAATAACTAAATTGACGAGTCCCTGTCATGTTTACTAAAATCTGAAAGCTCCCAACAGTTAAGATTGGAATTTATATTATTATTCTCAGAAGTAATGGAAGCTGTAGAACTAGTCACGTTACAAGCTTGAAATGAATCTCAATTAATCTATGGCAGATCCCAGAAAATGTATTAGTTCATCTTCACTCACATTAAACTGATTCTAAATTTGGTGGAAATATCATTTCACCAAATTTAAAGGAACATACATACATAATTATGAGTTACGTACGAAAAACAAATCAATTATTCAGATTTCTAAACATAGAGGGCAGTAACACAACCAAAATGAGAAACCAATATTATGGAACCACAATACCTTATATTTGGAAATTTCATCACTGACTTCCTTCAAATCACCCTTAGTAAATATCAAACCCACATTACCCTAATTCAAAAGGAGAAAAATATTCAGCAACTGCAATCAGCATTAAACAAAAGACAATTAATCTGAAAAGCGATCAATATGTTAAAGAATAAAACTCTATTTTGTACTAACAACCTTATGTACATAATTTTCAAAACAAATCAAATCACTTCGTATTCTCAGCATAAAAAATTATTATAAGCAAATATCAAACCCAATCTTAAAATAGGATCACATAATTTTCAGAAAACAAAAAATCAAAAACTTACCAAACAGGGATTTTCAAACATTTATCAGACACTGTCCAAAATGAAATCAGTATTACTCTCATGTAAAACAACTGTCATTTCCCAAACCGAAATATCAGTTTCATCTAAACCAAATTTATAGTATTAACCTAACCTTTCCCAGCTAATTTTTTTTTATTATAATAAAATATTAAACCAAATCTTAAAACCTCCGAGGATTAAAAACATAATTATGGAAGCACTTCCAGAAACCAGGAAAAACATGTCATGAATGTTAAAAGCATAAACCCCGATGAAATGCAGAAAACAATGGATCAAAATTTTACCAAGCAGGGATAGTATTTCAAACAGTTATTAGACTCGGTCTATACAAGTTAATATATTATCCAGAGTAAACATACAAATGAAATCAGTATTAATCTCATGTAAAAACAACATTGTTATTTACCAATACAAAATATCAGTTTATCCAAAAGCAAATTCATAATATTAATTAACCTAGATTTTCAAATCCTATCAAACCGCTTCATATTCCCAGCACAATAAAATTACTATATATATATTAAACCCAACCTTAAAATCGAAAAGGAAAAAACACACAATAGAACTCGACGCTTTCACAACAATTTCTTCACAACCAAACAAACAGAATAGAAAAAATGTAAAACAAAGTAAATGAGAGAGAAAATCTTACCACAAGAAGAGGAATAAGATTGAGGAAGCCAGTGTTACCGGTCTTTTCAGCATGAAGCCTAATGGATCGCTTCATCATTGTATTTTTTCCCATCAAAACAGACGAATCTCCGCGTAACCCATTTCTTATGCTCTGAAGCTGGGACGATCCGACGTTATCAACTCCGACGATGAGGATCTCATTGTAAATATCCAGAAGTTTGCAAAGCTTTTGGTCATAGTTCACCTTTTTCTCGGTCCTAGATGCCTTCACCGCCATTGTTAGGGGTTTGAGTAGATATGGATTTTGAGAGAGAAAAGAGAAAATGGGATTCTGTGGAGGAGAGAGAAACTAAAACCCTAAAATGGAGTAGGTGATAAACCCACGTCCAGTGCTGCATGTAACTTACATACACAAATAGGGTAAAAGTTACTGCATGCGTAGGGAACGTGGTGAAATTTCGTGCGTTAGATTACCTGATTCATCGATCCGATGATTTAAATTTATTTTCATTCTTTGACCTTTTTATCCATTCAGTTTTATACTTTTATTGAGGGTCATAAATTTTGGGTGACATTTTTACTTCCTTATGAAAAGATTAAAAGGAAAAAAAGTATACCATTATTTAATTATATTCCTTTTCTTATTTTCTTTCTTCTTCCCTCCCTCTTCAAAAGAACGAACGAAATATAAATTTCACAGATTCGATTGGGGTGACAGTAAAATTTAATAAATTCATCTAGTTTTTTATTGTACAAGATGAGTTTATAAAAAATATTACATTAACCAATGTAATAAAAAATTATAAAACTTATCAATATTGTAACATTTTCTATAATCTATGCAATAAAAAACTTCACTAAACCACACATATTAAGAAAAACAAAACTAGGGGAAAGATAATAAATAAAGTTCTAAATTTCTCCTTAGTGGTTTCACAATATAATTCATAAAGTAATAGGTAATTTATATTTATATATATATATATATATATATATATATATATATATATATATATATATATATATAATCGGAACTCATTAAATGACATAATTACCTTTCACTTTATGTACTTACATCCAGAGAAGTGACTCTTGTATTATTTTTATTTCAATAGTAAAGCTTAGTCTGTAAATTTATAATATTAATATATATATGTATATATATATATATATATATATATATATATATAACATCATCAAGAAAACTACGCATAAATAGTATTCATGCACACTTTATTTTTTTGTTTAAAAAATCCTCTAAATTGTTTGGATTTCCCCTCTCCCCACCATTCAGACCCGGGGAATATTATTTATTAAGATTCCTACATTGTTATTGCACTCACATACATATATATTTGTTGCTTGACAACCATAAGGGAAAAAAACAATTTATTCACAGATTATTAATGATATTCTCTTTGAATTAGCTGGTAATTTATAGTTTAATACTTTATTTTATATACTTTCTGAATGATAATACAAAGAAGGACATCCCCATTAATTTGAATCCAAAATTAACACTAAAGTAACTCATGTTAATGTAAACAAAGGTAGTCAAGAAATAACAAAAAATTAACTCAGTGGACTGACTCGATCATTTTCAAAGATGAGGGGTGTCTATTGAAATGAGGCAAAGACGATGAGATGCCTGCATAACTTCCCATTGTATTACTTTACACAAGTGTATTAAGGTAATTGCCAATAAAGGTACAAGAGCTGAGTGAGGTGAGGTTTCCTAAAGTGAAATGGTTTAAGCCTAACCAAGTTCTTTCAAGTTTGGGAGCTGTCCAAATTAAAAGAAGATGGAATTTTACCTGTGTTGAACCCCATGCCCAGTGCAGTTAAGCCAATGAGGTTAGAAATATCTTCAGGAATGCTTAATTCCGCGAGTATTGTTACCTTAAATGTTCAGCCAACTCAACTGTGTTGATAGATTGGCTATTGATCTGGGTAGTGGTTTCGGCTGATATCAAGAACTTGCAAATTGCTGCAATTAATTGGCGAAAGAAGTGAGAAAATCCAAGTCATCATCTGCACCGCTTCCTAGATCATTAGCAGGAACATTGGGATACCATAAAACTTTTAGATTCCCAAAACTCATAGGTATATTTCCTGTGAAGTTGTTCTAACCGACAAAGACTTAACAAGCAATGACCGTTCACATGAACAACAAGCAACAAAAAGACAGAACAAGCAACACATGAAAAAGACGAGAAGAAACAACCGAATAGATTAAATTTGAAATAAGAAAGTTAAGGTTGATAACATAAGCAATGACATAAGTTTTTTACAGGCACTATTATGCAAAAAGAACACATTCCGAATCAATGCAATACTCAATAATAAGCACCCAGTTTCGATTCAAAACCTCAAAAGCAAGATTAAAGTTGAAAAAGTAAAGAAAAGTTAAATTATTCTTACTCCGACCTCTTGAATTCAATGCGTGTACCAGATTCAATTTGATTTGAAAACCCAAGTATCCTTTCTTTTCATTGAACTGCCCTTGGGGACTTGGGGATAATGAGTCCTCCCTTTTGTGGGCTTTGATCACCCTTTTTGTGGGTTTACCCACTTATTTTTTTTCTTTCTTTTTTTAATTAGTTTAAATAGAGAAGATTGTATAAATTAAATTTATGTTGTTTCATTCACAACTATATAATGTAGCTCAATTGGAAAATTACATGAGTTATCACATAAAGGTTTGTTATCCAGATTTGCTTATAAACTAATACTACCAATTAACGTTTGTAGATCCCACCTTGTATCTTCAGAGTAAACACCTAATACTCTTGATGCTTCAAGTAATAAAGGTTCCTTGAAGGTGTTGACTTAAAACACATTCTGTTCTGTTGTCAAACTTGATACTTAATTTCCTGGGACTTGTTTAAAACACATAATGTAATAATTCATTATCAAATGGAGGTTGAACACAGCTTAATTCTGCAAACAATTATTCTTAAACAAAAGAACAATTATTCTGAATTTTCTCAAAGGTCAAGCGTTCGAAAGATTTCCCAAAAGATCTAGGTGAGTGTTTTAGGCCAGTCCGCAAGCACAAGTGTGAAGAATCATTAATTCCAAGAGGCCAAAACCCACCCCAAGGGGATCGGATCTTCCATCAGTCGGGACTTAAAATTGAGCAGTATTGTTCCCACGTATGGCTGATGCCGGATTTAAAAGATTAGAACCAGAACAAAGATGACATAAAATGGCAGTGTGATATTGCATGGTTATAACAAACTTAACCTCTTCTGATAGTCGTCGGGTGGTACATTTGAGTCGAACAAAGTTAGCTGAATGGACAAATTTGATATGACAGCACTCTAAAGACTATAGCCCCAGAAGAAACTTCAAAAGAATAATAAAAAACATAAATCAGACTAGACGAATAGAGCATGATGTTTTCTTGTTCTTTTCCTGTAGTAGTGTTATTTGTCACCAGTAACTTCAATTAGAATAATGCTAGAGACACAAACTATTCTACAAACATTTTACAAACTGTTGATGTGACATACTCTACCTCAGCATATTGTGTGGGGCCAAAAACTATATTGAACCAATTTGTTGATCAATATGCTGCGATGGAGTATGCCACATCAGCAATTTGTAAAATATTTATAAAATAGTTTGTGTCTATAGTATCACTCTTTCAATTATTCAGAAGTTTGTTTATAAACTAATACCAATTAACTTTCATATGGTCAACATTCTAACATCAAAATAAACGCCGCCTAATACTCTTGAAGCTACACGGCTTGTGTCCTGGGCTGGCTTCTGAAAATAATAATTAATTCATAGAGTATAAGATTTCCACATGATAACATTAGCACTTGCATAATGGGAATTTAATTAAATGATGAGCCACGGTTTATGAATGGCTATACCGGACTATGAGGAGGCACCACCAGATAAATATTTATGTTAGACTCTACAACAAAGTTTCCTCAGATTTATAGTCCTTAATGTTGAAATGGGAAAACATATGTAGTGCATGCTCTTGTCCTTCCAAGTTTTTATGAGTTGCACAGCAAAAATCATGATCTGCAACTCCCAAATGAGATGAGACATACATGCTCTTTTGGAAGCTTAATGTTACAACTTTTGGCACATCAGAACAGCCTTCATATACTTTTACATATAATCTTCTCCTAAGAACTGGGGAAACAAACAAAACAAAACAAAACTTGAATCTTGATGTACATCAACTTATTTAGCACATCCATGACGTTATTAGATAATGTAAGACTTAACATGTAACTTCTTGTTTCAGAAAAAGCTTATTATGCCTTCATATGGATTTTACAAACTATATGCTCGGCTTCTACATCATTAGATTTAACCACTAAATTTCAATCTTCTTCATGCATTCGTGATCGAACGAACTTGTTTCTCACTGATAGCAGATCCATTGCAACTTTACTCATGTTCATTCTGCCTGGTTGAGAATCCTCTGAACATGCAACCCCAATTTGGAAAACAGAAATCAAGTGTGCTGTCTGTTCATGTGTCCATTTACTCCCAGACTCCATCTTTTCTATGGAATCTTCTTCCTCTTCATCATACAGAGCTGATTGGTCCACAATCTCCATTACTTGATCTGGCAATGCCATTTTGACAAAATTGTGGAGGTTTACATTGTCTTTGAATAGTTCATCAGTCGGTCTTCTCCCTGTCAACATCTCTAACAAGAGAACTCCGAAGCTGTAAACATCTCCTTGAGTTGTCACCTCACCACCCATGCCATACTCTGAAAATTTCATAGAACTAAAGCTATTTATGCTCACACCAAATTATCATTCAACAAAGATAAAAAGCTATACATTTCATAAACCAATCATTTAATGGCAACCTTCTAGTATAATTCAGAAAATACACCTTCTAGCAAAACTGAAAACGTTGTTTAGATAAATATAAATGCTATTTTAAGGGTATTGTTGAAATTAATTTTAAAAACTCAAATCTGATTATTTTGTAACTTAAAGAAAGATGTGATGTGCCATGTCAGGAGGTACAAATATCAAGTGTACAGAATAGATGTGTGTTTAATTTCTCTTAAATAAGACAAACAGATATTGGAAGAAGTTACCTGGAGCAGCATATCCAATGGTGCCCTTGATCCCAAGTGAGCTGAACTGATTCAAATTAACATCCTCACTGGAGTTGGGAAGGAGCCTTGCCAAACCAAAATCACTCACATGCGCGGTCAGATCTTCGTCCAGAAGAACATTGCTAGGCTTCAAATCACAATGAACCACAGGTGTTTGACACTGGTGATGAAGATAATGCAATGCGGAAGCCACGTCTACCGCAATATTTAATCTTTGGAGGATACTCAAATTTTTGTGTTGCATCTGTTCAGCTTTTGGGTGCAGCCAATCCTCCAAGCTCCCATTTGGCATATACTGATAGACTATAGCTTTGAATTCATTGCCCTCAAAAGTGATGCTTGAGCAAGCACTTAGAACCTTGACAAGGTTGCGATGGCGGATATTTCTTAAGGCTTCGCATTCAGCTATAAAGCTTTTGGAAGCTCCTCTCTGCCGAAGTTTAAGTACTTTCACTGCAACTATTGTTACATATGGGGCAAGAGATCCTTTATAAACAGTGCCAAAACTACCGGAACCTATCAAGTTACTTGAAGAGAATCCACTAGTTGCATTGAGGAGGTCTTCATAAGAAATCTTTGGATAGAATTGCCTACCAGAAGATTCTGAATGAGGTCTATTCTTCAACTTTTTCACCCAGCAAAATGAAAGAAACAACGACAACAGAGCCAAGCATGAAACTACACCGACAATTACCAATATTAACTTGAGAGTTGTGCGTTTCTTGGGTTTCCCATGTGGTTGCACAAAGCATGGTTGCAAATGCAGCTCTTGAATACCCCCACAAAGTTTGGAGTTGCCTAACACCTGAATCTCAGTTGCATTTTGGAAGATACCTTTAAGAGGTACTGCACCCTCAAGATTGTTAAATGACAGGTTTAGATTTAGCAAACTGGGAAGGTTTACCATGTTCTGAGGAATGAGGCCAGACAAGTTATTGCGAGAAAGATCTAAATAGCGAATGCTTTTTAAATTATCTAAAGGTGGAATATTTCCCCAGAAGGAGTTGTTTTGCATATAGAGTTGTTCCAAGGTCACACATTTACCAATCTTTCTTGGAATTTCACCAGACAATTGGTTATTTGAAACATCAAGTGCAACCAAATTAGTCAAATTCCCAACCTCCTCTGGCAAGAGTCCGGTTAAGGAATTATCAGCCAAATTAAAGAGGACTGAAAGTAATGAAAGACTTACAAGCTTCTTGGGAATGGTACCATTCAGTTTGTTTAGAGAAAGGTCCAAGGACTGAAGGTATATGCAATTTCCCAAACTTGAAGGTATGTTTCCATCTAAACTGTTATATGACAAGTAAAGATTTACAAGTCGAGTGATATTACCAATGGAAGATGGGATCTTTCCTGTCAGCTGATTCGATTCCAAATGAATCGTTCCCAAATTTGAAAGCTTTCCAATTGTAGCTGGAATATTACCTGTTAGAAAGGTCTCCCTCATGCTCAGTACATATAAGTTGACAAGGTTGGTTATCTCTTCAGGGATACTTCCGCGAATACCATTTCCTCCAATAAGTATCCTGACCAATGTGGTTGACAGATTTGCTATGGCATTCGGGAACATTCCTCCTAATTGGTTGTCATTAAAGCCCAGGAACTCTAACTTGCTGCAGTTAGTTAAAGAAGTTAGAAAGCTCAAATCATCATCTCCATCATTTCCGAGATTATTATTAGCAACATTGAACCACCATAAACTCAGTAAGCTCCCAAAATTCTTGGGTATATTTCCAGTGAATTTGTTGATAGGAATATCAAGCCGTTGGAGACCTGATACATTGGTCAACGAAACTGGAACCGGCCCAGTGAAGGAATTGTTTGCCAAGTAAAGAAGCTGGAGAGCTGGTAAGGCAAGGCCTATGTTGGCTCTTAGAGTACCCGTAAAGTTGTTGAAGGACAACCCCACGAGTACGAGTGTAGATAAATTGTACAGTACTGGAGGAAACTCACCAGAAAGAGAATTTACAGACAATCCGAGCATTCTCAGGCTTGTCAATTGTGCCATTGTATCCGGAAGTTGACCCTCCAAATCATTATATGAGATGTAAAGGTCTTGGAGAGATGTGAGATTACCAATGGAAGCCGGGATTCTTCCTGTAAGATTGTTGTTTCTGAGATAAAGAGTCACCAGCTTTGATAATGAACCAAGTAGCGGAGGAATGTGGCCCTCTAGATTGTTGTGATCTAATGCAAGATTGAGTAAATTCGAACAATGAGACAGATTTTCTGGAATTTCACCTGCTAAAAAGTTGTTGCTCAAGTTCATAGTTTGAAGCCTGGCTAAGAGGCCAAGTTCTGGTGGAATCCCAGCATGGAAAAAATTTTCTGCAAGATCAAGGAATCGAAGAAATGAAAGATTTCCAACATGGGGTGATATATTTCCAGCCAAACTCTGACCTTTGAGATCAAGAGAGACAACTTTCTGGTGTTTGGCGCCACATTTGACTCCAGTCCATCGACAGAGATGGAGGGAATCATTCCAAGAGTTCAAGACTCCTAGAGGATCTTCGGTTATTTTTGACTTGAAATCAAGCAATGCAGATTTATCTGTGGCGTTTTTAAGAATATCTGCAGAAGCACACTTTGGAATCGACAAGTGAAAGAACAGAAGAAGAATAACATGAAAGGTCAGCGAGAAGATTAGCCTAAAACTGAGCAGTTTAAGCTCCATTTGAGAGGGAGGGAGAGAGTATGATTGTGCAGACTGCAGGCAACTTCAACTGATTTTTTATAGATGAAGTATTCGGTGTTTGAGGGTGAGACTACCCTTGCAAGATACTCTTGTCCTGTCCACAAATGAGAATTTTATTCTTATTTTTTCTACCCATATTAAGGTCAAATATTGAAAGTGTTTTACTCAAATCTTTTAAAAAAATGAGACTTTTTGGTTGAAAGGAGCAGTAAAACCACTAGTCATGATAAGTAGTGGACTCAGAGATTGCATTTGTATTGTAGCACACTGAACTATACAGAAGCTTCAACTACAAATCACATACAGTGAGTGAACCATTTTCTACTCAATCTTGATTCAAAGATTTTGACTAGGAAGGAAGCACGAATGAATATGCATGAGAATGAACCAGACCTGAGTCTTATTGTATTCTTGATGCTAATAGAACAGCTAGCTGTGGAAATCTCAAATCAAGATTTTGGCTCTATAAAATTATCCAACTCATTGACTTTGATAGTCGCCCTCGTCCAAAGGGTTAATAATAGCTGTGGGAATTTCAATCAAGATTTGGACAATAAAACTATCCAAGTCGTTGACTTTGATAAAATACAGATCATTGACTTGTCATGGCCAGAAATATCAGCTGCAGACTTTGACATTATTATACTCTTCAGTCAAAACTAGGGGAAAATGACACATTTCTTCGAAAAGCTCTGAATATCAAAGCCAGCAGTTGCACGCAAAGGGCAACGTATTCATCTTGACTTTTATGGCAGAGAATTCATGCTAGTGCCCACAAAGCTATGGCTAACAAATTGGCTTTTACCATTTCAATATTTAAAAGAAAATCGTTGCCAATTGGGTCAACTAAACCCTTTTTCAAATTTAAACTAAAACTCAACTCTCAAGTGCAAAATGTCACACATTTCTCCCTATTGTCACACATTACTATATTTGTTATTTTTATTTTTTGGGTCTCGTCACAATTCAACTACGTCATAAATTTGTTAACATATAAATCATTTTTTTTAATATTTGTTACTTTTATTTTTGTATTTTTGGTAGAATACATACAAATATTCATAGCCATAAGCTTACATCAGAAGAGCGGAAATTGGTAATCTGAAAAAAGTATCTCACTAATCGCCACAAGACTAAGTTCTCAAAACACAAGTATCAGACTGAACATTAAGCTTTTTGACGATAGTGATTTTATTGAAGTGTCAATTTTAGTACCAAACAGCGATTGAAACCTTTTTTTATTATGAAACAGTGATTGCAATTTGCAACGTTTTGTAATTACGTTTAACCATAAGAACATTTAAAAACAAAGGATTCATATCTAGATATACGAGGGTCAAAATAGTTGATACAAATGGGACGAGTTTAGATTTTTAAAAGATTAGAACTACTTAAAACTATTCTCTATAGCTTTAATGTAACCAAATCCAGATATTCTCATCTGCGTGATCTCTGTAACCTATCTTCATCTGTCCTTCTATAACGATGGGGGGAAGAATCTCTATCATGGACCGGTCGTTTGTCCTTTCCCCTGCTTTTTCGGTCTTCTCTGTGATACGATTCTGATTCATGCTTTCTTGAACCCATTTCTTCCCTCCTATGACCATTTTCTCTAGGATCTGATTCAAAGTCACGCCGTTTTGACCTTTCCTCAAATGCTTGCCTATCCCGACTGTCCTTGTGGTCCATTTCCCTCTCCTGCCGCTCTAAACGTTTCTCAATGCCTCTATCGTCATGATCTCTTGAATTAGATTCAATGCGCTTATGATGCCTCTCTATCCCACGCTCATTCACCTGTACTCTGGACTCTTTCACCTCTCTATCAGTCAATCTAAACCCATCTTGCCCAGTAGAATCTGGAGCATGACCCAACTGGCCAGGCTTTTTTTCAATCCTTGCTGAACCCTCAAACTTGTCATCTACCCGTCTCAACTTTCTGTGATCCTCGGCACCCCAGCCAGTGTTTGCAGCTCTCTGAGTTAAAATTTAACACAAAACTTTAGTGTGTGTTATCATGTGACAGGACTGCAAGCAACCGGTTAAAATTGCATCATGAAGAGAGATCTTAATGTGTGTTTGCAGAACTTGTCAAAAAGCAAAAAGTGTCTTCACAGCATAATCCAAGTTTCTCACCCCACATACTTTATACAGGAAAGTTTCAAGACAAATATAAAAAAAGATACACAAAAGAAGGAAAGAAAAAAAAACAAAAGAGGTAAAAGTTCATGTACATCTCAAAGTATAAAGGATCATCTCAGTGCTCTTAACCACAAAAAATATCCATTTAAGGAAATACAACATATTCAAATTGGTGAAAACAAAAACATAGCAAGTCCGCACATACTACCTGATTGTGGTATCAATAAAGATTTAGGCTTGTATGCACCACACTGTTGAATTGTTGATTAAAGAGGGCCAAAAACACAATGTCCTTTTAATTTTCTATTAATAGAACCTCAAATGAATCCAATGAAGATTCTTAACAACAGAATTTTTAGTAATCAGAAGGGGTTGTTTGTTACGCACTGAATGGCTGAATGGTTGAATCGGTCAACCATTCAGTGCGTTTGTTTTGAAAAAAAATTATCTGAATGGTTAAAGACGATTTGGGTTAAATGGTTTAGTGTCATTTTTTTGGCTAAATGACAGCTGGATGAATTATTTTTCTTTACAATATTAACTATTATATTAAGTAATATTAAATAAATTTACAATAATTTTGAATTTTTCAGAGGGGTAAAATAATAAAAATTTGTTTCAAACAACTTTATTCATTCAGTATTCAGTTTCATTCAGCTCATTCAGATTTAGGAGGTGTTTGATAAAAACTGAATGAATCTGAATCTGAATCTGAATATGTTGAATCTGAATCTGAATGAAAAAAGTTGTTTGATAATTGATATGTCTGAAACATCTGAATGACAAAACTTTATTATTTTACCCCTCTGAAAAAATTCAAAATTGTTGTAAATTTATTTAATATTACTTAATATAATAGTTAATATTTTTTTAAAATTTTTTATTTTTTTTTATTTCATTTACTTGCTCGTTCAGCCATTCAACTAAAAAAATCTGACTTAACCATTCAGTTTGTCCATCTTACAGATCGATTCAGTCATTCAGCTCTAAACAAACACTTCTTTAGAACCATTTCATTCAGTTTTTATCAAACAACCCATTTGACCCAGGTCCTTGTAATAACAAAATGGGTCTGGCTCTGACATAAGAAAGAATTAGATCCATTTCATTAATCTTCAAAATGCTAATCCCTATAGTCTAAATATTCAGCAGATACCTAAAATCAACTCAGAAAGAAAGGAATGACAAATAAATGTGTTTCTTCTTGCAGTGAAACTTAAATGTAACTCTCTATACAATACATGTGCTGATCAGAAAAAGAAGGAACCATGACCAACTCATTCTATCAATCCCGTATAACAAATACTAAAAGATGATTGTGAAAAACGTGAAAATGATATAGCAGCCAGTTTTAGTAGACAAGCAGAAAGTGGTATAACAATTAGCGATGGTACTTTAGCTTTAATTGCACAACACAGAAGACAGAAGTAAACAATGGCATTAGAAATCATCAAGGAATAGTGATCATACTTGTTCGTTATGAGAAAATTTGCATCCAGCCCCACGGGTGCATTCGCCTCTTTGAAAAGCACGGCATACACCTCGTTCCTCCCGTTTCTGCTGCTCTATCTCTTCATCTTCTACTTCTTTCTTTTTGTAGTTACTAACATGATCAACCCTTATAGTTCGGCCAAGGATTTGGGCACCATTCAAATTATCTGTGGAGGTAAATAGCGAGCAAAAAATTGTGCTTATACAAAGCTACTGTAGGAAAATTCATCCAGAAGAAAGTATTTCCAAATTCCAATTACACTCACCTATGGAAGATCTATATAGACATACAAACTATACACACACACACACACAAACATATATAGAGAGAGAGGGAGAGAGAGAGAGAAAGAGGACCAACCCACAGCAAGAACTGTACTTCGTTGATCCTCATATGCAACAAAGGCAAAACCTTTTGATTTGCCAGTGCCTTTATCTCTAACAAGATTAACATCAACAATCTCTCCATATCTGGACATTAATCAATCAAAAGGCAGATCTCAGAGACCAAGAAGGAAAAATATATTTTCATTAAGGAGAAGGTAACCAGGAAAATTTGTAATCATAAGTACCACGGATAACCAAACTGATGATAGTAATTCATGTAACCAAATCTTCATCTAACAAGTGCAAGTGTATCTACCAAGTGATTGGTATAATAAAATCTACTTGAGTATCAGCCACAGAATAAAGCAATACTTTGTCTGAAGAAAATCAATGACCCCAAAGACATCCAATCAGAAACCCATCATCGCAAAGGCTATGTTCAGAACTTGGAAAGGAAAAGGAAATGAAATTATATATTTCTTGAAATGACCACAAAAGGTTTTTTTTTAAAAAAAAAATTGTTTTTATGTT
Organism: Panax notoginseng; assembly: GCA_016801055.1. Taxonomy (NCBI): domain Eukaryota; kingdom Viridiplantae; phylum Streptophyta; class Magnoliopsida; order Apiales; family Araliaceae; genus Panax; species Panax notoginseng. The sequence continues at coordinate 6,209,856 of CM029013.1, forward strand.
CCTTCCTGTTACATTTCCCTTTGCTTTTCCCAGTTCCAAACATCGTGTAATAACTTTAGGGTATAATTATTTGATGGTAAAAACTCACTAACAATTGTTGTCCAATATCCCAACTCTTATTTAATAATCTCAAAATTTACAACCAATGAAGCACAGGTATGTACACTAACGCTGTGCATTTATTGTTGCTGGAATTTATAAACACGAAGTCTTTAAACCCCAATAGTTTTTTGTGTAACAATATCCAACATCAACGTGAATATGTCAAATTTCCAGTTCTTAACTTTGCTTATCCTTAGATACTAGTATAGTATATCAGCTGTTTTGCATCATATCATGATTGTAAACAAACAGGCAATTACATATTACATCAAGTAATGTAATTTGAACTTTTCGAAGATTTAAAATATATAAGGAGAAGGTAACCAGGAAAATTTGTAATCATAAGTACCACGGATAACCAAACTGATGGTAGTAATTCATGTAACCAAATCTTCATCTAACAAGTGCAAGTGTATCTACCAAGTGATTGGTATAATAAAATCTACTTGAGTATCAGCCACAGAATAAAGCAATACTTTGTCTGAAGAAAATCTATGACCCCAAAGGCATCCAATCAGAAACCCATCATCGCAAAGGCTATGTTCAGAACTTGGAAAGGAAAAGGAAATGAAATTATATATTTCTTGAAATGACCACAAAAGGTTTTTTTTTTTTAAAAAATTTGTTTTTATGTTCCTTCCTGTTACATTTCCCTTTGCTTTTCCCAGTTCCAAACATCGTGTAATAACTTTAGGGTATAATTATTTGATGGTAAAAACTCACTAACAATTGTTGTCCAATATCCCAACTCTTATTTAATAATCTCAAAATTTACAACCAATGAAGCACAGGTATGTACACTAACGCCGTGCATTTATTGTTGCTGGAATTTATAAACACGAAGTCTTTAAACCCCAATTGTTTTTTGTGTAACAATATCCAACATCAACATGAATATGTCAAATTTCCAGTTCTTAACTTTGCTTATCCTTAGATACTAGTATAGTTTATCAGCTGTTTTGCATCATATCATGATTGTAAACAAACAGGCAATTACATATTACATCAAGTAATGTAATTTGAACTTTTCGAAAATTTAAAATATATATAAAAAAATAATTTAGTAACTTACTGGGCAAAAACCGCAAGAAGATCGCCTTCAGTCAGATCAAACGGAATGCCACCTACATATACGTAAGCCGATTCTTTGTATATCGCATGCCAAGAAGCTTGTTCAGATATACCAAGTGACGCTTCTTTTGAATTGATGTTCTGAATACGCTTCACTAACGTCAACGGATTCATTTTTTATGTCTCTAATCCGAAATTCTTCAATAATCAGCTTCGAATAAGAGGGTTTAGAGACCAAATCAGATGGAGATGGGCAAAACTTGTAGAAATCCAAGATATTCAGTTGGTCCTCGCAGGGATGAACTTACCAGCAAAACCCTAAATTTTCTGCAGTAATTGAAGCAACAAAGCACCATTTTTTTTAAATTTGATTTAAATGCAAAACGGATCCTATTTTTATATCACTTTGACGATGTAGTCCTTCGCCTCTTTAAATTTCTAAATTCAATCCTCCATATACATTAGGGATTTGGCTCTTGCACATTATACTTTTCCTCCAATTTCACTATTTTTTATTTTATTTTAATAGATACTCATATTCATAGATACTCAATGATAATGAGATCAAGTTTACCGCACAAAAGAAAAAATCAAATGTATTTTATTATTATAAATTAACATAAAAAATGTTAACCATTAAAACTATAACAAAAAATACACAAATTCACCAAATGATGAAAAAAATATTGAATTGCTCAATATTATAAATCAAATTGTTCGGGAGTGTTTTCCCGACCCTCTTTTGGGCTGAAGGCTTGGGTCGGGTCAAAGGAGGTCGGGCTCGTATGTTCAGAGATGTAAGATCGGGGTCGGTTACCCGATCCCAATAGGCTGGGGCCCGTGGTCATCGTGAGAGTTGAGTTCGGGCCTATTGGGTTTGGCTATTGGTTTGGGCCTGAGCGTATGAGCAGTCCACATGCAGAGTTGGTGCGACAAGGAGTTCACGTGATTAAGGGTATCAACCCTAATCCTACGTCAACAAGGTAACTCTGGATGTAGTGGTGGAAAGGGATTCCACTTGCACTTTTTAAGGAGATTGTGTTGGACCCAAATATGGTAGCTAACATATTTAGGAGTCCTACTCTAATCCAAAGAAGAGGATACCAAGGTGGTGGGAGCTCTATAAATACAAGGCCAAGGTTACAATTAACAGGTAATATCTACTTTGAGCACTAAACATATAAACCTCCATTGTTAAACCTTGTGAACGGCCTGTACTTATTCTCACACCGGAGCTATCCCCCGGCGGTACGGCCGTCAAGCTTCTGTGTGATCTGTTATTGTGCAGGATTCAGCGCGTGAATTTTGTGATTGGACGCGCAGACGAAACTTGGCGTTAACATTGGCGCTAGAAGGAGGGCCTAAGTGCTTCTTTGCAACCACAAATACTTTTCTTCGGCAGCAATCATGGCGAGTAAGGATAATATCGCTGTCTCAGAAAGGGCCAAGACCCAGCAGTCCCACCAAACCACTCAGGCGAGGGGGTCAGTGAAGGACCGACTGGGGTCTAAGGTCCAGGAGGTAGAAGAGTTACCGGTCCATGATCTTCGGCGGAAGCTCTTCCCCGAGAGTCAACACACGCCTCATCAAGCGAGTCAGGCCGACGAGAGACACTCTCAAGCCCTCGTGAGGCAAGACCGAGGAGCAGGAAGCCGAGACCAACGAGAGTTTCTCTTGCAGAAGAGACTGGACCAGAACAAAGACGCCATGTTGGGACTCCAGCTGCAACAAGCGGAGTTGGAGAGATAGATGGCCAACATGGTCGGTGATCAAGAAGCGAGTTCCAGAAGGCGTAGGAATCGAAGCCGGTCCCGATCGCCTCGGCGGGGAGAGGCAAGAAGAGAACAGAGCAGGCACAGGAGTCGCTCTAGAGACGGAAGGAGCAGAAGAAGGAGTCCTTCGGCCGGGCGCCGATCAGAACACCGAGGCAGGACGGGGCAAACAGAAAGGGAAGCGTCTCCTGATTATGGGAGGGACAAACCTCGATCGTCCCCTTATAAGGAAGGATCCGACCCCCTTACCCGGAGAGTGGCTGAATTAGAAAAGTTGCTAGGGACAAAAAACTCGACGGGGACATCTTCGGCAGGTTTAGGATCTCCCTTTTCGCCCGAAATCAACCGGGTGATAGCCGATCCAAAGAAGAAGACGCCCCCGATGGAGACATATGACGGATTGGGAGATCCCTACGACCATTCGGATGGATATGATCGGCTGATGTCGTACTATGGGCATTCGGATGCAGCCAAATGCCACATGTTCGCTACAACCCTCAAGAAGAGTGCCAGGGAGTGGATGGGGACCCTGGCACCAGCATCAATCGGATCATGGAACGATCTTCGTGAAAAATTCCATGCTAGGTTCGGAAGCAACCGCAGACGAGGGAAGATCACGGCGTCCCTCATGCAGGTACGGCAGAAATCAGATGAGACCCTAAGTCAGTACGTCAAACGATTTCGAGAGGCAGTGGGATCGGTAGCGGAGCTGAATTCCCCACAAGCACTGGGATTTTTTACAACCGGCTTAGACATCGGGAGATCTAAGAAGCTGGTAAAGGATTTGGTGATTAACCCTCCGGCAGACTTGACCGAGGCCTTTCATCGGGCAGAAGGGTTCATCGCTATAGAAGAAGCTTTGGGAAATTTCAAACCACACCAACAACCTTATGAGAAATCGAAAGATCGGGAAAAACCGACCTACCAACGTTCGGACAACAACCAGTGGAAATCAGACCGAACGGAAAAGAAAAACTTCAACGGGGGAGGTTCAGGTAGCAACCGACCTCCACTACCCAACCGTAACGTCAGCAAGGTCTATACTCCCCTCACCGCGGATCGGTCGAAAATCCTGCAGGAGATGAAAAACCAACCATTCTACGAGCCATGCCCCAGGCGAACCAAGCCCGGAAGGCGTGGTCGGGATAAGTATTGTGAATACCATCAGAGTACCGGACACTCGACCGAAGCATGCGTTAATCTGATGGATATGATCGAGAAAAATGTCCAAAACGGACAACTGTTACAATATGTGGCAGGCCGGGGAAATGCAGAGGTGCCCAGAGAGGAGACCACAGATCAGATCCTAGATACCCAGACGCCGCAGAACCCCCTAGCCCGAGGTGTAGTTGATGTCATTTCGGGGGGTTCCGTTAGACGGGTATCGGGAAGAAAAAGAAGTGGGACTCTGGAAGCAGTGCTATCTGTTGCGGGGTCAACCCTGTAAGACCCCGAATTTTATAAAATAAAAGTATTCAATTTTTCTTATAATTACAATTCAGTAAATGGTTAAATTGATAAAAAATTAAAGTTATGGGTGAAATGTGAAAATTTTTCAAAATACACAAGTGGTTATAAAATAATCATTGTTGTCAGGGAATATTCGTTTGGTCGTGGAATATTCTTTCTGTCGGGGAATATTCGTACGACGGCGCAGCTATTTGTGGGCCCCATAACAGAATAACTGTCGGGTGAAGAAAACGACAAATTTAAGTTTTTATAAATAACGGCGTAGTTGTTACCGTTAACATTGTTGGAATACCCGGTGATTAAAATACAGTAATACGCGTTATTGCACAGTAGCACACGGTATTGCACAGTATTTTTGAAATTATTGATTCTTACGTAAGAAGGCACTACTCAATAATTGTTACAGTAATTACTGTTCAATATTTTATTTTATTGATTCAATAATTGCTACGTTGAAATTTTGTATTATTGTTGTTCAATAATTGTTGTTGCACAGTATTTCCCATTATCAGATCAATAATTCATATTATTTGAATAGTATTATTAGATAGCATTATTGGCAATGTCTAGAAAGTTCTGTCTAAGGAGAGGTTTGGTCATCTAATTGCGCGCCAGTAAGGAGAAATCCTTATTAGAAAGCCCCCTCTTTCCTGGGAACGGCCTGGTTGTCATAAATGTGATTCTGTAATATTATTTGTGAATAATTAATTATTGATTCATATGATAAGGAAATATTTATTTTATGTGGATATAAATGAGGGATATATTTTTGTGGTTAAAAATGAAGGAGTTAATGTTGAGGTTTTTGTCAGTATTTTTGTCGGAATGGAGGTATTAAAAATCAGGGTTTTTGAGATAGTTTGCGGGGGTTATAATTTTTAATCCGACCGTTGGATCGTGGTAATTTTTGGATATGTTATACATATATAAGTTGAGTATATGTCCACAAATTTTGAACCGTTAAAAATGAACGTATGATTTATTACGAATTTTACAAGATGACTGGTTCAGAAATTGTTGAATTTTCGGAGTTTATCATTTTGATGGAAAATTCTAGAATTGGTGGGCCCCACTTGTGGTTGGTGAAGAAATGTGCTGAATTATATTTCAAATGTGGTGGGTGGGAATAGTAGCAGGTAAAGCCATCAGGTTGCAGGTCAAACCTACCAAAATTTTCCTATAAATAGAGGGCTAAGTTAGAATTGAAAATCACACCAGAAACATAAGCTTTCTCTCTTTCTCTCTCTATATTATGAAGCATATTTTGTGAGTTTTTAGATATTTGGTGAGTTACTATTCATCAGTGCAAGTTTCCTTCAGTATCATATCCGATATCCAGTCAGAAGTACTGCTCTTTTGAGGTAAGTGATAGTAAGGGATAGTAATGGATTTTAAGGGTTGTTATGATTTTCAGTTTCGTAATTTTTCTGATCTTCAAAAATTCTGGAAAAATTTGAAATGATATTTTGATGAGTTTTCTTGATTGTGTCCAAAAATGGTGATTTTTGGATGTATAGATTGAGAGTTATGAATTTTATGAGAAAAGACTATTTTAAAAGTAACTGCTTATAATTCCTTGTGGTTAACTCCAAAATTGATGAAAATTTTATTGGGAGTACATGTATATGATGGAAGTATACTCTGTAAATTTCAGAATTTTTAGACAAAAGTACAATTTTTGATAAATGTCTAAATATTCGGCTATTTTGGCCATATGAAAAATAGTAAATGACTTTTAAAAATTCTGAGAAAAATATATGTTCACTATGGGACTATATTATGCTAAATTCCAGAAAAGAAATATTTTTGGAACGGATTTGGTATTTTTCATGAAAATAGTCTAGTTATGAGAAAATGAATTAAATATGTTATGTGAAGTAAGAAAATTGGAAAATAGGATTTTATGGCTTGAGAATCATATATATGAGGTATATGCAGATTTTTGATGAGGGTTTTGGTTATTGATGATGAAATCTTAAGAGTTGGCATTTTATGATGATTAAATGCATTAATTAGTAAAGTGTAAACAATTTAAATAAATTGTTTATAAGCTTAAGAATATTATTCTTTCAATATCATTATACCGAAATATTGGTATGTATATTATTGTGGAATTTCTACCTTTTTCATGTCAGGGTTACTATTCACGAGTTACTATTTATGAGTTACTATTCACGAGTTACTATTCACGACAAAATTGGTTTCTTTTTCTAACCAAATTATAGTTGATTTATGAATATTACTCTTGAGATTAAATCTATGATCATGTTGATCATATTATTTTTATTATCATATATAACATTTTTATAACCCTAATGTTGAAATTCTCTTTCACTGGAGTGTAAAGATGGGTAGATTATTGGTATGATCATGACTAGGGTTCTCTTTGGCCTGTAGTGCAAAGTTGAATTGTGACTGGTATGATCATGACCATTGAATTTATAATTGAATATCTTAAGCTTAAGTGCAAAGGTGAATTGATCAACATGGTTATAATTATTGTTTATATAAATTCTGAAATGATTATATATTTCTTTGAGATATGAATATATTTGGCCTGTAGTGCAAATATGAATTGTTGATGAATATCTTTGGCATGTAGTGCAAAGATGGCCTGTTGATGAATATCTTTGGCCTGTAGTGCAAAGATGAACTGTTGTTGAATATCTTTGGCCCGTAGTGCAAAGATGGTTTGTTGATGAATATCTTTGGCCCGTAGTGCAAAGATTGATTTGTTAGTATGATTATAAACAGGAACTGTGATTTGGTATAACCATGATCTTTGATGTTTCAGGTAAAGATAGGTGATGAAAATTATCTTCGTCCTGGATGAGAAGAGGAATTTAGAACTACAGTTATGATTATGAGTTATTCATATGATTGTGGACCAGAATTGTTGATTGATGTTACAGGGATAAAACATTATTGGTGGATTTTTAACATGGAGAAGATAATAGACTTTATAGTCTATTTGACTCTTCTAATGGATTGCTCGTTCCGCTGCAACTATGGTTGAAATTTTTATCATTTACCATATGTTCTAATCTCTGATTTATTATTGATGAAGGCTATTGATAATTTAATTATCTTTAGTCATGATATTCTTTACTGAGCTAGTTGTGCTCACCCTTTTGCTTCACAATTCCTTTCAGGTAATAAGAGTGTAGCTGGGTTGAGCGAGGGTAACGGGGAAATAGAACGGTGGTCTCTAGCTGTGGATGTTCTCCTGAAGCAATATAGAAAAGTTCATTTAGTAGTTATATTTGGTGAATCCAATAGGGTAAGGTGTACCCAACGTTGGAAGGGTGGTTTGCCACTATCCTACAAGATGTCTAACGACATACAACCTCGTGTAATCATAAGACAGGGATGTGCTCATCCACTTGCTGAGTATATATACGAGCACTACCTATATAATCTTGGTGTTTGTTTGAAGTATAATTCTCAATTAGAGATAGTAGAGATAATGATATGTCAAGAGAAGACTCACCATTGGGAAGAATATGATAGTAATCTTCTCGTTTTCTTTGGGGTCTATTGGGTCAACCAAAGATAATTCTGTGGCCATATGATATCTATCATAACCTAGACGCATGGCCTCCCATGTACGAAGGTTTCCTTGAGCACTTCCCAAAGATTCTAGTTTCTAAAACAGTTTTTGACTGTACCTTTATGTAAGGTGTTATTGTGAGGTGATGTCTACGGTTCGAACATGAGTCACATTTGGTATATATTTGTATCCAAACTCACAGCATATGTGTTGTTGTATTTTGCACGACAATTGTTGTAATAAAGTTGTAGTTGTTTTCTGTACCATGTATTTGACGACTCAGAATGGGTTGGGTGGAATGGACCTATTTTGGGGTTGTCACAAACCCCTAGAAAGGATCGGACATATCCGGGAACGTCTATCTCATTTACGGACGAGGATTACCCGACGGATCTCATCGAGCCCCACGATGGTGCGTTGGTAATAACGGCTCAGGTCGGGATAGTGGATATGAAAAGAATGATGATAGATAACGGGTCTTCGGTCGACATCCTATATTCTCACGCGTATCAGAGGTTAGACCTACAAGGAAAGAAGATGGATTTGGGAGGAGAAGGACCCTTGTACGGATTTAGTGGAGATCCGGTGCTTGTGTCGGGCACCATCGAGATGCCAGTCAAATTCGGCACGGCACCTAATCAAGTTGAAATAGTGGTGAGATTTTTTGTTATCCAAATAGACTCGGCATGCAACGCGATCCTCGGAAGGCCTACCTTGGCGGCCCTGCAAGCAGTAACATCGATACCCCATTTTAAAATCAAGTTTCCAACACCGAACGGGATCGGGGAGGTAAAAGGAGATCTAGATATAGCCCGAAGGTGTTACCGAAACAGCTTGATTTCTTCAGGGGTCGGGGTCTGCAAACAGAAACAGACAATGACAATTGAGATCGAACCATTCACAGAGGGCAGCACAGAGCCACTTGCTCTTCCAGCCGAAGAAACTGATGATGTAGAATTGGTACCGGGGCAGGAAGACAAAATAATTAAGATCGGGTCAGGGTTATCAGAACCCTTCCTGACCGGGCTGATAGAATTACTCCGAGTCTACGCCGATATCTTTGCATGGGAACCCAGCGACATGCCGGGGGTAAGTGAATCAGTGGCTCTACACCGGCTGCACGTGGACCCGGGCAAGAAACCGGTCATACAGAAGCGGAGGATTTTCTCCCCAGAAAGACAAAAAATCATCGACGAAGAGATTGCCAAGCTCCTTGAGGCCGAATTCATCTTCGAGATTGACTACCCGGAGTGGTTGGCCAACGTGGTATTGGTCCAGAAGCAAAATGGGAAATGAAGGTTGTGTATCGACTACACGGATCTAAATAGGGCGTGTCCGAAGGATTTCTACCCTCTGCCCAACATAGATCAACTCATCGACGCCACGTCGGGATATGGTATGTTAAGTTTTATGGATGCATTCTCTGGGTACCACCAGATTTCGATGAACAAGGAAGACATCCCGAAGACAAATTTTATCACACATCGGGCGATATACGCATACAGGAAAATGACCTTCGGGCTACTAAATGCCGGGGCAACTTATCAGCGAATGATGAACCTGGTGTTCACGAAACAATTGGGGATGAGCATGGAGGTCTACGTAGACGACATGATCGTTAAAAGCATGTCAGTCCGTGAACATCTTGAAGATCTGGAGGACTGTTTCGAGACGGTCCGTAAACGCGAGCTAAGGCTAAACCCGACCAAGTGCACTTTTGGGCTGGGATCGGGAAAATTTCTAGGATACTTGGTCAACAAAAGGGGAATCGAAGCAAACCCAGAGAAAATCCAGGCAGTCCTGGATATGAAATGTAACGACCCCAAAATAGGTCCATTCCATCCAACCCATTCTGAGTCGTCAAATACATGGTACAGAAAACAACTACAACTTTATTACAACAATTGTCGTGCAAAATACAACAACACATATATTGTGAGTTTGGATACAAATATATACCAAATGTGACATTGGACACCATCATGTATCAGCACCTCACAAAGGTACCTTACATAAAGGTACAGTCAAAAACTGTTTTAGAAACTAGAATCTTTGGGAATTGCTCAAGGAAACCTTCGTACATGGGAGGCCATGCGTCTAGGTTATGATAGATATCATATGGCCACAGAATTATCTTTGGTTGACCCAATAGACCCCAAAGAAAACGAGAAGATTACTATCATATTCTTCCCAATGGTGAGTCTTCTCTTGACATATCATTATCTCTACTATCTCTAATTGAGAATTATACTTCAAACAAACACCAAGATTATATAGGTAGTGCTCGTATATATACTCAGCAAGTGGATGTGCACATCCCTGTCTTATGATGACACGAGGTTGTATGTCGTTAGACATCTTGTAGGATAGTGGCAAACCACCCTTCCAACGTTGGGTACACCTTACCCTATTGGATTCACCAAATATAACTACTAAATGAACTTTTCTATATTGCTTCAGGAGAACATCCACAGCTAGAGACCACCGTTCTATTTCCCCGTTACCCTCGCTCAACCCAGCTACACTCTTATTACCTGAAAGGAATTGTGAAGCAAAAGGGTGAGCACAACTAGCTCAGTAAAGAATATCATGACTAAAGATAATTAAATTATCAATAGCCTTCATCAATAATAAATCAGAGATTTAGAACATATGGTAAATGATAAAAATTTCAACCATAGTTGCAGCGGAACGAGCAATCCATTAGAAGAGTCAAATAGACTATAAAGTCTATTATCTTCTCCATGTTAAAAATCCACCAACAATATTTTATCCATGTAACATCACTCAACAGTTCCTTTCCACAATCATATGAATAACTCATAATCATAATTGTGACTATAAATTTTTCTTCGCACCCAGGACGAAGAATATTTTCATCACCTGTCTTTACCTGAAACATCAAAGATCATGGTTATACCAAATCACAATTCTTGTTCATAATCATACTAATAACTTAATCTTTGCACTACGGGCCAAAGATATTCATCAACAAGTCATCTTTGCACTACAGGCCAAAGATATTCATCAACAGTTCATCTTTGCATTACTGGCCAAAGATATTCATCTACAATTCATCTTTGCACTACAGGCCAAAGATATTCCTCAACAATTAATATTTGCACTACAGGCCAAATACATTCATATCTCAAAGAAATATATAATCATTTCAGAATTTATATACACCATAATTATAACCATGTTAATCAATTCATCTTTACACTTAAGCTAAAGATATTCAATTGTAAATTCAATAGTCATGATCATACCAGTCACAATTCAACTTTGCACTACAGGCCAAAGAGAACCATAGTCATGATCATACCAATAATCTACCCATCTTTACACTCCAGTGAAAGAGAAATTCAACATCAGGGTTATAAAAATGTTATATATGATAATAAAATCAATATAATCAACATATAGATTTAATCTCAAGAGTAATATTCATAAATCAACTATAATTTGGTTAGTAAAAGAAACCAATTTTGTCGTGAATAGTAACTCGTGAATAGTAACTCATGAATAGTAATTCGTGAATAGTAACTCATGAATAGTAATCCCGACACAAAAAGGTAGAAATTCCACAATAAAATCCATACCAATATTTTGGTATAATGATATTGAAAGAATAACATTACTTAAGCTTATAAACAATTTATTTAAATTGTTTACACTTTACTAATTAATGCATTTAATCATCATAAAATGCCAACTCTTAAGATTTCATCATCAATAACCAAAACCCTCATCAAAAATCTGCATATACCTCATATATAGGATTCTCAAGCCATAAAATCCTATTTTCCAATTTTCTTTCTTCACAAAACATATTTAATTCATTTTCTCATAACTAGACTATTTTCATGAAAAATACCAAATCCATTCCAAAAATATTTCTTTTCTGGGATTTAGCATAATATAGTCCCATAGTGAACATATATTTTTCTCAGAATTTTTAAAAGTCATTTACTATTTTTCATATGGCCAAAATAGCCGAATATTTAGATATTTATCAAAAATTGTACTTTTGTCCAAAAATTCTGAAATTAACAGAGTATACTTCCATCATATACATGTACTCCCAATAAAAATTTCATCAATTTTGGAGTTAACCACAAGAAATTATAAGCAGTTACTTTTAAAATAGTCTTTTCTCATAAAATTCATAACTCTCAATCTATACATCCAAAAATCACCATTTTTGGACACAATCAATAAAACTCATCAAAATATCATTTCAAATTTTTCCAGAATTTTTGAAGTTCAGAAAAATTACGAAACTGAAAATCATAACAACCCTTAAAATCCCTTACTATCCCATACTATCCCATACTATCCCTTACTATCCCTTACAATCCCTTACCTCAAAAGAGCAGTACTTCTGACTGGATATCGGATATGATGCTGAAGGAAACTTGCACTGATGAATAGCAACTCACCAAGTATCTAAAAACTCACAAAATATACTTCATAATATAGAGAGAGAAAGAGAGAAAGCTTATGTTTCTGGCGTGATTTTCAATTCTAACTTAGCCCTCTATTTATAGGAAAATTTTGGTAGGTTTGACCTGCAACCTGATGGCTTTACCTGCTACTATTCCCACCCACCACATTTGAAATATAATTCAGCACATTTCTTCACCAACCACAAGTGGGGCCCACCAATTCTAGAATTTTTCACCAAAATGATAAACTCCGAAAATTCAACAATTTCTGAACCAGTCATCTCGTAAAATTCATAACAAATCATACGTTCATTTTTAACGGTTCAAAATTTGTGGACATATACTCAACTTATATATGTATAACATATCCAAAAATTACCACGATCCAACGGTCGGATTAAAAATTATAACCCCCGTAAAATATCTCAAAAACCCTGATTTTTAATACCTCCATTCCGACAAAAATACTGACAAAAACTTCAACATTAACTCCTTTATTTTTAACCACAAAAATATATCCCTCATTTATATCCACATAAAATAAATATTTCCTTATCATATGAATCAATAATTAATTATTCACAAATAATATTACAGAATCACATTTATGACAACCAGGTCGTTCCCAGGAAAGAGGGGGCTTTCCAATAAGAATTTCTCCTTACTGGCGCGCAATTAGATGACCAAACCTCTCCTTAGACAGAACTTTCTAGACATTGACAATAATGTTATCTAATAATATTATTCAAATAATATGAATTATTGATCTGATAAAGGAAAATACTGTGCAGCAACAATTATTGAAACAACAATAATATAAAATATCAACGCAACAATTATTGAATCAATAAAATAAAATATTGAACAGTAACTACTGTAACAATTATTGAGTAGTGCCTTCTTACGTAAGAATCAATAATTTCAAAAATACTATGCAATACCGTGTGCTACTGTGCAATAACGCGTATTACTGTATTTTAACCACCGGGTATTCCAACAGTGTTAACTGTAACAACTACGCCGTTATTTGTAAAAACTCAAATTTGTCGTTTTCCTTCACCCGACAGTTATTCGTTATGGGGCCCACAAATAGCTGCGCCGTCGTACGAATATTCTCCGACAGAAAGAATATTCCACGACCAAACGAATATTCCCCGACAACAATGATTATTTTATAACCACTTGTTTATTTTGAAAAAAATTTCATATTTCACCCATAACTTTAAACTTTTATCAATTTAACCATTTACTGAATAGTAATTATATAAAAAATTGAATACTTTTATTTCATAAAATTCGGGGTCTTACATGAAATCCCCAAAGTCATACAAGGATGTGCAGAGGCTAACGGGTCGGATAGCGGCCCTACGAAGGTTCGTCTCTAAATCAGCTGAGAGGTGCCTTCCATTTTTTGACACCTTGAAAGGGCCCAAGAATGAGAAAAGCTTCCAGTGGACCTCAGAATGCGAGGACGCGTTCCAAGGGATCAAACAATATCTTTCTTCGGCACCTCTGCTGATGAAACCAATCCCTTCGGAACCCCTATATCTTTATCTGGCGGCGAGTTCGATGGCAGTGGGAGCAGCATTGGTTCGGGACAAAGGGGGAAATCAGTTCCCCATGTACTACGTCAGCCACGTACTTCGGGACGCAGAACTCCGATACCCGAACCTGGAAAAATTTACCTATGCTTTAATCATTGGAAGCAGAAAACTTCGGCATTATTTCCAGGGTCGGGTGGTGGTGGTATACACCGATCAGCCGTTGAAGAAAATTCTACATCGACCTGAGGTTTCGGGAAGACTGGCGGCATGGGCAATGGAGCTAACACAGTTCGCGATAGAGTATCATCCCCGAACGGCAATCAAAGGACAGGCGCTAGCAGACTTCGTCGTGGAATGTTCGTTCTCGGAGCCAGATGTGGGATCGGTGGCCGAAACGCAACAAATAAAGACTTCATGGACACTATATGTCGATGGCTCGTCAACGTCAGACATCAGTGGTGCAGGGGTCATACTGACGAGCCCCGAAGGATTCAAGGTCCAATAAGCTATTCGATTTAAGTTCAGAGCGACCAACAATGAAGCAGAATATGAGGCCATTCTAGCCGGGTTAAAATTGGCCCGAAGCCTAGAAGTACAAAACTTGGTCATCTACAGTGACTCGCAGCTGGTCGTCAAACAGATATCGGGAGAGTATGCGGCTCGGGGCGCCAGAATGACGAAGTACTTAGCCGAGACAAAGAATAAACTGACATACTTCCACTCGGTCAGCTGTCAGGGAGTTGACCGATCCGACAATACAATAGCAGATGCCCTGGCCAGACTGGCGACAACCGAAGCCAACTCCTTTAACGGTTCGGTATATCTCGAGACATTGGAGCAGCCAAGTGTCTCAAAAGAGGAGGCATTATGTGTTGATCGGCTGAACTGTTGGCTTACGCCTTACATCTATTATTTGGCTGACGGAACATTACCATCAGACCGCATCCTAGCAAGGAAGATCAAGCATCGAAGTTCGAATTTTGTACTGATTGATGGAGATTTGTACCGGAGGGCCTTCAGCTCTCCCTTACTTAAATGTTTAACACCGTCAGAGGCAAACTACGCACTTCGGGAGGTACATTAAGGGATCTGTGGGGATCACATGGGCGCCAAGTCACTGGCGCATAAAATTCTAAGACAGGGGTATTACTGGCCAACCATCTACACAGAGGCCAAGGAACTTGTCAAAAAATGTCCCAAGTGTCAACTGAACAACAACATCCCACATCAATCGCCCGAAGAACTCTACTCGGTCTTATCCCCGATCCCCTTCGCAGTATGGGGAATCGACATCCTAGGACCTCTGCCGAAGGCCAAGGGACAAGTCAGCTTTATAATAGTGGCTATCGATTACATGACAAAGTGGGTCGAAGCCAAACCACTGCAGAAAATCACCGAACAGGAATGTCTTAAATTTGTGAAAGAATGAGTAGTTTATCGATTCGGCATCCCGATGGCTGTAGTATCGGATAACGGTAGACAGTTCGTGGGGTCAAAATTTGAAAGCTTCCTGAAAGAGTTAGGAATTCAACACCGGAAGACCTCGGTTGCCCACCCTCAGTCAAACGGTCAAGTGGAGGTGACAAATCGAACCCTACTCAACGGCATAAAAAGAAGATTGGATGAACTGAAGGGTCGGTGGCCCGAGGAACTACTCAGCGTTTTGTGGGCATACCGGACGACCCCAAGGACAACCACTGGAGACTCCCCTTTCCGGTTTGCCTATGGGACTGATGCACTCATACCAGTAGAGATTGGGTCACCCACTCTTCGGGTCAGCCAGTTCAAAGAGCTATACAACGATGAAGGTTTGAAAATAAATCTGGATCTGCTAGATGAAGCTCGTGACGCCGCGGTGTTGAGGTTGGCCATTTATCAGCAGAAGACAGCCCGACACTACAACCAGAAGGTGAAGTTGAGGAGGTTTGAGGTAGGAGATTTGGTGCTTCGGGAGGCAGAGGCATCAACCCCCCAAAACACAGGAAAATTAATGCCTAACTGGGAGGGGCCTTATGAGATTTTAGAAGTGCCGAAGCCAGGGACTTACCGACTTCGAGCAATGGATGGGTCGGAAGTAAAGAATACATGGCATGCTGGAAGACTCAGGAGATATTACCAGTAAATACATGCCTGTTCTTTCCCGATAACGGTGTAATTTATACGATTTATCAATGAAATGAAAACTTCTCTCAAGAGAGACGTTTGTACTTCGTTTTAATCTTGCACTGCTTTACCGATCATATAAGCTTCGAGCGTAAGACGATCAGACGGTCCTAGAGAACTTAACTGATCGATAAACGCCACAAGTATAACTGATCGACAAAGATACACATCCGATCAGATAAGCTTCGAGCGTAAAACAATCAGACAGTCCGAAAGAACTTAACTGACTGATAAAACGCCACAAGTATAACTGATCGATAAAAGTTACATATCCGAGACAGTACACTTTAGACACAAATGGACCAGACGGTCAGAAATGACCTAACTGGGCGATAAAAATAAAGTTAAACTGATCAAGATAACTACTTAGAAATCTTTTGTCTTCATTCATATTATAAAGGTTTTACAGTTCCCGATCAGATAGGCTTCGGGTACATACACCGTCGGCCTCTCTGGTCAGGTTGAATTACAAAACTTAGAAAAGAAGAAATTACAAGTATGAACAAGTTCAAGAAAAAAATTAAGGGGAACCAGCATCGGCTTCGGCCTCGGACTCCTCATCGGAAGAATCAAGGATCGAGGCGTCCAGACCAGCATCAACAAGCTTCGCTCGGGCCTTCTCCCGATAAGCTTCGACACCCTCTGAAAACTGGGTCATAATCTTATCGGTCAGGGCAGGCGATTCTTCGTATTCTCTGATGGCAGCCTGCTTAATGATGGCCTGTTCGGCCATCAAAGTGTTGTTCGCATGGATCAGGGTACTCAGCTGAACATGAACCCCCGCGAACTTTCCCTCGATGACCTGAAGGTTCCCCACCAAGGTCCTATTCTCTTTGACCAGAAGTTCCTTATCCTGCACCAGCTTTTTGGCATGATCGTTGAGACCGACGAACTCTTGTTGAAGTAGGGAATTTTGTTCTTCGAGTTCGGCAATCCGGCGATTAGCCTGGGATACTTTATTACGGGTATCAGCATGGAGATCCCGCTCCCTCTTCAGCTCCGAATCCCGACCCGATAATTCGGCTTGGAGAAGCTCCACGTCGGTTCTCAGCTGGACCTCTCTCTTGGTAGATCGGGCAAGGGGAGCGGTAGATCGGGCAAGGGGAGCGATAGCTCGAGCGAGGATGGCGTTGGCCTAAATACATAGGAGAATTGGTCAGACAGCAAAGAAGCAAATGAAGACATATATACAAATGAGGATAAATACCTGAGTCTGGGCTCGGAGATAGGTAACCAAAAAATCCTCTGACGAAAAGTTCTTGAACCGCTCATCATCACCGGAAAGCCTGAATTGATCAAGCAAATGGAAAGAAAATTTATCAGCTGGGCTCTTCGGCCAGCAGGTAGTTGGGGATCCTCCGGAAGAGCTAGCCTTGGACTTCGGGGAAGAAGCATTGATCGGGGCAACGACCTCCTCGGCTTGGGAGGGCCCCTCGACCAACCGCGGCTTCTTCAAAGCGGGTTCCAGAAGCTGATCTTCAGTACCCTCCGAATCTTCGGCCACCGTCACTATGATCGGAGGTGGGGGAGTTGATTTCAGAACAGGCTTCGGCGAGGTCACAACGATGGCCTTGGGGGGAGCTCGAACAGAAGATCTTTTCTTTGACTTCTTTAGCAAAGCCATCTTGTCGGCCCCCTTCATCTGCAACACACTTTTCGTGGAAGCATCGGCCTTGGAAGGTTCGGGAAGAGGACCTGTTGACGAACCGACAGACATCTCGGCAATAAGAACAGCCTCGTCTGAAGGAGAGTCATCAGCGGCTGGGAGATGGATGGGCTCGATGAGGATCGGGAGTGGGGACAGAGCCACTTCAGCATTCTCAGGCTTGAAGATGGTCACTACAACATAAAATAAAAGGATCATTAAGAAAATCGAAGCAAAGGATCGGGAGAATAAGAAAACAAGGTCGGATAGATTAACTTACAGCCGTGTTCGTAGAGCCAGGATTCGTTGGACACGATTCCTAGACCCCAGTTGGTCTGCTTCAGAAGGGCGTAAAACTTCTTGAAGGCTGCCGAACGACTCTTCGGAAATTTGTTGACCTTCATGGGGACGTCTTCGGGACCAGCCCAGTTGGGGAGTAGGTTGAGATCGGTTCCCCTCATGAAGAACCATTGTGAATGCCACCCCTTGTTACTGGATGGGGTCTTCACGAAGGTGTCCCGTCCAGGAACACGGTTCAGATGGCGAAGGCCGGGCTCTTTTGACCGACCAACCGAGAACAGGACGAAGAAGAAGTCCAGCCCGGGGGTGATGCCAGCCTCCTGGCATAGGGCGATGAAGCTGATCAGCTGGATGTAGGAGTTGGGAGCCAGCTGGGAGAACCCGATCCCTACCAGACAGAGAAAAGAAGAGATGAATTCGTGGAGGGGGAACCGAACCCCGTACCTTAGGGCATACAGATGGACGGCTACCCATTCGCCCTCGGGTCGGTGGTACATCCTCTCGATGGCCTCGGGAACCCGAAGCTTGTATTCTTTGGGGATGTTGAATAAGGTTTGGATGTCCGACAGTTGAGAGGGGGTGATGGAAGATTTGGTGTTGATGACAGCGTAGTCGGTTTCCGAAGCGTAGAGTCGGCGAATTCTGGTTTCGGCGTTCTCCACGGAGAGTTCGACCGGAGCAGCCTCCAGCTCGATTTGGAGAAGGTCGCCGGAAGTAAGAGTGGGAGTGCCGGCTGCTGTGGTGGGTGTGGGACGAGAATCGCTGGAATCAGCCATTTATGGTGGTTTGAAGGGATGAAAGGTACAAGACAAGAGCTTAGTGGGGAAATGGCACGGACTGAAGAAATCTGGAAAAATGAGTGTCTCGCCGGAAATCGCCCTTGTCGGAAAAGTTTGACAGAGATTCAAAATGTTCAAGGCTCGAAAAAGTGACGCTGATGAATGTTGGGGAGCTTATATAGTCCATCTGGCACGGCTTCCAAAGGCGGTTATTTATGGCAGGTGGGCCCAGTTATGAAAAAACGTGTACCAGCTCGCGGACCGAGGAGAAACCGTTTAGGTTCCCGAGACAACTCATCATTATGGCGTGACTATCAGAATTCATGTCCTCTCAAGTCTCGTGTCATAAATATCTTATAACAAGAGACTGGGGGGCAATGTTCGAGAGTGTTTTCCCGACCCTCTTTTGGGCTGAAGGCTTAGGTCGGGCTCGTATGTTCAGAGATGTAAGATCGGGGTCGGTTACCCGATCCCAATAGGCTGGGGCCCGTGGTCATCGTGAGGGTTGAGTTCGGGCCTATTGGGTTTGGCTATTGGTTTGGGCCTGAGCGTATGAGCAGTCCACATGCAGAGTTGGTGCGACAAGGAGTTCACGTGATTAAGGGTATCAACCCTAATCCTACGTCAACAAGGTAACTCTGGATGTAGTGGTGGAAAGGGATTCCACTTGCACTTTTTAAGGAGATTGTGTTGGACCCAAATATGGTAGCTAACATATTTAGGAGTCCTACTCTAATCCAAAGAAGAGGATACTAAGGTGGTGGGAGCTCTATAAATACAAGGTCAAGGTTACAATTAACAGGTAATATCTACTTTGAGCACTAAACATATAAACCTCCATTGTTAAACCTTGTGAACGGCCTGTACTTATTCTCACACCGGAGCTATCCCCCGGCGGTACGGCCGTCAAGCTTCTGTGTGATCTGTTATTGTGCAGGATTCAGCGCGTGGATTTTGTGATTGGACGCGCAGACGAAACTTGACGTTAACACAAATGATATGTGTTGATTTCATTTATATTTTAATTGTATAATTTTTAGTATAGTGGATGAAATTAAAAGAAAAATGTATTACTCCTAGAAGACAAATTTAAAGCATTACCTTTTAAATAACATACTCTTTTAAATGACATATATTTATTAAAACTATGTTGTTTTGGATATTTTTTTAAAAAATAAGTGGAGGCAACGGGTGACATTTTTATAAATAAAAGAAAAACAAGTGAGACTATTATTTTTTAATATTATTTTATTTTTTAAAATAATATTCAAAATAATATAATTTTAATAAAAATATATTATTTAAAAAAAATATGTTATTTAAAAATTATGCTTTAAATTAGTTCCTAATTATCCCATTAATTGTTTAAGTTGTATTCGTCAAATAGTGATAATCTTGTGATAAATGTGTCTCCATTTATGTTTATTTGACAAAAAAGATGTATCCATTTATTATATAAGATCGTCTCAACATCAAATAGAATTTATTAAACCTAAGACCGAAGGTAAGTTTTTCAAGTACCTCTAGGCTCTAGGCTCTAGGCTCTAGGCTCTAACCTCTATGATTAAATGTCCATAAAATTAAATTGTAAATATATATATATATATATATATATATATATATATATATATATATATAGAAAGGATATATATATATATATATATATATATATATTAGAATATAAAAGAAAAAGTGACCATGTATTTATAAAACTTTATCAACTTATATTGTTTTTTGAGTTTTAAATAGACGAAGGAAGAAATGGAAAAAAAAAAGAAGAAGAGTTTTTTAATAGACAAATAGAGTAAACTTGATTACTTTTATTGTTCAAATTTTTTTCTATCCAAAAAATAAAGACTTTGGATAAAAATAAAATAACATAAAGACATATTTAATAATTCTTATATATATATATATATATAGAGAGAGAGAGAATAAAAACAAAATGAATTTAAGGAAAGAAATCAAAATAAAATACTTTTAGGGACAAAATAAAAAAACGTGCAAGGTACAAGAACTAAACAATGACGTGACAAAAATAAGAAGAAAATTGATATTTTTATATAAAAAATTAATATTTTTATATAATTCTTCTCATATAAATAACATAAATAATGAGTAATTTTTATTTTTATATATATAAACATATAATTTTAACATATAAAAATATCATTACTAATAGTTTGGTAGAAATTAGTCAAATAGTATAATTTAATTCACAGAAATAATTATTGACACTTGTGGGACTGCAAAGTGGAGTAGTGAAAACCAAAACCGAACCCTGATATCATACTCCCCAGTCCCCACCCAGACTAGACAAGATTAGACAAGACATTAGTCATCATTACATACATAAAACACAAATATTTACTTCTTGCTTAAAGAATTCCAACACGCATATACCTAGATTACCTTGCACTCTCTCATAAAACTATAAAACCACATTATCAAAGTCATTTCTCTTCCCGGCCTCTGGTCGGCATCGAAAAAATGTTTCCCCGGCGAAACCACTTAGGCCTCATCTTCCTCCTCTTCCTACTACTCCCAGCTCACTCTCTCGAATTTTCCAAACACACACACAAAATCAAAGGCCCCATCAAAACCCTAGTCGTCTTAGTCATGGAGAATCGCTCGTTCGATCATATGTTGGGCTGGTTAAAGCAAACGCGACCCGACATCGACGGGCTCAGCGGCGCTGAATCCAACCCTCTAAACGCCTCCGACCCATCCTCCCCCAAAGTCTTTGTCTCCGACGAAGCCCTCTTCATCGACTCCGATCCCGGTCACTCCATTCAAGCTATCCGGGAACAGATATTCGGGTCAAACACCACCTTCTCGGACCCAGCTTCGATGAACGGCTTCGCCCAGCAGGCCGCCAATATGGGCGTGGAGGGCTTACCACGAACTGTCATGAGCGGGTTTAAACCCGAGGTCTTACCCGTTTACACTGAGTTAGCCAACGAGTTCGCCGTGTTCGACCGGTGGTTCGCCTCGGTTCCCGCGTCGACTCAACCGAACCGGTTTTACGTCCATTCGGCAACCTCACACGGCGCTTCCAGCAACGTAAGAAAGGATCTCATCCACGGGTTCCCGCAAAAAACCATCTTTGATTCTCTGGACGAAAATGGCCTCTCTTTTGGTATTTATTACCAGAATGTTCCTACTACTATGTTTTTTAACAGCTTAAGGAAGTTAAAGCATGTAACTAAATTTCATTACTATAATTTGAAATTTAAAAGTCATGCAATGAATGGCAAGCTTCCTAATTATGTGGTAGTGGAACAGAGATATTTTGATGTTGAGCTTTTCCCTGCTAACGATGATCACCCGTCTCACGATGTGGCGATTGGGCAGAAGTTTGTGAAGGAGGTGTATGAGATTTTGAGGGCTAGCCCACAATGGAAAGAAATGGCACTCTTGATTACATATGATGAGCATGGTGGGTTTTATGATCATGTGCCAACCCCTGTTTCTGGCGTGCCTAATCCAGATGGGATCATTGGGCCTGACCCCTATTACTTCCGGTTTGATCGGTTGGGTGTGCGTGTGCCCACATTGTTGATTTCACCGTGGATTGATAAGGGTTGTGGTGAGTTTTTCTTTAATTTGAGCTGTTATTGGATTGCTGATTTTATGTGGTAGCCCTTTGATTGGTTACTGATGATAGTTAGTTTGATTAAAAAGAAATAATGGTTATAATTGTTGGGCATAAATGATAAATGTTTCACTGTCTCCCTGGAGTTCACTTACGAGTCCAAATTAGGTTTTGTAGCATTTGGTTGGACAGTTATTCTACTTTTAGTATTAAGGCCACGCTATATAAAAAGAATCAAGCTGATCAATGTGATGAACTGTGTTTATAGTTTTGCTAGGAATTGCCTAAAAAGGTTATCTTACTCGTTCATATATTAGAATAAAACACCAACCGCATCTTAGGGTTCCGGATTGAGTTAAATTGACTTCAAAAGTCAAAATGGGACTCTTTTTGTGTGATACTGAGGGAGTATGAAATTGACCTAAATTTCTTCCAAACAATCTTTTGACTGCAGTTTGTTTACTTATGTTGGAATACTAAGTAATCAGGCTTCAACTGTTTGCTTGTTTGATGCAGTGATCCACAAACCAAGTGGGCCAACCCCTTCTTCACAATTTGAACATTCTTCTATCCCGGCCACTGTGAAGAAGCTTTTCAATCTAAAATCAAACTTCTTGACAAAAAGAGACGCATGGGCAGGAACCTTTGAGAATTACTTCTATCTTCGTGACACTCCACGTGATGACTCTCCAGGTTGGTCCATGATTATTACTAATCATCTGTATCATGATCAATTATCTTTTTTTCTGTTGAAGTTTTATTTGTTTCGTTGAGTAGTATCTATATGATAATTATATCATGTATATATGTATAAAATAGGTGTACTCATCAGTCATAGGGTCTTCCCGTTACTGTTACATGACTATTTAATGGTCTACTGTCCTCACTAGGATATGGGTTAGTTTAAATAATCCCTTTATATATATATATATATATATATATATATATATATATATATATATATATATATATATAGGTTCTACTTCTCATATAAGTTAATCACAATTTCTGCTGTTATGAATAACATAAGCTAGTCTCTGCTTCCGAGTTCTGCCCCTTCTTAGAAGGTCAAACAAAGCCACCCGCTTCTCCAAAAATAAACCGAGGAACATATAAAACTCAAACACAATTACACAATTGACAAGACGCATTCCCATTATGCAAGCAAACAAGGTTGCATATAAATAGGGTACTTTGTACATGACATTGTCCCTTACACATGCTGTCGTTAGGCTTTTATTCAGTGTCACGAATGGCTTAATTCTTTTTCAACATTCAGATTTAGTTTCATAGGCACCTTGTTTCTTTGAACATGTATTAGGCTGCCCAATGACTTGCATACTATTAAGTGTTGATAATGCATTACGAAAGATGGCTATGAATCACAGTCCCTAGAGGCAATAGCAGACAAATTAAGGGGCCAGTGGAGACCCACTGAAACGCAGGAAACAGAAATCAGCATCAAGTATTATTTGAATTTCCTTTCATTTTTGATTCATACATGTATTATACATGCTAAATTTAGGGGCAAATTTAGAAAATTCATAAAAGAATATGCATTTAACTTTGTATTTTGCACTATCTACAGATGTGTAGTTATCTTTATCTTCTATATAAAGTTTATCTAGGACACAAATAAGTATTTTGTTAAATAGTAACTTTTCTAAAACAACTTTTAACCATTATTTGTATCTTCAAAAAATGACCAGAATTTTATTTTATTAGTTTGCCATAACCAAACTTTTATTATGCGTGCAAAAGTCAAAATGTCAAATTCATTAATTTCCAGACCAAAGGGGTAATAGATAATACTGGATTTCAAATGAGAAGTAGTCTAAAGACTAAACAATGACACTTTTTTTGTTTGTTGAACAGTTTGTGTAATTTTTTTAATACTAATATGTTATAATATTTCTTTTTACTATGTGTTTTATGATTTGAACTCTTTTTAAAAATTAATAGTAAGCAACCAGTGAAGGAAAATTATGTCTCATATTTTGTAAGGCCTTGGCCCGATTTATGTAGCAAATCCCACATCCAAATTTGGGGTGATGCCTGACCAGGATTTGGTCCAACATTCCAGATTAAGGTTCAGTAACTTGTTCCAGGAACATTTAGATCCTTGGTCGTAGAGTTTTGACCTTATGTTAATATTCAGTATACGTTTCAGTTTTTATTCCCTTATATTATTTCATAGATTGAATCATAATCAACTATAAAAAATTTGATTGCTAAACAGAAAAGCTTCCAGAAGTTAAGACATCATTAAGACCTCGGGGACCAAAGGAAGATGCGAGACTCTCTGAATTCCAAGTTGAATTAATCCAGCTTGCGTCCCAGCTTAATGGTGATTATATGCTCAATACTTATCCTGATATTGGCAAAAGCATGACAGTAGGTGAAGCCAACCGATATGCAGAGGATGCAATTGAGAGGTTTCTGGAAGCTGGAAGGGCTGCTTTGAGAACAGGGGCAAATGAGTCTGCTATGGTTACAATGAGACCCTCCCTCACTAGCCGAACATCAGGAGAAGAGTTTGGTAGTTATGGGAGAACCTATTGATCTCTCACCAATCTACTATAGGTTGTATATAAATGCTTGAATCCCCATGTTTTGTTCTCTCTCTCTCTCTCTCTCTCTCTCTCTCTCTATATATATATATATATATAATGTACTTCCTGTTTAAACAAATTGACAGTTTTACGTCTTAGTTAGGGATATCAAGTTGGTAGTGGAATCTTCTGTGTTGTGGTGTGTATGCATTTAGGGGATTTCTCAGTATTAACTCTTGAGCCTTGTGAGTTGTGAGGTCAAGGAGAGTCGAACAGTCTGAGGCTAGTATTGGATAACAAATGAACCACCACCCCGCACTGCCTTAAAGTTGGATATGTTGGACACCCTTTGTTCCTTGAATTGAGGAACTGCTTGAACCTACAATTTGGACACTTTCATTGTCAACATTAGGCTGAAAGTAACACTGGTTCCTAAATTACTAGTACAATTTTTTTTTTCACTTGTAGTAGGTAACAATGATTCACCCAAAAAAGATATAATAAATACAGAAAGAAAATTTTTAAACAACGATTTGTATTATTTGTTCGTTACATTAATGGTGAACCTACTGCCAAGTCAGTTACTCCCAAGAATTTTTATAGCCTCGTTCGGTCTTATGAGAGAACTTCCTCGAGTTGAAATTTACAGAGAAGTAATTAGAGTTTGAAGTCTAATTGTTGGGCGGACATAGCCTAGCTGAGAGGTCGACTTCCTATCTTGTTCTTCATTTTCTCCCATCATGTTATTCTAACCATAATGTTAAATGTAAAGAATTATGATTAATGTTAAAGTAGTCTAGTTTCTTTAGACCAGAAAAGAGATTATTTACCGTAAAAGAGAAGTCTATCTACACTTGATACAAGTCACTCATGAATGCACAACTTGTGTTAAACATGCAAGTGGGCAGTAAAACTATGTACAGTTATGGCTAATAGCCACTATTCAAGGGACCATAAACATACCTGTAGGCTATAACATCAGCCTATCTTCCCTCTTCTTCTACTGCCAACCATCTTTCCCCCCACCTCTCTCTCTCTCTCTCTCTCTGTGCGCGCGCGTGCGTGCCGGCTCAATGGATGCCTCGTGGGAAGCCAGTGTCACAGATTCAATCAACACAATTTACCTTCTTTTCTCAGCCTACCTAGTCTTTGTTATGCAGCTCGGCTTTGCCATGCTATGTGCGGGCTCAGTCCGAGCAAAGAATGCCATGAACATAATGCTCACCAACGTAGTGGATGCCGTGGTTGGCAGCATTTCTTACTTCCTCTTCGGCTTCGCCTTTGCTTTTGGTGATGGTTCAAATTCAAACTCTTTTATTGGTACACAATATTTTGCTCTTAAAGGCATTCCCAGCTCTTCTTATGACTATAGTTTCTTCCTGTATCAGTGGGCTTTTGCTATTGCAGTTGCTGGTATAACCAGTGGCTCCATAGCCGAGCGCACCCAGTTCAGTGCCTACCTTATTTTCTCTTTTTTCCTTAGTGGGTTTGTTTATCCAATTGTGGCTCATTGGGTTTGGTCATCTAGTGGTTGGCTTAGTCCGAGCTCGAGTATTTTGTTGTTTGGCTCAGGTGCTATTGATTTTGCTGGGAGTGGAGTGGTGCATTTGGTGGGTGCTATTGCTGGGCTATGGGGCTCACTGATAGAAGGCCCACGGGTTGGCCGGTTCGATGCTTTTGGTAAGCCTGTGCCGATGAGGGGCCATAATGCAACTCTGGTGGTGCTTGGGACATTCTTGCTATGGTTTGGATGGTTTGGTTTTAACCCGGGCTCGTTCAACAAAATTCTTGTAGCGTACCCTGACACAATCGATCAAGGCCATTGGACCTCAGTGGGCCGGACTGCTGTTACAACTACCCTTGCCGGTTCAACTGCCGGTATTGTAACCCTATTTGGGCGGCGGCTCCTCGTGGGCCATTGGGATGCTCTGGATGTTTGCAATGGGGTTCTTGGTGGGTTTGTGGCAATAACATCGGGCTGTGCAGTGGTGGAGCCATGGGCTGCAATTGTGTGTGGTTTTGTTGCGGCTTGGGTGTTGATTGGGCTGAATGTGTTGGCTCTGAAACTACAATTTGATGATCCTCTGGAGGCAACCCAATTGCACGGTGGGTGCGGAGCTTGGGGTTTGATATTTACTGGCCTGTTTGCAAAAGAGGAATTTATTGTTCAGGCGTATGATTCGGGCATCAGTGGGATAGTGCGGCCTTATGGGGTGTTTTTGGGCGGGGGTTGGAGTTTGTTTGGAGCTCAAGTTGTTGAACTTTTGGTGGTTGTGGGGTGGGTTAGTGTGACAATGGGGCCTCTTTTCTATGCACTTGACAAGCTTAGGATATTGAGAATATCTATGGATGAGGAAATTGCAGGTCTTGACATCTCTAGCCATGGAGGCTATGCTTACAATGCTCATCCAGAAGAAACTGGGCCTCGCTACTATAGCGAGTACGTGCGGCTTCAAGACCAATCACGAGACTCCTATTTTCCAAATTAGGTTAAATAATTTGTCAAACATGCGAATATCTTTTATTTACAATAAGTTCTTGTCATATAAATTTTTCAATACATTTTTGCATGATCACTTGCATTGTAAGCATAGTAGTCTCAAATTTCTTCTCCACCTTGAGTTCTATTTAAGGCTCTGTTGCTTCCTCTCTTTTCCCTATCTTCAAACCTATTGTCAAATCCATACAAACACCAAACCTTAATCATCTCAACCCTCCATTTAATTTCCCTTAAACCAAAATTAGTCAATTTTATATACATTTTCAACCAAAAAAAGTCTAAATTGCTGGGCATTTAAAAGGAAGCAAATAAAATTTAAAATTACCTATGTAAGAACGAAGAAGGAGAAGAATTAGTGGGTTAGTGAGTACCTGATTCATAAAAAATTATGATGGCCAATGCACTAATATCAGTTAGCATTGTTCTACAAAGCTTACAAAATACTACTAACTTCTAAACATTGATACATCTTCACACCTTTAGCAAAAGTTATATGAAGTGAACCGAAATATCACTAAAGAAGAGATTTGATGAAAATAAACATATGATAGATGATTTCACAATCGAGTAACATATTGAATCTTTGTTTTTAACACAAAGTACCAAAAAAAGATACTTAGGTCTACAAATTAACAGTTAAAAACTATGTCAAGCATCATAGCCTTCTAGTTGCATCATCATCATCTCCTTCCTCTCACATTCTCTTCATCTACAATAAAACCTTCAAGGGTTTCATCTCCGCCTTTCTTCCTTTTTGTGCTTCCCTTTTCTCCCACCAACATCATCGTTTTTTATCTGTCTTCTCCAGGTTCATCAATAAACCAATCCCAATTCCTAATATGATGAATCATTTTCTTATGATAGCAGTCAAACTCATGCCACATTACAACAAAACCAAAATGTACAATTCCAAAAACAAAAAAAAAAATAGCATAGATACTGAACTAATTCCTTAAATGTGAATCACAACAAATAATAACTATCTTAGACCATTTAAAACAGCTAATAGTTTGCAGTGACATGTATAAAAATATAAATTGCATTCGAAACGTGTGTTGTAACTTATGAGGTATGAACTATTTCCAGATATTTTTATATACTAAAAAAAAAGCTATAAAGAATAAAAATAGAATGAGTTCATAAAATGGTAGTTAAAAGAGAATCTCCATGTCATGCCATAAATGTTATCTTAGTATCAGTTGGAATCCTACATTCCTACTAAAATTTTCTTTGATCTATGTTTCTCAAATTTATTGCTGAAAGGCAGAATGGAGCAAATAAAACCTGCATACTTTTTTCTTTTTTTTTTTAATTAGTTAAATTAAAATCTGTTGAGACTTATTCAGTGAGCAAGACGGAGAATTCATTGCAATTCATGCATATTATAAAAGGTCATATTTCTGATAAACATCATGGCCTGATGACAAAACAAAACAAAAGGCATGACAATCATGGGCTAAGAAAAAAAAACGGTCAAATGCATTCCATCATCTAGAATTGCAATCCCTATCTTGTTTGAATCAAGAGGACTTCCTATATCCTTTCCAGAGAAGTCTTTCCAAGCATATATAATACTATAAGGATCCATGTGACCATATTTTTTTAAGAAAACAGGCGGCATTAGCTGCCCGATTTGAACCCACCTGCCAACAAAAAAGTTATTTTAATTTGGAGCAAACCACCAAATTTACTGTTGTTCAAACTCTGAATAGAAAGTTTTTTGTGCCTTCAAACAGTTTAACTGCAAATCAATTATTAGCCATTACAGATTATTCACATAAATTAATTATTTATTTAAAAAAAAAGCACTAATGTAGAAGATGATGGTAATAATTCAAACTTCTTCTTCCCCTCCTTTATTTTAATTTTTTCTGTAGATATAATTTTAAGAATGATTTCCAGAGCTTACTCAGACGCAAGCCCCCAACTCATTGAAAACTTTGTCCTTAGTCTACTAGTATCCAATAATAACAGTACCTAGCTTCATCTTGAGCATCTCTCTGAATCTTTAATTGGTAATTTGTAGTCTGTACTATCAGTAATTGGTAGTCTATATCTCAGTATAAGTTCACATAAATGTCGAACTACTGTGGAGAGACAAACGAAACATTTGTACAAGGATTTTAATCCTCCATTTACAAAGATTAATAATGATATTGGCCACTGATTAACTCTAAAGTGATCATCTAATTCAATTTCAAGCCCACATTCAGTATTCATTCTGTTCTTATTTTCACCTCCAAGTTCCAATCTTTTCAAAGTGAATCAAATAGGTTTCTTGGCAGAAATGCGGAACATATATGTAGAGTGGACAAAATTCATAGTATGTTAGTACTGTCATCCGTGTCTGTCTAATCTATTCTATTCTATTCTATTCTATTCTATCCTGGTGTGCTAATTGGAGTTAGTCTCAATTTAAATTAATTTCTTCAATGCAATGCTACGGTACTATGGTAGTAATTTAATCATATGCATGAATATTATTCCTCTCTATTATTTTAAAATTTCACATAAATCATGTCAATTTTTAACTTTAAATTAAATTTTTAAAAGGTCTATGATCCTCCTTAAGATCAATTTAATTTTTTGTTTTGAAATCTTTTAAATATAAAAATTAATATAATTTTATTTATTTCATATTAATATTAAATTTGAAAATATGTCTGTCAAATTGATTTCCTGTATTTTGGATTGGACATCATAAAAAGTTGTTCATTAAATACTACATCCATCGCGAAGATAGCCCTAAACGGTTAATATCAAGCCACGTACTCTCCCGCCACTTCCCACCACCGCAATGTCGGATATAACCCGCCAGCCTTATCACTGGGGAAGTATCTCAAAGGACACTTCGGTAGTTATCCTTCCCAGTGCCCTCTCATTTGCTAAGTAAGTCGGTTGACTTCTTCTTCTCCTTCCGCCCCCGATTTCACTTCTTCGAAATCAAACTTAATTTCAGCTCTCTGTTTGTTCCTCTGCTCCAATCGATACAAGTAACAAAACCCATATCCCATATCTTCTGCTTATTTGACGAAAATGGCCCCGCAAACTAGAAGAATGGCATTCCCTAATGTGGTTATTGAAAGAGACGAAGATTCTGAAGAAAGTTCATCATCATCAGAAGAAGAAATGGAAGAAGAAGAACCTGAAGAAATAGAGGAAATCGAAGAGACTTTGGTGGCGAAGAAGAAAGAGAAAACTCCCATTACTATTAGTCTTAAGAAAGTCTGCAAAGTAAGGCCTCTCTCTTCACAACCCTTTTGATTCTTCCCATTTCGGTTTTATGTTTATGTAGTGTATTTTATGTAGGTGTGCAAGAGAACAGGTCATGAAGCTGGGTTTAAGGGGGCTACTTATATTGATTGCCCAATGAAACCGTGTTTTCTCTGCAAAATGCCTGGTAAATTATCTTATATGATTGTTGTCATACTTTTGTGTTGGCAGTTTCAATGACTTGTAATTTTAAGTTTGGACGAAACTGTTTAGTGTTACTAAATCAGTACACCTTGGATTCTCATGAAGTGGCTTAATGTCTATGTATTGAGGTTTATGGGTGTTCACCCTTGGTACTAGGATGTGGAGGCAATTACTTCCTCTGTCCCAAAATGAGTGTACATTTTTATCTTTTTCAAAAATGAGACTCAACCATTAATGCATCAAATATAATTCTGTGAAGTTGTGATCCTTGCATTTTATTTCAAAGTTAGAACTTTTAAACTCACATTTTGGGATGAAAGGAGTATGTTGTTGCAAGTTTGATTTTTGCTGACAGTTTGAGGGCATTTGGTATGATTCAAAGAATTCATGTATGCAGTTTATTTTCAGATTTGTGTCCTTGGAGTGGCGACCTTCTTAATTATTTTTAAAAAATCTGTAATATCATCCTTCAGTTAGAGACGACTAATAGGGAAAGGAGGAAGGGATTATAGTGAAGGCAAAACCTTTTGGCATCTTCTTGGGCAGATTCAGCCCTTTGGTTCAGTGGGGAAAAATTCTCAATAAAAAATAAAAATATAATACAATAAATCACAAAATTAAATAATTCTCATATAGTGTTTACAATAACATTTTTTGAGACTCCATAACTTGAAATTGTTGCATGATAGCCTCATTTTCAATAGTTACAAAAATATCATGTTCAATAATGTAAGTTATTAAACAATCATTCATCTTTGAATTTTTATTTTTTTATAGGTCAATATTGTTGCAAAAATATCATGATAGCCTCATTTTAAACAATTGTAAAACTTCACAAACAATTACTAAATTTGTGAAATTATAAAAAAGAAAAATTACAATATGCTTTAAAGAATTTTTCTTTAATGGGTTAACGTTGTGGTTAAATGACTGAAAAAGAAATAGCATAGTGAGTACAAATTTGAGACATTAATTAATTTTGTAGTTAAACAATTTATATAGAGGTGGAGGGGGAGGGGGAGGGGGAGGGGGAGGGGGACAAACTGAAACCTGAAAATTCAGTGGGGTCAATTGCCCCCCCTCTGCCCTTAAGATGGATCCGCCACTGGGCATTTTTTACTTTCTATAAACGTTCATCTTTTTGAAATAAATAGCAAACGTTATCAGTTTTTTGGTTAGTTTACATTTATGAAATGACATGATTAATGCTTACGTTGTTTCATTCTCGTATTCTGAATTCTTTGTATTTCGTCTCCATGGACAGAAGCTCCTTTTTGACTTGGATTTTTGGTTGATTAAATTTTACAACTTGAAGTTTTTGATATATTTAGAACTGGAATTTGAACCCTTTTTTTTTATAATATGGTGCTAATAGCGTTCTACTTTTGCTTTGGTGGCTGAAGGCCACACGACAATTACTTGTCCCCATCGAGTGGCAACTGAATACGGGGTCATACCAGCACCCCATAAAAATTCACGTAACTCATTGGAATTTGTCTTTGAGCGGCAGCTGAGGCCCACCATTACTAAAGTAAGATTCTTCTTGGCAACCGATAAATGTTTCAGTGGTTGGATTTCGTGTTTAATCATACTAGCATTTGAGACTAATTGGTTTTAATAGCTTATCGAATGCCACTTGTTATTTATCGAAATGATAGTTCACGTAATGGCTAAATTGCTAAACTGTTCTTGCTAAATTTTTATTTGTCAAAATGATAGTTGCTTTGGACACGGAAATTTTTTCCTCAGAAGCATTGCAGTTTAATAGAAGCTGCTAAATTAGTTTGTTTAAAGCTAAAATAACCCACGAATATATCAGGGAGAGTGTTTAAATTCTTGGTTTTAATTATTTTTTTTATATTTTATTTGTTTCAAGGGTCAAGCAAACTTCAAGTTTGAGTTAGATAAAGTTTTCCTGGTCTAATAATTTTTAGTTATTGAATCCTCTTGAAACCAATTATAATGAGATTTGAAATAATGGAAAATTCGATCTGTATGATCTGTAGCACATCAACTTTCTGCAAGCAATTAATTTAGGCAGTTTTAGATGAAGTTTTGGTTACAAGCTCAACTGTTTTGATTGTCCAAATCATTAATAGATGAAAAACCATTTTTTGTGACATTTTCTTTACTTTTCCATATCTTATCTGGGTCCTACTTTCGGACCAATGTTTACATTGGTTGATAATAATACGTCGATGTTAATTTGAATTTTCTTGGCCAAGCTCTAGCATGGTATATTATTCTATGTTATCTTCAAAACATGTATGTTCAGATTGTCCAATTTCTATGCCCCCGGGTAGCTATATAATGCGGTTAGTTGGATATTTTATTGCATTGTAATTTTAATTGTCTTATCTATCCTCCGTTTAATAGACTAAACCCCCCACATTGTAGTTATTTAATGCAGTTTGCAGGATATTATTATCACAATGTAAATGTCTGATTAAATCTCCTCTGTGCAATAGATTAAACCAGCATTTGTTATCCCAAAGCAAGTTATTTGTGCGGTAATCAGATATCATAGCAAACGAGTTACTTGCTTGGAGTTCCATCCAAGTAGAAGTAACATTCTTTTATCAGGTGACAAGGTAAGTGTTATCTGTATTGGTTGAACTCAGTGTTGGTTTGAGTTGACTTGGAGCTTAAATTATTGATACTAATTTTCTTTTTGGTTTGTTGTGAAAAGAAAGGACAACTTGGGGTCTGGGATTTTGGAAAAGTGCATGAAAAGACAGTTTATGGGAACATACATGGTTGCATACTTAACCACATGAAGTGAGTCATATTTATCTTGCTAGTTTTAATTACTGATTATTTTTATATAGTTATGAATAAAATGAATTATTCTACGCGTAGTTCTTATAAAAGGGGATATTATCCAAATATCTGCAGGTTTGACCCAAGAAATGATGGAACAGTATATGGTGCATCTTCAGACGGAACCATCAGTTGCACGGACTTGGAGACAGGAATTTCATTATCATTGATGAACCTTAATCCTGATGGATGGCAGGTATTTCTAAATTTAAAACATTTTTCCTTTCATTAAACAAATTATATTATTTTATGTGATCATCTTTTTGCAATTTCTCAAAGAAAAATTGAACCTTTATGGCCTATGATCAGTTTTCTGATTCTATAAACCTCAGGATGTATGTGATAATGTGACTATTTTAGTTTCATCCTTGAACTTTATAGATTTTGTGTTTTTGTGTGTAAGAATTTTAGTCTCTTTCCATCTCTCTCTCTCTCCCCCCCCCCCCCCCGGCAATACTGCTTCCTTTTTAAAGCCAAGTTTACTGCAGTTCGACAATGTAATGATATGCTTATTAGTGACAATCAGGTTGACACGAGTTATATTCCAAAGCATTTAGTGTTCTTCATATGCC
Organism: Panax notoginseng; assembly: GCA_016801055.1. Taxonomy (NCBI): domain Eukaryota; kingdom Viridiplantae; phylum Streptophyta; class Magnoliopsida; order Apiales; family Araliaceae; genus Panax; species Panax notoginseng. Next base: position 6,244,156 of record CM029013.1, read on the forward strand.
TTAACCATGTCAATTATTTGCTTGTGATGCAAATTTGTAGTCCATTTACATGCAAGGATTATTTGCTGTTGGAGTTTAGGGCGATCAACAGTTTCAGTTAATAGATCCAAACTTTGGTCTTGGACTATAAATAATTGATGGTTTTCTGTAGGGCCCAAGCACTTGGAGGATGCTGTATGGATTGGATGTAAACCCTGAGAAAGGTCTTGTGCTTGTTGCAGATAATTTTGGATCTCTGTACTTGTAAGTATAACTTCTCATTTTGTAGCTAATGTTAAATCTATTAGTGTTTTATCTAGCTGTTTTGACTTCTTTTATAGCAATGAAAGTAATGATGTGTCATGCATTCATACCCATACCTTTCTCGATATCCATGGCTGCTTTCTTCCGTTCTTTGCTTGAAGCTCAAGAATCTATTATATGAGCGCATTGACAGAGCAAGATCAATTTGTAATGGAGAAAAGAAGAAAAAGTAAAATTAAATTTGAGCCTTGGAGTAGAGAGAAAGTATTCTTTCTATGAAAGAACTTACGTAGCTTATTACATACTGCTGCTTGTGATTTTAGTTGTACGTGTCTGTGTCCAGCCTAAAGTATATATAATTTAGGTTTGCTTCCTTTTTTTTGGTGTACACAGGGTGGATACCCGCTCTAATAGCAAAATAGGGGAGGCTGTTTTGATTCATAAGAAAGGAAGCAAAGTTACAGGGTTACATTGCAATCCCATTCATCCAGATCTTCTCCTGAGCTGTGGAAATGATCACTTTGTAAGCTTCCTTCCCTATTAGTTCAAGAATTTATTCTTAATTAAGTACTGTTGTACAAAGAAAGTCAAAACATTGTAGAAATCATGTCTGATCTTTGAGTATCTTGTGCTTGTATTTGGATATTCACATTTGTGTTTCTTTGTTTGTTTTAATTGTTTTTGAAATGTTATGCATCTCAGGCTCGTTTATGGGACATTCGCCGGTTAGAAGCTGGGTCTTCTCTTTATCAGCTTTCACACAATCGTGTGGTGAACTCTGCTTATTTTTCTCCACAAAGCGGCAGTAAAATACTTACTACATCACAGGACAATCGTATTCGTGTATGGGATTCTATTTTTGGGAATTTGGATTATCCAAGTCGAGAAATTGTACACAGTCATGATTTTAATCGACATCTGACTCCTTTCCGAGCTGAATGGGATCCGAAGGTGATGCTTGTGTTTTGATCTTGGAAAACATCAAACTGTATATGTTCTAAATCCCTCTGGTAAAAACATGGAAGTGGTTGTTTGTCTTTAATAAAGTTGTTCTTGTGCAGGACCCTTCGGAGTCCCTTGTAGTTGTTGGACGTTACATAAGTGAAAATTACAACGGAGCTGCTTTGCATCCCATTGATTTTATAGATATTAGCACAGGACAACTGATTGCTGAGGTCATGGACCCAAACATTATGACTATAAGTCCTGTGAACAAGCTACATCCACAATATGATGTTTTGGCATCTGGTAGTTCAAGGTATAGCCATGCACTCAATAGTGTCAATGCTCTATGGTGACTAATATTTTTGAGAAATGCTATTTATATCCCATACCTTATGATCACCGTTTCAGACTTTTTTAAAACATTAAATAGTTTTCTTCTGACCGGCTCATGGCTTCCTGCTTCAGCTTGATGGTTTCTTACAGAATGCCTTCATGATATCGTATAAGATAAATATTGTGACAGTATTTTTTGATGCAATTCCCAAGATTAAAATAGCTGGTACTATTAGCTTGGTTAAGAATTTGATGGGTAGAATTTAGTGGTAGTTTTCCTTATTTATTTCATACTTGGCGTCTTTCAGTTTTTTATCCTTGTGTTTTCTTGTACTCAATTAACTTTTCTTACTATTAGTAGCTTTTCATACCGTATTAGCCTAATTTTTGACAATGTTTTTACCGGACGTGAAGTCAGATTTATTTCTTGTTAGGTAGAGTTGAGATTTAAATTTTTTCCTCAATTGACTCAGATGAATCCCATACTCTTTTCTTCCAATTTTCCTGGCTGTCCTTAACTCTTTGCTCTCATTTATTCTTTGAAGTTTTGCAACTATTTTTTTAATGCCCTTGCCTGTCCTCCCTCTTACACCTTTTTTTCCCAGTTTTCAATTTTGGGTCCTGTTGTAATAATGTCCAGTTGCTAATCTATCCTTGAGAGTTTTAGATAATACTGCAAGTAATTCTCTGGTATAAGAAATTTGTCAAGATGTTTCCATTGTTGGTGTTGGATTTTAAGCATATCATAGTTGTCATTCTGTCAGGTCCCTTTTCATTTGGAGGCCTGAGGAGGAGTCCGAGTTTGTTGAAGGAAAGGATGAGAAGAAGATTGTTCTTTGTGGAAAGGCTGAGAAGAAGAGGAAGTCTGAAGGTGATAGTGATGAGTCTGATGATGACACATTCAAAGGTAAAAAGAAGTCCAAGTCCAAAAAAACTTATTCAAAACCAACCACACCAAGTTTTAAGGGGGGCAAGCGATAAGCTTGTAGATATTAAACTTATATATTATGCAGTGTTTCTGGGACGGTATCACCTTTAGCAGTTGTGATAACTCTTGTAAATTAATACAGTGCTGAACAGGATAACTTGGCATTGTAACATCTTTTGTGGATTTGCATTGCATACCCGGTGGCATTGCAACATCTTTTTGTTTTCATATCCATTGCCTCTGTTTCACTAATATCTACCGTGTTTTACTTGTAAAATATTTATTCAAATAGCAACTCATTTTGTAGCCTATTGGATTGTAGTATTAATTCTGCTTGATCAGTTTTTGAACTTTTCCGGTTGGAATTTGGATGGTTTAATTTATTTTTGCTTCATTGTGTGAGGTTTCTTTTCACGTGTACTCTAAGCTAAGCTAGTGAGAATATTATATCTCCAATATCAATATCTTTTCCTCGGCATAATATATATCATATCAGCACGACTCTAATAAAAGAATATCAAGTCAAATGATAATCATTTATTGAACTTGAAATATTTGTGAAAAAATATTAATAATAATTCCTTAGATTTATATTAAATCGATGAAGAAATATACTGCAGTGCAGGCGGGGTTATTTTATAATTAGTGTTTTTTATTTTCTGAATTTTTATATTTATTATCATATTAATTTTGAAAAAGAAAATTTTAAATTAATCTAGTAAAGTTAATTTATTTATATTTTTAAATAAAGGTGAAAAAATAACCGTATATATATATTATAGTGATTGTTTTATAGTATCAACTTCAAAAGAAATAATTAATATATGACTTTTTGTTTGAATTAAATGTGAATTTTTTCATCATAAAAATAAAATTTTAATTTTAACTGAATTGAGAAGAATTCTTATTTTCTTTACATTTCGTTTTCTTGCACCTTATAGTTTCCAATTTCTTCAATAATCCGTAATTTTATACAACAAAATGGAAAAGTAGTTATCTAAAAAAATAAAACAAATACAAACCGGAGACAATTTCTTACACGTGTCACCAAGAATAGCCACATCTGGAAGTCTTACGAAGCGGGCAAAGCACTAAAATAGGGACACTTCCGTCCTTTCAAACCTTCAAAATTCGCGGGGCAACGATCTGATAAACACTGTGGAAAAGGTTAGTTTCATTTTGGAGATCACGCTTTCTAGAAGGACAAAGAGTAGGGAGTCCGATCGCTCAGACTCTCAAATAAACTCTGTTATATATAAACACATAAACTATGTTAATTAGTTAGAGAGTGAAGTGAGAGTGAGAGTGTGAGAGAGAGAGAGAGAGATTTAATAATAATGGCAGCTTCAAATGGAAGCGAATATTTTGAGTTAGATGTGGAAGCCGGCCACGGCGAGTTGTTTTCCCGGCCGTCCAACGCCGAAGAGGTGGCGAGGGACGAGGAGGAGCTGCTGTGGGCTGCGATCGAGAGGCTGCCGTCGCAGAAGCGGACGAACTTCGCATTGCTCAGAAAAGCCGTTTCGAAATCCGCCGGCGGTGAAGGGGAGAAAACCGAGACGGTCGACGTCAGGAAACTCGATCGGTACAATCGAGAGCTTGTTGTAAAAAATGCGTTGGCGACAACGGAGCAGGACAATTATATACTCCTCTCTGCAATTAAAGAACGACTCGATCGGTAATTAATGCATTGTTACGCAAAAGGAGAAACAAATTAATTGAGCTTAATAAAGAACAGTTTCCCTAATTTAATTTATTAAATTAGTTTTTGAATGAGTTATGTATTCGGTGTTTGATCTTGAATGATTAATATTTAATAGTGATGGTTTCAGATCTTATGTAATTAATTTCTATTTTTCAACTTCTCACCGTGTGAAATTATTGCAGATGGGGTTTCAAAGGTGGAAATAAAGTTTGTTCATATTTACTTTTAGTATTTGCCAATAGTGCGAAAAGATAAATTATTGTTTGTAATGAAGCATATATGATCATATGTGTGTTCTTCAATGTGAATTAATATGTATATAACGACATATTCATAAAAATGGGGTGACTATTTTATTATTATTATTATTATTATTATTATATTTTAGATTATTAATTTTGTTTTTGTTTTTTCATCACGGAAAAGAGTTGGAATAGAGGTACCAAAAGTCGATGTAAGGTTTGAGAACTTGACGATCTCAGCAAACGTACAAGTCGGTAGCAGAGCTTTGCCGACTTTAATTAATTATTCTCGAGATGTGATCGAGGTCTGCTATTAGTTTCATACTTTAGTTTTGCTTTTAATTCATCAATTTGTGTCTTTGGAATTGGTTTATTTATCAACTTAATGATAAAATGCTCCTAATAAAATGAATGCAGAGATTATTTACTGGTTTGAAACTCTGTCGTCCAAGGAGACGTTCTCTTACCATCCTGAACAATGTCAGTGGTGATTTGAAACCAGGAAGGTATGTAATTTGATTCTCTCTATGACCTTTTTAACAGCACATGTGGTGGAGAAGAAAGATCATCTAGCTAGGTAAATTCTGTTGGAGCTATAATGTATCCAAATAGACTTAACAGGTGGCTGGATATTCATACTCCTATATATTTGGCAGTTGAATAAAGTAAATTTGCATGCTAAAACTAAAAAAATATCTAACATCAATTTCATTGTGGAACCTTACAAAAATCTTCAGAGACAAATAACTATTATATGCTGAGGGTTCAAAGAATTCTTAGATTTAAATGCTTGATTTCTATTTAGATCTCATCTTGATTTGTGATATAAGATCTCAACTAGAGGGGAAAAATCTGAGATTGATTTATAAAAAATATATAATATAATGACAATTAAGTGCTTGGAGGATCGGTGACTGAGTTGAAGCACTTATACAATTGGATTTCTAGATAAATAACAAACACTTATGAATCGGATAGTGTTTGGTAAATAAATTATTAAAAAACTATGGAGTGATATTTTGATAAGTTTTTAAGTTATAATAGACTAGCAATTTTAAAGATATTATAGGTTAGCATAAAGTTTCTGTTTGCACTGTTTATGCAAACATAATTTTTTTTTTTTGGGCCATGATGAAAGAACATGAGCTTAAGAGATTAAATAAAGCACTAGATAAGAGTCCATGAGGGTCTAATAATCTATGGTATTATCAAACAATCTTAAATGTAACTTTTTTAAATGTACTAAATATTGTAGCAATTAAGATTGAAAGATACCATAATAAGGGGGTGTTCGGCAGTGACTTATAAGTTAGTCAAACCAACTTATAAGTCATTTGCCTTTGTTTGAGTATTTGGGAGCTACTTATTTTTTGAACTTATAAGTTGGTTTTTAAGTCAAAAAAAAAAGCAACTATTTGTGACTTATTTTAAAATGACTTATAAGTTATTTTAAAATAAGTTAATTTGATATTTTGTTAATTGCGTATTCTTATTTGGCCAAATGACATGCTCTAGGAAATTATTTTTGATCTATTTATTACTCCTCAATTCTTGTAAGAAACAAACCTGAAATACATAGAGACAGATTTGAATATACTCCATTTAGAAATGTGAAAAATACTGCTAAATCATCAATGTGATAGACATTTAGTATCAACATATCCACATCTTGGCCAAAACCCAAAAAGCAGACATGTTTTACTTTTACATTTACCTTAATGCAATTAGTTTACTTTTTATTGTAAAATAATCAGTGCAAGTTTTATTTATTTTTTGTTGACCTTGATAGGATGACATTGCTTTTGGGGCCTCCTGGTTCTGGTAAATCCACTTTACTTTTAGCTCTCGCTGGGAAACTTGACGACGGTAGCTTAAAGGTATGTGCTGAATACATAACCAGGCCAATGACTTCCTTTTCTTCCTTGCCCAAATGAAAGGATTATAGTGGAATAAGTTGTCAGCAGCTGTAAATTTTTTGAACTGATACATGGCATACGGCTTGTTTGCAACTTGCTGACGTTTTCCTAATCTCCAAGCAGATTATATGAGGAGTGAGTTGTTTACAAACGTGTGTGATAAAGAAAAGAAAATTGTTTGAAAATTTTACTGGCTTTATCTTGTGCTAATGGTTCTTCTAAAAGGAATGAAAGTTCTAGAGAGTATAAATTCATTGTAAAATGAAGTATGGTAAATTTTTTTACAAATTTTAAATATAAGTGACGTAGTATTCTGTAAAAATTTAACCTTAACGTTGATGTCAATGATTTGTTTTTAACCCATGCATAAACCAAACATGCTCCTTAATAAGAAAAGGGTAATGAATGGTTTAGGATAAAACAGATGTTGATTTCCTTTGTTCCTATATTTCATAATTGGTGAATAGATGTCTACTTAAATTGAATTTGAGTAACTTAGATTGTACTTAATTTTATATTTTGTTTATGCTTATTTACCAACATATCAATATGGCAATAAGCAGAAAGAGTGCTTGCATTTACTTAGATTATGTTATAGGTGCAAATCTGTCCATCTTATTGTAATTTTTTGTTTTGGTTTCAGAAAAGTGGAAATATTACGTACAACGGTCATAATATTGATGATTTCTTCATTCAAAGAACTTCAGCTTATATAAGTCAAACAGATAATCACATTGCAGAGATGACTGTACGAGAAACTTTAGATTTTGCCGCTAGATGTGAGGGTGCAAGTGAGGGATTTGCAGGTTTGTCCCATACATCTGTTAAGGGACTTATATATTTGCAATATATTATTTTTAATTTATCTCTAGTTAAATCATGAACTACCATCAATACATTGTTTTGAATTCAAATCTGGGCATATTGTGAAGACTAATTTCCCATTGAATTTTCTCTATTTTTTATTTATTTATAAAACTCTTTTACTTGTCTGCTAGTGTAAACTGTAGAGGTGTTCCATTTTCATGCTGCTAATGAAGCTTTAGGATGGGTTGTGTTGTGGATTAGATTGGATATGCATAACCTTTGTTACTTTGCGGTCTTGTTTCAACCAATGCTTGACAAGCACCATCATTTTCTTTTCCTTTTCTGTGGTGTTCTGCCAAAAAAAAAAAACAACCACCATAATTACTTCTAAGATCAGTTTCCAGTATATTGTCTATTTGTTATTTTATTTTGCTGTGTTAGATTCACCAATTACAATTAATTATCTGATTTATAAATCCATTGATCGCTCACACCATTTGACTTTTTGTTGTTTGAATTTTATGACTTGCTTATTGTTGTAGCCTTAAATTTTTTGAACCATTCATGTTTCAATTAAGTCATATGCTTGCTGGACTGGCCTCGTGTGAAAATGAGATGAGGCATTCTGTCTCTTCTTTATTTGATTTTTCTTTTTATCTTCAGAGTTTTATTTATTATAGAGTTTAACTTGTCCTTGCTTTTGTTACTATTAAAAGTCTCACTATTCTTGGTTAGTTCCTATGGCCTTTTGTTAATCCCCCTGTTAATCTAATGTTTAATTGATAATAACTAACTCAAAATTAAAGGCATTTTACGTGAAATGTTTCTCAATAATTCTTACCTTTTATATGTTTAGAACGAGTTTTGTTAATAATTCAATTTGGCCTCGTGTCTATGCAGTAATTTTCTGTCTCTTGATATTTTGCTTTCAGGATATATGGATGATCTTACTCGATTAGAAAGGGAAAAGAATGTTCGCCCTAGTCCTGAAATAGATGCTTTTATGAAGGTTGTCAATTCAAAATGTGTGGATCTTGTCAATGCCAATACTATGGTGTTATGTATATATACTATATATTATCCAGTCAGATTGTTCCACCCTGCAACACTTTTATCCTAATGCTTTTCGAACACATTCTTGCTGCTCAGGCATCATCTGTTGGTGGCAGAAACCACAGTGTTTCGACGGATTATATATTGAAAGTTCTTGGTCTTGATGTTTGCGCTGACACACTTGTCGGTAATGATATGCTCAGGGGAGTTTCAGGTGGTCAAAGAAAGAGAGTTACTACAGGTCTCTCTCTCTCTCTCTCTCTCTCTCTCTCTCTCTATATATATATATATATATATATATATATATATATATATATCCATGTGAGTATGTATGTATGTGTCAATCTATGTGTATCTTCTTTTTTCACACTTTCTCAAAATTATTTCCATTTCTAGTGCCTTTCAGGTATATTTTAAGCTTGTGTTCCTCTCTGTAGTTTTAGTGTGAAAAAAGAGGGAGAAAAGGATGGCAATGATTTATCTAGTAATGGAGTTTCCATGTGTCTGGTTGTGCTTGTGCGTTGAACTGATTCAATAATTGATAATCTAGATGCAAATGCTGAAACTTCAACAAATGGGCAAGGCTAACATAATAATTCAGTTTCAAGATATGCTTGCCAGGATGATAGTTGCCATAATAATTGAACACCAAAACTAAGTAACAGTCGCATAATGCTTACCTCACAAAAGTTGAAACTACAAAGATTCTAATATACTAACCTATTACTTGTGATGGATTGTAAGAAATGCTCACTATAACTTTTCCCATAGCTCGTAACGTCTTGTTCAGTCACAAGTGTCACTGTTACCGCACATTAAGATTTTGAGGATTAGATAAGCAAATACAGTCATGTAGAAAGGTTTTTTCTAATATTCTGAAGAAATGGGAGTGCTAGGAGAAGGGAGTGAGAGACAGAGGGTTTCCATAATTTGAAACTCAGAGAGTAGTCAGAATTCCATTTCAAAACTAGATAGTGGAATATGTCCCAGATGAAAACTGATTCATAATAATAAATGTTCCATAGGAATGCCAGTATATGACTTTCTTTTGATTGAGTTTTGATGAATGATATCCTTTAAATTATGGGAAATTTTCACTGTTGTCCTGTAGAAAGCCATTGGATTTGTTGTTGAATCAATACTGAAAATATTTATTATTCCCTCTACACGATGGTTTAATAATAAGAGGATTAAAAAGTAGTGTTCTATTTTATAATCAAAAATTGGGAATATGTTATAAGACTTCTGAATTATGAATCTGCACTTCAGAAAATTCTTCCTTTTCCTTGTTTATGTTAAATGCCCCATGGTTCGTCTTCCAATATAGACTTTTATAGTCTTTCACTACTGATATGTTTATTATTGACATGATTTAGATATGCTCCATCTTCTTCTGCATGTTCGCTTATTTCTCTTTTGTTAATCTACGTTCCTGTTAGTTTTATGGAACTTTTGATGTGTCAGTCTTCTTATTACTCTATTTTCTATGTCTATGACATCCTTCTTCCGCGTATGATGTTTACCTAAGTTTATGAGGTGTGGTTCTCCACTTCAAGGCTAGGAAATATCATCCCACTGTGAATACCACCTAGGGATATGTGATGCTTCTCATTGTCATTGCACAGTGTCTGGAGTGGTGTCAACTGGTGTATTATTTTCACTATTAAGAATGAAAAAGATAATAGATATGCTCATTTGTTGCAGAGAACACTATGAGTACGGTTGGTTTTAGGACACTTTCATCAAATATGATGATTGACTTTGTCATACTTTTGTAGGAGAAATGGTGGTCGGGCCGAGGAAAACCCTTTTTATGGATGAAATATCAACTGGACTCGATAGTTCTACAACATTTCAAATTGTGAAATGCTTACGAAATTTTGTTCATCTAATGGAAGGATCACTTTTAATGGCTTTGCTTCAGCCCGCTCCTGAGACATTTGACCTATTCGACGATCTAATCTTATTATCAGAAGGGTACATGGTGTATCAAGGCCCTCGAGCAGAAGTTGTTGAATTCTTTGAATCTTTAGGTTTTCGGTTGCCGCCTCGTAAGGGAGTAGCAGATTTTCTTCAAGAGGTATTATATTTACTTGGAAATTTATTTTGACTGATGCTTACTAGGTGATCATCTAACTTGTGCACTTTCATAGGTTACCTCAAGAAAGGATCAGGCGCAATACTGGGCAGATTCTTCAAAACCGTATGTGTACATTCCTGTTTCAAAAATTGCCGAAGCATTCTTAAATTCCAGAAATGGAAGCTCTCTAAAGTCTTCTCTTTCTGTTCCTTATGATAAATCCAAGAGTCATCCTTGGGCTCTGGCTAGAACAAGGTTCGCTGTATCAAAAAGCGAGCTCTTTAAAACATGCTTTGCAAGAGAATTTCTACTGATTAAAAGGCATCGTTTTCTTTATATTTTTAGAACATGCCAGGTATGTTTCACCTTAGTTCTTTGATGATCTCACACTTTGTCTATTTATTATTGAAATTTGTATCAACATTTCTGTGACAAGTGTAACCTTTTAACGGTTCTCAAAAAAAGTGTAACCTTTTAACGGACAAAATAGTATAGTGAACTCTTTTTCATTATGAGTCCCATTGATTTATAGAGATCCGAGAATAAACTTAGACTTGACTATTTTTGTGTTCCAGAACAGAGTGAGAATACTATATTGTTGGGCCTGAAAAAGCTCCAAAAGGAAAAGCATAACCTTATCTGATTACAATTGGATGTTTTTCCCGTGGTTACATGAAATACATCTATGTGGACTTTCTTTTAACTAATAATGCTGTTATATTGTGTATATTTTCATTTTTGATGCAATCTTTGAACATACATCGGGTGCATGTACTTGTGAAATAATATTGTGTATATTTTCATTTTTGAATTTGTTATATGGTGTGTATCTCATAGTTTCCTGTCTTATATTGATCAGGTTGCGTTTATAGGATTTGTCACATGCACAATGTTTTTACGAACAAGATTACATCCCACAGATGTAATAAATGGCAACCTTTATCTTTCTTGTTTGTTTTTTGGGCTGGTGCATATGATGTTCAATGGATTTTCTGAGCTACCACTTACGATATTCCGACTTCCAGTTTTTTACAAGCAAAGAGATAATTGTTTTTATCCTGCATGGGCCTGGTCTTTGTCTAGTTGGATACTACGTGTACCTTACTCAGTAATTGAAGCTGTTGTATGGTCTTGCGTTGTATACTACTCTGTTGGATTTGCTCCTGCTGCTGGGAGGTGCGTCCTGTTTGCTGTTGTTACTCTTCATATGCTTATTTACGTTTTTCCCATACTCATCTGCTCATAATAAATGTTTCAGGTTTTTCCGCTTCGTGTTTTTACTCTTTTCAGTGCACCAAATGGCGTTAGGTCTCTTCCGAACAATTGCTTCTTTAGCACGAGATATGATCATTGCCAATACATTTGGCTCAGCTGCACTGCTAGTTATTTTCTTGTTAGGTGGATTTATCATTCCAAAAGGTAAAGCTTTGTTAGTTTTACATAAAATTTTGTAAAGAGAAGTTACCTTTATTGACTTGAGTTCTTCTTTATTCAGATATGATCAAGCCATGGTGGATCTGGGGATATTGGATCTCACCTTTATGCTACGGGCAACGTGCAATTTCTGTGAATGAATTTACTGCCACAAGATGGATGGAGGTTTGCTATTTGGAATTATTAATTACTAGCTGTATTATATTGTTTCCTCATGCTAAACAAGCATTATGTGTCATTAGTACTTTTACCGTGGATGCTACTGAATCAGACTTGGGACTTTGCAGATACCCGCAGGAGACACAACAGTTGGACTAAGTATTCTCCGTTTACACAGTCTACCTGATGATAACTACTGGTATTGGCTTGGACTTTGTGTCTTACTACTTTATGCGATTTTCTTCAATACTACTGTGACTTTGGCATTGACCTACCTCAACCGTAAGTTTTCAGACACTATGTTTATTTGTCCTATAACATTTTTATTATCAGCAATGTCAATCTCTTACCAATTGTGCATGTATGTGAAAACAAGTTTTGATATTTTTCATATCTCCATTATCTCCTGCAGCTATACGGAAATTACAGACAATAATTCCTCTAGATGCTGCTGAAGAGAATTCAGCTACTGTTGCTGGTTAGTCATTCTTGGAGTTTATAACTTTTACTTGTTCTCTAATTTGAATACAGAGTATATCTTTTAGAATTTTGTTCTGACATACATTAACCATAATTTGGCAGCAAGCAGCCGGGAAACTGCAACAGATCCAGCCATTGCTGAGAGTCGTTCTAAAAAGAAGGGAATGATTCTCCCATTTCAACCATTAACAATGACATTCCATAATGTTAATTATTTTGTTGATATGCCCAAGGTGTGGCTTTAAGCTTATTTGGTTCTACTCAACTGTTCTATAATTCAAGTGATTGAAAAACTAAATATATAACTGATCTTTCAGCATATGAGGTTAAAAGGTATACCAGAAAAGAAGTTGCAACTCTTGTCAAATGTAAGTGGAGTTTTTTCACCAGGTGTTCTTACTGCATTAGTTGGGTCAAGTGGGGCTGGGAAGACTACTTTGATGGACGTGCTTGCTGGTAGGAAGACTGGTGGATACATAGAAGGGGACATTAGGATATCAGGTCACCCTAAAGAACAACGCACTTTTGCAAGAGTTTCGGGATATGTTGAACAAAATGATATACACTCTCCTCAAGTGACAGTTTTTGAGTCAATATGGTTCTCTTCTAGTCTCCGCCTTCCAAAAGAAGTGACCAAGGAACAAAGACGTGTTAGTTGCCTCTAATTTACCTTCTTATAATTTAATATTCTTGTTGTTTGTTCTATTTTGTTATTAAAACATTTGACTAAATTTTTCTTCAGGAGTTTGTTGAAGAAGTGATGAGATTAGTCGAGCTTAATACTTTAAGAAATGCTTTGGTAGGGCTGCCAGGCAGTACTGGCTTATCCACTGAGCAAAGAAAACGTCTAACAATTGCTGTGGAGCTTGTTGCAAATCCTTCTATAATTTTTATGGATGAACCTACATCTGGACTTGATGCACGAGCTGCAGCCATTGTAATGCGAACTGTTCGTAATACTGTTGATACCGGAAGAACAGTGGTTTGCACTATACATCAACCTAGTATTGAAATATTTGAAGCATTTGATGAGGTTAGTGAGCTTAAGTTTCTTAATATGCATGATAATAATTTGTGTGCTATATTCTTACAAATATAATTTAAAAAGTGAATGAAAGTAGTTTGTGGTAAATAATACTCCCTTCGTCCCAGGATAAAATAACTTATTACTATTTTAAGTAGTCCCAAGTTAAATGTCTACTTAACTTAAATAATCTATTTTTTACAATAATTTGCCTATAATACCCTTAGTATTAATTGTCATATTTCTATTCTGTATGCATATTTATGGAGTATCACTTGTCATGTGTAGAAAACTATGCAAGTAGATGAAAATTTAAATATGAACAATTTTGTCATTTGATCATTTTTTTAATATGTGCAAAAAATCAACTAGGACTTTTATCTTGGGACGGAGGGAGTGTATTATTGATACTATCTTCATTATTTTGATTTCAACGCTCAGTTACTTCTTATGAAACGAGGAGGGCGAGTAATCTACGGGGGGAAGCTGGGTGAGAAGTCACAGACAATGATAAACTATTTTCAGGTAACTCTTGGCATATGTTTAGAAGTATTAAAGATACTTCTATTTGGTTCATTTTGTTGTAAGAGGAAATCATTGTTGACTGAATTGTTATTCCCTTCCCCTTGTGAGTTTGTATTTTGTAGAAGACTGTTTTTTTTGTTGTTGTTGGTATTTAGATATACTCTTAAGTCAAAATTAAGATACCATTCACAAATACTCCCTCTATTCCAAAATATAGGATTAATTTTGACTTTTAAAAATCAATTTGAGATATGTTAAAATTCAAATTAATTTGAATTCATTTAATTTTGGACAATACAATTATTGTAACTGTAAACTATATAAAAAGTACTACTAATTCTAAGTTTTATTGTTTTCAAAAGTTAAATGAATCGTATTAATTTTGAATTTAAAAATATCTCATATTGACTCTGAAAAGTTAAACTTGATCTTGTATTTCAGAATAGAGGGAGTAATATTTGACAATTAATAAATATAATTATTGTTAATCTCTTCTTTTTCTCATCAGATGTCATCATGTCACACCATTCATCAATGATTTCCCTCTTGATTAGATAGTTAGCAATTGATTTATTATTTTATTTACAATGGTTTTATCCTCTGGATGATAAGTTCTTTGATCCTTTTGTTATACTGCTACAGTTTGAGCCCTTACAAATATTAATTAGCATCACCAACTGTAGGATGGAATTTCTGATAGAGAATTAAACTTTGTAAGATGTTACAATTATGGTTTTCCATGTTCTTGTTTTTAAGATTTTTGTTATTATTATTTGGACCGATTGATAAGAGAACTGAGCTGGCCCAAAAAGCGCTTGAGCGCTCTACGTAGGATGTAGACTGCATTAGATACATTTCAATTTCTTTCTAATGGATCAAGACATACTGGCGGTGGTTGGGCCAACCCGCTAACCCCAGGAGAGGGAGGGTACACCAAAGACAATCCAACTAAAGAATAAGGGCATTCCTTCGCGGGTTTATCTGCCGTTACACGAGTTCTTATTCATATTCGAGGAAGGCATGCCACAGGCACACTAGGAACAGTTGACTTCAAGTGAAATTTTATTGCTATAGCTATGCATTATTACTAGTTACTGCTGCACTTTCCTGGAGTATTTTGTCTATTGACCCTAATACATGTTGACTGAGCTACATATGTGGATACTACTTTTAGGTTTCCCTAGTTCAATTAGTGTATTTGAATATGTTTTTTTGGAGCTTTTAGAAGACATAAATATATATAGGCACTTTATTTTTGATAGGATCCTAATGTTACTTCTCCTTGTGAAGACAATTAATGGGATCTCTCCAATTCCCTCTGGATACAATCCAGCAACTTGGATGCTTGATATTAGCACACCTGGTGCTGAAGAAAGAATTGGTCAAGACTTTGCAGACACCTACATACATTCTGAGCAGTTTAGGTGAACTTTGTAGATGCTGAGTTACTCAGCAAAGAGATATTTCTGATAATTTCTCTTCTTTTTGTTGTTGTATCTTCCATTTATTATCCCTATATTCTTTTTAATCCAGGGAGGTTGAAGCTTCCATTCAGCGGTTCAGTATTCCACCAGAAGGCTCAGAGCCCTTGAAATTTGCTTCCACATATTCTCAAAATATGATCTCCCAATTTAAGATTTGCTTCTGGAAGCAAAATCTTGTATATTACAGAAGTCCAGCCTACAATGCTGTGAGGATATTTTTTACTACAATGAGTGCATTGATAATTGGCACCGTGTTTTGGGACATTGGTTCAAGAAGGTAATTTCTATTTTCTGGAGTTTTTGATAGGAAGTTTTAGTGCCTAGATAGATGTTTTGTGGGTAGATCACTCCCCTCCCCCCATGTTGACCCTTTCAAATAATGTGATTTTTCAGAACTTAAAGCAAAAATTGGCTGACTTATCTTGAATGAAATCACTTATTTACTCTTCAAAGTTGGGTTGAGACTTAGTTTCGGTGTTTCAGTACTTAGATATTGCCACTGGCAATTGTAAAAATTGCATATCAAAATCCACTATGTTTGTCCTGAGTTATCTTTCTTCAGAATAGGACCTTGACTATAAGGATCATAATTTTTCTTCAGATATTTTCTATCTTTTGGCTCATAGAATATCACAAAATGGATATAAATATTACTGATGCATGTATTTGTATAGTGCATTTATTTGTATTCTTTTGCAAGTTGAAACTGAATTAAGACAGTATATCAGATGGGATTCAGTATTATGAAAACTATTTCAGGGGGAATACTCAAGATTTAATGGTTGTCATGGGTGCTCTTTATGCCTCAGTCATGTTTCTTGGAGTGAATAATTCTTCTTCAGTACAACCAATAGTTTCAATTGAGAGAACAGTTTTCTACAGAGAGAGAGCAGCTGGAATGTACTCTCCGTTTCCTTATGCGGCAGCTCAGGTGTGTGCCATGATGCGAGTAACTGCTTGTTAATTTAATTTGATAAGGAAAAAAAAGATTAAATGTGTTGGACCTGTTGTACACTAGGCATATGATGTCCTTATAGCCTGTTTCTTGAAAATTTATGTCTTAAACTTAAATAGCAAGCCAAATTTCCATTTTATGCTGATATTCGTGGCTTGGTTGGCGGCAACCCTTTTCTGTTATACCATTAGCCAGATCAGGTCTTGTTCATCACTAAGTGGTGGAAAAGATCAGAGCAACCAAAAGTAATTATATTATGGCCTAAGAACTGAATTAATGTAGGCTTCTTAGTGCCATTTCCAGGATTACTTTCCAAGCACCAAATGGAGCCCTAACAGAAGTAGGAAATTTTTGGTTCTTGTTGATGTCAGAATAGGATGAAGCCAAGTTAATGATTTTTTCTATATCAGGGGCTGGTGGAGATCCCATACATTGTGTTGCAGACAATAATATATGGTGTTATCACATATTTCATGATTCACTTTGAGAGGACGGCCAGTATGATTCTAACTTCTCTTTGAAATCTTCTTGGTGTTTGGTCTCCTTTATTGCATTTTACTAACATTATCATCCTTGTTCATTTTAAAATTAGAAGAATGAGATCTCTTCTTTTATTTGTGAAAAAAACCGTCGCTATATATCTACAGCAACACTTTTGTTGTGAAAATAAAAAAAAGTGTTAGTGAATTTAACAATTCCCTTGATTTATCATAGAACATTGAAAACCAAGCATAATTACACATCATTATAAATTATATGTATATGGCTTACCCGTATCCTATATTTTAAAAGCCATAGGATGGCAATAGTACTTTCTGTGATGTGCCTTGTTAGAAATCCGGTATAAGAAAACTAACAAGAACATCTTTACCTATATTTACCTTAATCATGGAAATCTCCTCTCCTGAACTAAACTTTGACCATAAAAATTGGTTTTCTTTTCGATTACGATTATCTGAATAAATGAACTTTCAAACATCATTCACTTCATGTATCATAGGCACATATGATAAAAAGATTAGTTAAGATAATTTTTAGGTAGAAGATATCAAACGTTTAGTGATCTCAAATCTATGGTGCTACTGTGATTTTGACATTGCTGCTGCTTGAATGCAGCAAGCTCGCCTATTTTATCTTGATTACTTAATTCACTAGCTCTTAAACAAATTGAGTGTTTTTAAATTGATTTTTTTGCTTCATGATTCTTTGATGTATTGTTCACTAATCTGGGACCAATCTCTTGTGACTTGTTGGTTCACGTTTCATTATGCATAGTCAGGCATCTTGCCACTTTCCTGAAGGTAAGCTCATTATTTAGTTGGGTCATATGGTATTTCAAATATTCTTTCCTCACAATGTCTGTGTTCATCTTTTGGTAATTTTAAATAGCCTTATGGTATTCAATGTTAATGTTCTTATTGAAGTTTAACCACTATGTTTCACTGCATTAACTACCAGAAAAAATGAAGTGAAAGGATAACAAAAAATAAAATAAAAGGAAATCAGATGCATGTTAATGCTCTGCCATGCAGAAAGTTTTAATGAATATGGGTTTACTAAGTTACGGTTTCTCTATGGTGCAGGGAAATTTTTTCTCTACCTTGTATTCATGTTTCTCACTTTCACCTACTTCACCTTTTACGGCATGATGGCTATTGGTCTCACACCATCTCAAAATTTAGCAGCTGTTGTCTCTTCTGCATTTTACTCATTATGGAACCTCCTCTCAGGTTTCCTTGTTCCGAAACCAGTAAGTACTATATTCTCTTTGAATATCTATTGCTTTATAATCAAGATAATAGTAATCAAACCATATAAAATATTTCTCTCGGGGAAATTGAAGTTATAGTTTTTCACTGTCATTTTCTTTTTTAAATAATTATACCCTCCAGTTATTCTCTCCTCTCAACAATGTTTTTGGTGATGGCTGTTTCTTAGATAAAGAGACAAGGGTTTTATTAATTGTAATAAACTTGCGTATCTCGTCTTATACACCACACTCCGACGGAAAATCAAGAGATGAGCTTGATGTCATCTGAAGTCATAAACTTACTCGATTTTCTGACCCTGAAATGCTTCTTTCATTTTTAAAAGAAAACAGGTTGTTTACTTTCTAAATCTACTACTGTTTCTAATTAAATATCCCTGATTTACTTTTCTATGTAAAGAACATCCCTGACTGGTGGATATGGTTCTACTACATCTGCCCGATGGCATGGACCCTTCGGGGTATCATTACCTCCCAACTTGGTGATGTTGAAACAATTATTGAAGGACCTGGGTTTAAGGGCAGTGTGAAAAAATACTTGGAAGTTAGTCTTGGCTATGGCCCGGGGATGGTTGGCGCCTCAGCTGGAGTGCTTATAGCATTCAGTGTCTTCTTCTTTACTATCTTTGCTCTCTCTGTCAAAATCCTCAACTTCCAGAAAAGATAAAACTCAGTTCAACAGATCCAGAATCACCATGTCAATATTGCAATATCCAGCAGCCAGATTGCAAATTATATAATGGCAGGATATCCTGGGAGGAGTGATGCAGGAAGGATATCGAGCTTGTTCATGTCACTTATCATACATTTCTTCCTGCTCTTGCACTGTTCACTAGAAATTAAACTTTGTGCATTTGCGATACATGCTTTTTAGCTGGTATGGTCAATTGCACTTCAGCCCCATGTAAACAAGTAACCAAAATACTGAAGGGTGTGAAGTTGTTTACTTAATAATGGATTGGATGTATACACTTTACCGACGAAATATAATCCAATACCTAATTATTTTGCCAAGAAGAAAATTATTCTGCATTAGCCATTAGTTTGGTTGTTTCTTTACTCGTTCTCTTTTATTTACAAGTCATGTACTAATATTTAAATTTTCCCAGGTATTTGCGATGCCTATAGAAGATTGTTCTTTGCCATGTTATATTTTTTTCTAGATTGATTTGGTTTTGTTTTTTTTTTTTTTATGTTTTAATATTCTCTTACAGCTGGACAAAGTTATACAATTGCAGAGACACGTAGAAAATTGTTGGTAGTGGAAGGTCAATTCTATTTCCCCGGTATCTAATTCAGCTATACAAAGAAGAAAAAACAGTAACAAAGTTCTTAAAGAGGTAGGTCATTAATTAGTGCTCCCACAAGTTGGCCACCACTTTTGAAGACAAGATCAGTAAAACAAGGGGACACTAATTTAAAGAACAAGGCATACTCAATAAACTATTGAGCTACTCTATATTCATATAATTGGAACTAGAAAGAGCAGCCAAACAAAGAAATTCCAACTTTAACTTACTGTTACAGCTAGACCTACTTTGTGGTGCACCTCATTCTCTTCCAAATGAAATTAAAATGTAGTATTTTTTTTAGGGAATTAATTTATCTTTTCTCATATCATCTATCCAATACAGCACTGAATCCACGGTTTCATACATAGCCGTTAGGCCAAGCCGATCAGCTTTGTCTCGTGTCACGAGCATCTTGGCAGGGCAACGAAACAAATGATCCAGAAATTCCCAGTTAGCCAAATCCCCCATTTGTGTCTCAACTAGTCCCTCCCTTGCTACTATCTCTTTCCAAACTCCTCCCTTATCAGCCATAGCTTTGGAAAACATGAAATCCTCCGAGAACATGTGGTTTGGAACCCTTGCCCCGAACTTGATACCAATCTCTCTCCAGATTTCCTTCCACGTGAAACGTGGTCCATTGATGGCATTAAATGCATGGCCATCAGTTGAAAATAATGCATCATTTGTAGCAGCCCATATCTGCTGTTCAGCCACTAACCGAGCATCCGAGCCATCAATGCACATCTCTTCCCAGCACTCCCTTGTCCCCCCAAACACAAAAGGGAGATTCAAATGCTTACATATGGCTCCATAAACACATAAACTGCCCATAAAGTTGTACAATGCCCTCTGAGAACTTCCCAATATCAAACCTGGCCGATGAACCGACCAAGCAACTTTACCTCCTAATCTCTCCTTGAGCAAGTCCTCAAGTGTATAATAGAAATTATTTTCAGTACTCAACCTCGGACACTCCTCGTTGTAGTAGCGAATTTCTTTGATATCGAAAGGACCCCGTAACGATATATAATGCTTTACCCCTGTCTGGAGAGAGAAATGCTTTAATGCCTTGGCTATTGGGAGGATAGCATTCAAGGCATTAGACATCATGGCCTTGTTCTGCTCACAACACTCTGTACTGTCCAGAGGAAACTGGCTAGCCCAAGTGATCCAGAAAATATGGGTCACATCTTGTAAAAATGAGAGCTTTTTTCGGGTTTCTGAAGCCTGCAGAAGGTCACAAGAGATGAAATGGAACTTTGAATTTTGGATGAATGTGATATCTGCTCTCCGGGAAATACCATAAACCTTCCAGCTACCTTTAGAGAGTAACCTTCTGGCCAGCTCCTTCCCTACAAGCCCGGTGACTCCGAAAATCGCCGCTACATTTTTAGTGGGAGCTTCTGCTCTTACAAACTCTTTGATAGCCATAATGGTTTTTTTTTTTGGCTCAGTTTTGAATCTGATCCGAACTTCCTATTAGCAGGGTTTATATATATAGGCCTGTTTGCCTTTATGACTAATGACACCTCTAAACAAGGTTTAAGGGTGTTTGTCACCTAATTCAAAAACTAATTGATCAGCATCCTAATTTATAGGAACACTTCTAGAATCAACACCATATGCTTGTTTTTAAATTCATTTTTGTTTATTTTAGTTGCTTTATAAATTAATTTATATTATTCCCAATTGGAGACCGACGATCATTGACCGAAGGATGATGACACCAGCAGTAACGTTATTGGCATATCAGTTGAAAGGAAGTAAATAAGGTTAGGCACACAGTCCTGCTACGTATTATAAAAGTTTTCTGTCAAATTACAATTGTAAAATACATTCATATATGAGAGATTATAAATGTGACACACCGTATTACATATTTTTTCAAAAAAATTATCATTAATACTTATCTACGTAGTTGACAATAAAAAAATTAGATACTTAATCAACAATTTCTTAAGTTTCCTCCAAGCTAGGAAGTCAAGGCATACCTATATTATTTCACGGTGCCTACAATGCTACAAGCTGGGCACCATTATTGGGACAGCCTAACTAATTATTCCATCTTATGGCTTTTAATTAATTTAAATGTTTGCTTAGTGAGATCGGTGTGTTATCCGAATTTTTGGTGCCGTGCCATCTTTCGAAAGGAATGATCCCCTTCTTTTCCTTGTGAACTAAACTATGTCGTTTAGACAAGAGAGAAAGTAGAGAGAGGTGGAGGAGGAAAGAGCACAGGTAGGAAGTCATCTCTCTGGCAATTGCATTATTCTAAAAGCAGGAAATTGGGACGAAGGAACTAAATTAATATCATATGGATATGGTGGCCTGTATAAAACTATGGAATTTTTTTGCTATTTTGACAGCTAATTGAGAAATGAAAAAACACCAATGTTTTTACAACTGCCAACCCAAGTTGAGAAAGTTTTCTCATTTTTCTCTCTCCCATTATCATGATGTCACATTACAAAACATTTTAAATCTGCATCATGAAATTGAGAGAATCCTAATTCTTTTGTTTCGTACTTTCGCGGTGAATTTGATTTCTTATATTACATTATATTATATACAAAATTATGAGGTAGTGAGAGTAGTCTAATTTTTGGGTGAACCGCATAAATTTTTATTTTGCGTGTAATTGTTTGTTTTTTTCTAATTTCTCTTTGCTATTATTTACACTAATTTACCGTGGGTGAACCACATAAATTTTTATTGTGTATGATTGTTTGTAAACCACATAAATTTTTATTTCTTTTTGTTGCTTTGTTATTATCTAAGAAGTAGTTACAAACTTTCAATTATATATTGCTTGTCATGGTTAGATATTTATAATTATATTCAACCCCAATTATTAATTAGTCTTCAGGTTATAGAGCTTGTTATGTATCTTAATACGACTCAATATTCTTATAGGAACTATAAAACGTAAAATTTTCTATTCGAGCGTGGCGTGGCGTAGGTATCAAGAATTCAACTGAAATTTGTAAAATTTGATAAACAAAAAGCAAGATGAACATGCTCGTATATATAAATACATAGAAGTATGATTAAATCATGTTGAGGAGACTTTTGAAAGATTGCATAGCTAGCTAGCTCATGTTGTAGAAATCTATCCTAGTTTAAAGAATTACTTTCAAATCTAAAAGAAGTTAGGTTGTCAAAGATTTTATTCAGATTCATCATTACAAGAGGCAATAAAACAATTGCATTAATTCTTAATCCTCTAATTAACTCATGAAATTTATATATATATATGCTGCTGGAGTAAGTAGTGAAAAACCAACGGTTTATTACAAAGACAAAAGAAAGATATTGCAGTACAAACACGATCCACCATGCAGGAGCATGCATGCCATTAATTGATCTCAACATCCAAACAGTCTTGCCTCTCTTGAGCTTACGGTCCACCTTAAGGAATATAAAAAATTGAAAAAACCCAGGATTAAGTAATTCGTGAATGTTTAATTAATTCATTCATTTTGGATGATCGACCAAATTAAATGGCTCGTGGAGCAGTCAGTCAACTCACCCATACAGTTTATATTTTGAATGTTGAGGGTGATGTTAGCTAATTAAGCTGTCAAGCTTGGAGATGATGCCCGTCTCCCAAATTTGTAATACTTGTTTGATCTACATCAATAGATTATTAGTAATCGTGCACGATGATATATATATATATATATATATATATATATATATATATATATATGACAGAAATCGGTATGTAGCTAGCTATAACTATCAAATGGAGGCTAGGGACTTACTGATCAATGGGACTTTCTCAACAAAAAAGCACGAGCCAATTACTATGTAGGAAAGACACAGAACCACTCCTTTCAAGTAATGTGAAGTTCCATCCTGCATGTATATATCAGAATATATATTTAGTAGTAACTAATAAAAAACTAGCTAGACACTTATAATATTTTTGTTATACGAATTTGGTATATATATTCCGATGATTAACGGAACATTAGTCTAATAAGCATCATGATAGAGGAGGGTATGGTTAGTAAACTGTAAACCTGCAATGTTAAGGCTGTCAGGATAATTGCCAATGCAAGGGAACCAGTTTCAAGGAGTCCGAAATCAAGATCCATGGGGATGCGCATTATCCACCCGACGATCACACATAGGGGAACCTGAAACAAAAAGCATTATTATTATTAATTTCAATTTTCTCTGTTAACAAGTACCAATAGAAACGCTAATTACTAACCACAAACATTGAAATTTGAGACGCAGACCCCAGAGAAACACCCAAAGATATATCCTGCATAATAAACCAAAATTTATATATAGTCATGGAGCTAGCCCAGTTTGACCAAAGTATTTTTTACTAAGAATGTAGAAATTAAAATACCAGTTTGTTCTTGAATGCAAATATGATTGATCCTGCATGCTCTGCTGCATTCCCAACAATTGGTAGCAAAATAATGCTAATAAAGCACACAGAAATGCCCCAAGATTCTGATGCAGCCTGATTGAGAAGGAATAGTATATTCCATTATAGTTTCAATAATAAATAGGTTTACTAAGATAATTAAATTTATTTTATATACCTCTATGGTACCCACAACATACTCGGATAGTAAAGCGATCATAATTGTCATACCAATTAACCAAATAAATGCACTCCAAAATCCGATCACAGACTTCTCTTCAGAATCCTCGTTACTTTCACCTCCCTAGAAATTTCCACCATGATATTGAATAAGAACATTAAGTTCGATTAACATTTATGTATTTATAGATTTTTTTTAAAAAAAAAATAATTTTATCTTCTGGGTCATTAAGAGCACTGGGGGAACAGGAAATTGAGACAGTGGCATGGAGGGCTTTAATTTTCAATCACCAAGTATCTCATCTGGGACAACAAAATTGTTCTTTTTTCTTCTTTTTTTTGTGTAAATGCTATATATAATGAAAATGCAGAAATGGAGCATTTATCATGCGCGGCAAATTAAGGGATAAATACTGGAATGCAGCATAATCGATCGTTATTAAATTCACAGAACCATTATTTTATTTTTTGACATTATTGGAATGTACTATATATTATACTCACCTCTTGTGGTTCAAACAACTGGTGGTGAGTCTTTAACTGAAAGACTAGATATGCAACATATGCTACAAACATAACAATGCTGCTTGCTCTGGACAACTGAAGAATGCAACCCTGCGCTAAATCACTGGCTGGCACTACAGCATATCTGAACATCAATGGCAACACATGGCAAAGCAATCCCAACAACAGAAGTAGCGAATTCACATCGGCCTGCTTCTGTCAAAACCCAAACAATAAAATTATACAATTATATATATATATATATATGAATCCTAGTTTAACTAATTAAAGTGGCCGAGTTTTCAAGAAAATCTCTTACTCTGTCAAATCTTTGTTCTTTATTCAGGTTGGCCACTCCTCCGCAGAAAAGGGAGCTTCCAAGAACAAGAAGAAGGTTCGATAGAACGGAACCCAAAAGCGAATACTTTAGCACATCAATTTTCTTTTGATGTAGAGCCAATAATCCTATTATTAGCTCTGTTGCATTACCACATGTTGCATTAAGAAGCCCTCCAACTGCAATTTAGTGCAAAGTACTCAACTATAATCAATATAATCAAGCTTGTCGCTCTTAATGTATGTGACAGTGATTGAAAATACCTGTTGGACCAGTAAAGTATGAAATTTGCCTAAAAACAACAAGATTGGTAAAAAATTAACATTTTAGAGATACAATGTGACAGAACATTGAAGCTAATTAGAATACATGGAAATAATTGGAACTTACTCAGTCATAAAGCTAATACGTTCAGCAAGTGGAGTGAGCCCTAGTAAACTCAGTCCAAAAATCCATGGCTGAATGGAAAAGCAATGTCAAACTCAATTTTTACAACCCAAATATATATGTATATAATATAGTGATGAAAAGAAACGCATGCAGGCAGCAATAGCACTTACTCTTCCAAAGTTGTAACATTTAGCAATAACTGCACAAGGGATAGCTGGGAAGAGCACAAAAAGCTTGGTTCCCAAAATCACCTCCTGAAGGTTGGCAAGGAAAAGCCTAAGCAATCGAAACCGGACCCTCGAAACAAGCGCCGGGTCGGACCTTTTCCGGACGAATGAAGCCGATAAATTATACGCCGTCCGAGCCACCGGGTGATCCTTGCTCAAAACTTTTGGTTCCCCATTTTCAAGCTCCCAATTCACCAGTGAACCCATAATATAGATATCTATATATGATCGGTTCTTCGTAAACAAAATTGAATCAGTAAAAGAGAAGTAATTGGTTTATTTCTAATAAGTTGGTGTGTGTGTGTGTGTATATATATATATATATATAAATATATATATATATATACGTATGGGGATAATTGTCCGTTGCAATTTCCGGGAAGTTTCGCAATATATCTTTGGATACGATATAAAATATATTTGCATGAACTAGACGTAGACGTATATAGTACTACGTCGTATTTGAGAGGTGCTACGGTTACAAAATACTAGCAGTGATCATCAATATCGTATTAATTTGGATTTATTACAGCACAGGAGGCCATCCTCAACGTACCTCACTAGTTTTTGCATGCGGCTTCTTTACAGTACTCTTCTCCTCCTATTTCTCCTATCTATGGGTTTATTGGTTTTATTAGGTAGGCTGCTTCGATCCGTACACAGCAACTGCAGGCAGGTACTAGGTTTAATGCACCGCCAGCGCGCGTGTTATTTTTGTTTTTGTGAGTTAAAAGATGAATTACTCTAGAAAAATAGGTTTATGAAACCAATAAAATTTTTAAGTGGGTTTAATTTCAAATTCTCTAAACGTTACTCCATAAATTAAATATGTACTCATGATATTTAATTTGGATGAAAATGTTAAGAAGAAAAAATATCTTCAGTTTCGTTAATTGTCGTTCTTGTTTTATTATCGCTTAATTGTGTCAAAACAAAGTCGACTAGACTAGAAGAATTACATGAAACAACGTCCAAATTCAATTTTAAAATTTGAACGAGACTATAATTTAAGACATTTAAATTAAAAATACGTAAATCAAGAACCATGTGAATTGAAAATTGAATTTTACTAGGCCTCTCGAGAGTATGGTTACAAGTTTGTTCAAAAAGTTTAGATTTTCGAAATAATTTCTTAATTGTGGCCGGAGTATAATGCATGATCTTGAGTTGTACCAACTTTAAAACTGGCCACATACCCCCATGCATACACCAAATTAAATGCTGCATAATTATTTTTTGCATTTTTCAAATATATAAATATTTTTTATAAGAGTTACTACTCCACTAAATATCAAAAAGCTTAATTATTACACAAGGTTTTATTATTATCATTTTTTCTTATTCACGAGGAATAATAATGTCTCATAACTAGCGTGATGTGATGAGGATTTGAGGAATAAGGTCCGAGAATGAGTTGACCGTGGTATGGTTGACTAATCGGATCCAAAACATGTTTAATTAATTTGATCATAAAGAAAACCATAATGATTTTCTGTCAAAAAATTTTGTATTATTATACTCCTCTTTGATTGATTAATTTGATACTACATATACCTACTTTTATAAATAAACATTACATGGCTATACTGGCTTTACATCTCGCACAAAAAATAAATAATAGTATAGTATACCATTACCAGTATATATAAACAAATACTTTATTTGTATTTTCTTTTACACAACATTAAACTTTGTGTAAAAATTAAAATTAGTGTTTCTTTTAAAAAAAATAAAGTGACAATATGCCGTAATTGAATGGAGTCGATAGAGATATGAGTTACCTCATCATATACTCGATCAGTTTTAGACTTTAGTTGCAGCTAATTAACATGCCTTATTTATCAATGTTAAATTTTTGTTAGAGTATAAAAGACATTAAGTTGATGTATTAATAAAACCGACTAATTAATATATAATATGTC